>OZ034803.1:36134200-36192620 GCA_964028335.1 Altica lythri | reverse complement strand
AATATTTTAACTGCGGATGAGAAGGTCATCTAAGGCAAGTCTGCCGGTCTCGATCAAGATAGAATACATCCAAACCTGAACAAAGGGGTTCGGAAAACTCTGCTCAGCCAATGTAATGAGCCGTACATTGACTTGTTCATCCCAGGCCCCCATTTGTTCAATCTCGACAGCAAGACGTACCGGCAGCAGTCTAGTCGCAGACAGTTTTTTAAATGGCCAACCAATTCGATTCACGGTCGATACAGAAGCTACACGAACGATAATGAGAGGTAACGCTTCTGATCAGCGAAACACCAAGGTTACCTTACGCACTCCCATCCTGAAAACTGCCACTGGAAACCGTATTACTGTATATGGCAAGGTGAAAGTTAAGATCGGTCTGTGAAGCCTAGAGATAGAGGCTAATGTACTTGAGGTTGTTGTACCTAGTAGCCTAGAAATTGCTGTGGTAGAGCCGTCCGAAAAACTCCTGGCCAAATGTCTAGTGGACAGCGGCAACAAAGTCATTTCAGTGCAAGTGGCGAACCCGACGAACAGCCGAATCACTCTCACGAAGGAGCAGACCATTGAAGTGTGTGAGCCTGTGGTTAAGGTGACAAGGATTAAAGAGCAGGTTCTGGAAAGTGGCAGTCACCAAGTTTCTGAAGAGCTCGTGGCCACTTTTGAAAAATTGTGGGAAAATCTTTTGGAGGATGAGAGAAGGAAGGCAAAGGACTTCATCAAAAAGAAAGGCAGTCTATTTGCAAAAGAGAGAATCACGGGTCGTACAAATTTCGTTTAGCACCGGATCAACCCTGGTAATTCTGCCCCCATTTGACAAGCACCAAGTTGGATGCCCTTCTCTAATCAAGAAGAAGCCGCGTCGATCACAAAGGACATGTTGCAGGAGAGAATAATCAAGGAATCCAAAAGTTCCTGGTCA
The DNA here is from genome assembly GCA_964028335.1 of Altica lythri. Classification (NCBI taxonomy): domain Eukaryota; kingdom Metazoa; phylum Arthropoda; class Insecta; order Coleoptera; family Chrysomelidae; genus Altica; species Altica lythri. The sequence continues at coordinate 36,191,698 of OZ034803.1, read as the reverse complement.
TCTCCTGTGGTACTGGTTACCAACAAAGATGGGTCTACAAGATTCTGCGTAGATTACCGGATATTGAACGACATTACCAAAAAAGACAGTCATCCATTACCCAGAATAGACGACACATTAAACGTATTGGCCAATTGCAAATGGTTCTCGACACTAGATTTGAAAAGTGGATATTGGCAGGTAGCGATCCATCCAGACGACAAGGAGAAGACGGTATTTTCAACCGGTAATGGGCTGTATCAATTCCGAATAACGCCATTTGGACTTTGCAACGCTCCTGCTACATTTGCACGTCTAATGGAACTGGTACTTTGAGGGCTCACATGGAAGACATGCCTGGTCTACTTCGACGACATAATTGTAATGGGTAAAACGTTTGACAAACATCTATTAAATTTAAAAGAAATCTTTAGCAGGCGGAGGAATGCCAATTTACAGGTGAATCCCAAGAAATGTATCCGCTTTCAGCCTGAGGTCAACTTCCTAGGACCCGTCGTATCCTCGCAGGAATTGCACCCGATCCGGACAAAATCAAGGCAGTACGAGAGTGGCCCATACCTAAAGACAAGCACGAAGTAATAAGTTTCCTTGGACTTTTCAGCTACCATCGCCGATTCGTAAAGGACTTTCGAAAGATAGCAAGACCCTTGCATTCACTGACTGAAAAGAGTACACCGTTTGTTTGGTCACCAGAGTAACAGCAGGCTTTTATTACCCTAAAGAAACACCTTACTACTGCTCCAGTGCTGGCACATCCAAAGAAAGATGTTTTTTTATCCTGGATACAGATGCTTTTTAGAATGACCTGGGAGCCGTCTTATCTCAGAAACATGATGGCGAAGAACTTGTTATTGGATATTTTAGCAAGACGTTGGCAAGACAGAAAGAAACTATTGTGTCACTAGAACGGAGCTTCTTGTTGTAGCTAAAGGCGTAAAACATTACCATTCGTTCTTTTATGGCTGGAAGTTTTTGATCAGAACCGACCATTCAGCGTTGCATTGGCTTTTTAATTTCAAAACTTCAGAAGGACAGATTGCGCGATGGTTGTGGGAACTTCAGACCTACAACTTCGAGATACGTCACCAAAAAGGAAAAAGTAATGGAAACGCTGATAGCCTTTCAAGAAGACCATGCCTGGAGAAGAACTGCAAGTTTTGCGAACGCCAAGAAAGAAAAGATGGATGGTCCATACCTGATGACGAATGTGCGAATGTTACGCAAGAAACTGTTCGGCAGATTACGGCTACCTGTGATGACGGACTAACAAACGACAAGGTGAAAGATGCACAAAGTCAGGATCCAGAACTGAAGGTAATCAGAGAATGGTTCAACGACGGAACAAGGCCGCAGTGGCAGGAGGTCGCGATATATGGTCAACCAGTTAAGGGTTATTGGCTACAGTGGGAATCACTGCGTATCCGAGATGACCTAATCACTCGGAAGTGGGAAGGCCCAAATGGAGAACTGGTCCGTTACCAGATAGTTCTTCCAAGACCATGCGTTTCAGACTTACTTAAAGAGCTCCATGATAGCCGTTCCGGAAGACACTTTGGAGTGAATAGGACATTTGCCAGAGTACGTGAAAGATACTACTGGGTAAACTGCCGCCAGGATGTGGAAGAGTGGTACAAGCACTGTGATATGTGTTTCCCGAAGAAGGGTCCTAAAACGAGGCTTAGGGGAAAACTAGGACAATACTTATCAGGATGTCCATTTGAAAGAATCGTAGTGGACATACAAGGACCACTTCCCGTGACAACATCTGGCAACAAATATTTGATGGTCGTAATGAATTACTTTTTGAAATGGCCTGAAGTTGTTGCTGTACTCAACAAAGAAGCCAATACTGTTGCTTACAAACTCAAGGACCTTCGGGCCGGAAGTATTCTACCAACCATTTTAAAGATCGTAGAAAGGGATTTGGATTTCCAAATACGTAGTGGTGAAATACACGACATATTATTATCCATACAATCAGAAATCTACCGAGATCATAGCTGTATTACTGCTCTCCTTAATTTACGACGGAATTCTAGAACCTGCTGATCGTGGTAAGCTTACAGTCCTCTTCTTGTTGGATTACTTCAAAGCATTTGACAAGCTTAATCATGAGTTACTTTTAGCAATTCTGCAATATTTGGGATTTAGAACTAATGCTTGTTTTATGATGAGGATCTAGATAGGAAACAGTACGTATTTAAATCAGCAATATTCTAGAAAATGCAATAAAAATTGAACATTCCAATAGTGCTAGGAACCTTGGGTTGGAAATAGATGTTGATTTGAGATTTTAATCACACATAAGTAACTGCATAGGAAGAGTTTTCATTGATCTTAAACTCATGTTAAAATTGAAACTCTAGTATATGATAGCCTGGGAAGAATACTTCATAGTGCAGTGTTATAATTTATAATGCATGACTAAGGTATTTGCATCAAAAAAATTAGATTTAAGGCACAAACTGTTAATTTCGTCATCTGTGCATAAAACATCATTACATAAAAGATCATTTAGTTACCAAGTTTTCTACGGTTTCCAAATACTTTGTTAAATTATTCTTTAAATATAAATAAACCAAAACATCATAATTTTTAATACATTGTTGCTCATACCTTCTGCTCAATTAGAAGCATTGTTTTAAGATTTAAAGGTTCTATAAACTCAATTAACCTAATTTCTTCTAAACTAAATACTTACCGATAAAAATATAATAATCATTTGTAGCCAATCCAAATAGTATACAACTGCCTATACTGCTCACAAGACTAATTAGGGATATGACACTTTCCCTTATTTTTAAAAATCTGTTTAATATTATCGTTCCACTTATTGTTCCTAAAATAGTAACAATATGGGAAAAGCAAATATAGTAATTGTGTTTTGTAAGAGTCCACCCTAAATTTTCTCTTAAAAACTGGAATTTAACAACATTCTGTCCGTTTGTAATAAAATTTGTTAGGCAAAATGTTAAAAATATAACAAATATGATAATTCTGTCATAACTTTCTCTTTTTTTGAAGATAACTTTTATCATTTCAGCTATGTAGGAACATCTTACTGCTTCACTTAATTTACTCTGAAATCATATTAAATAAGTTTTAGTTTAAGGGATGTAAAATGTAAATTTCTAATTTATATTAACGTGACATTGTATACTCTTTATAAGGGACCTCAGAAGACCATATTCATTTGATTCCCAACCCGAAATCATTTTCACTTCCTTCTTCAAGCATATGTAAATGATTTTGATACTCATCCAATTTAGCTGTGGATTAATGCAACTTTTGTCTTTACAATTCAATTAAAAAATATCTACCCTATCTGTTGGTCCATCTTTCAATTCTTGTAATATTACAAACAAACAAGTAAACAAACAAGTAAGTGCGCTTTAGCCATTAAGGCCTTTCGGCTGAGCATGGGTTTGTAATTTTTTTTTCATTTTAATACAATTTATTTCTTATCTCTATCATATTTTAATTTTAACATATGATCAAATGAAGATTTTTGAGAATAATGTGTTTGGATTCTTTTAACAATGAGTAATACATATATACATACACCTAAACTTATCTAAAATATTCCTTAAATCAAAAATTATAGTCTATTAATAATGAATTTACTATATTACCTAAATTATGTAGTTAACGGCCAGTTATAAAATTGTGAGATTATTATTAAAATGTCAATAGATTTATCACCATGCTTCTTTCTAAGTTAGGAATCATTCTTTTAAATATATCTTTTACCATGTTTGCTGAATTTATTCTCATTAAATAAGTTTTATATATTTCTGGTAAGAAATTGTATATTTCATGTAAAAGGTAGGCATAACATCGTTGCCCTATAGCCTTTTTTGCAATTCCTCTCTGTACATATCCTTTTCCTTTGGTCCTAGTTGAGTACTTATGGTCAACGTTTTAAAAAAAAATTATTTCTATAGATATACATAATTATGGTATGCATATATAACTTTCTGATATCCCTAACACACGATTCTTTATATAATAGATCAGACGGATGAGTAGTTGGTTTATTATGTATTATTTTTAAAATTTTCTTTTATATAATCTCCAGCTTTCGAGAGTGCGTAGGTAGCACACTACCCCAGGCTAAGATGCCCTAACGCAATCTCGATTCAACAAGTGCATAGTATACTGTTTGTAAATTGGAAGAATCTATCACTGTGCGTAGGTATTTAAATTTTGGTAGGAGGCTTCGTAAATATTTAACAGTATCCTCGATGTGACTACTCCAGGTTAGGTGACAGTCGAGTTTAATTCCAAGGTATTTAATACTTTTGGTCACTTTTATATTGGTATTGTTTATGGATAAATTATTATATTGAGGAAGGGTATTCTTATAACTACAGAAGGGTACGAAATAACTTTTCTCAAAGTTCACTGAAAGTTCTTTGCAGCTGAGCCAATCTATGATTTGCGGCAGGTAATGCTTGATTTTATTCTTTAATTGGTTCCAGCTGACTGCGTTATAGATTATCACTGTGTCATCAGCAAAGCTCACTATCGTCTCGTTCTGGGCTATAGAGAAAATGTGGGTTAGGTATAGATTGAATAACAGTGGGCCCAGTACTGTGCCCTGTGAAACCCCAAAAGTTATCGTTTTATTCTCACTTAAGGTATCCTGTATTTTAACCAGTTGTTTTCGGTTTTGTAAATAACTTTTTAATAAATTGTGTGGAATGCCCCTTATACCTATGTTCTCCAAAGCGTTCATTAGTTTTAAGTGGTTTACTGTGTCGAACGCCTTGGCAAGATCCAAGAAGACACATATACATGGCTCACTATTATCCACATGTGTGTATATTTCACGAATTATTTTAGCAATAGCATCGTTTGTAGAAAGGTCTTTCCGAAACCCAAATTGACAATTGTTTAAATTTTATATTTTTCTATATACATATTTAGTCGATTGTTAAATGCTTTTTCAAAAATTTTTGTCAGTGTGTTAATTAAAGATATAGGACGATAATTGGACATATTTTTCCTATCTCCTTTTTTGAATATTGGTACCACCACGGATATCTTGAATAAATCTCGGCACTCTCCAGTTGTAAAAATCTCATTGATTATAATGTGTAATTTTTGGAGATAGTTTTGTAGACAACTTTTTGTATATTTCTGCGGTAATACCATCTGGTCCAGGAGCCTTGCCAGGTTTTAATGTATGGATGATTTCTTGTACTTCTGTGTCTGTTATAGGAGTTAAGTGAAAGGATCGAAGGGCTTGATTTCTCTCCGAATATTTAATTTTTGGTTCTTTTATTTTTTTGGCGTAAGTTTCTCCAACGTTTGCTATGTCTGTTTTTTCTGTTAATAGTAAGCCATTTTCGTTAAATATTTTTTTAATTTCCTTATTTTTATTATATTTCCCAGTCCCATTAACTACCTTCCAAAGTTTCTTGACGCTATTTTTACTTTTATAAATTTCATTTTGAAAAAAATTTCGTTTTGTGGTTTTTATAATTTTGTTTAAATATTGACGATAGTTTAGGTATTGATATTTAATATTTTCATTATGTGGGTTTTTCATATATTGATGATATAGTTGATTTTTTTTATTAACCGATTTGATTATTCCATTTGTAATCCAGTTTTGTCGCTTTCGTTCAGAGCGTTTTATTTTTTTGGTTGACGTGTTTTTATTAATAAGATTTTGAAGTATTTCATTAAAGATCCGCGTTTTGTCAGTAGTATTGTTAAATTGGTAAAATTCCGTCCAGTTCCATAGCTCGATGTCTTTTTTTAGTTTTTGATAGTTTATTATTTTCTGTACGTACTGTTCACATCGACTTCTTGATTTATTGTCATACGGTATATTAATATATGTAGTTCTGTAATCAGTTATACCAAAATCTAATACTGCCGCGTTGTATATGGTTTTTAAGAAAATATGGTCAATACAGCTCTTAGAGTTACCTTGAATTCTTGTGTATTTATTTATATAAGATTCAAAATTATATTCATACAGTAAGTTAAGATGGTATGAGGACCGGTCGCTGTTGTCTTTTATATTAATATTAATATCGCCAATAATAATGTGATATGGAGAAATTTTTTTTGTTTTCTTTAGGTAGGACTCAAGGTGACTGATAAATTCTTCAGTTTATGTTGAAGGAGGCCGATATATCGCAGTAATTTATATATTAGTATGTACGTCCAAGGAGATTTCTACTTGAATTGCATTAAAAGGACCTATAGGGACAACATCGTATGTGTACTTTAGTTATTTCTTAAAAATATTGCCACCCCATCATTCCTATTTATCTTTCCGTTGTTGTAAAGAAAGTCATAACCCTTTAGTGTAAGAAAACTATTGCTACAGATTTGAAATGTTTCGGTGAGCACAATACAATCAATTTGTGTAGTACATTGATTGAGCATAATAGTAAATTCATCGCCGTGTTTTGTTAAACTACGTATATTTTGATGGATGATATTAAAGCTTGTTGTTTGTTTAGTAAATTTATTGAATTGATTAATAGTACTTATTTCAACAGTATCGTATGGATCGAAGTTGTGGTCTTGAATAAACTGATTCATGGTTTTTATTTATATAGAAAACCACTATTACTACTTTTCGCAGTTGTTGGTTCCTAGTTGTTGGTCTATTTTGGGGTTTTTCTTTTTTCTTACCTTCGGCGTCGGAAGAATGAGATGTAACAGGAATGTTGTCATGCACTTTAAGCAGTAGCGGCTGGTGTTGTAGTTCTTTTATCGGTTCTTTTATTACACCTTGAGACTTTTCTTTGCATTACTAATTTTTCAGGGTTTCGTATCTATCTGCTTACACACTTATATCCGGCTCGAAGACATGTTCAGGAACCGCAGAAGACTATAATCTTCTGATTCCCAACCAAAAAGGTGTTGGAACCACAATATGGTGATTTCTGTTTGGGAATCAAAAGATAATAGTTTTCTACGGTTTCCAAATACTTTGTTAAATTATTCTCTTAATATAAATAAACCAAAACGTCATTAAAACTAATATTATATTAAAAAATTTTAACATTTATTTTTACCTTATGTTCGTCTATTAATTCTACAGATTCGGGTAGAACGCACATAGTATATAAAGTAGCCACACCAAGTAAAATAGATGCCAAAGCAAACACTGTTTCATAATTTGTAGCATATAATAAAGGTGCACTTGTCATTGTACCTATGAGAATACCTCCAACAGTTATTGACTCAAAAATTGCCATTCTGGAACAATGTGATAAATATAAAATATTTATAGATGCAGGCCTTCTTACATGATGATGTGTGCCTACTATGGTTAGAATTTCCTAACTCAAATGCACATGATGCGTGCGACGTAGATATAAATATCATCTTTCACCACCTTATTATTATAAGACTGTCATAACGCTCCGTTCGTTATATATATATATATATATCTAACCAAACAACAACCCAGTTTAAAACTGGATTTATTATTGACAGCACGGCACTAGATACGTTTTGTATCATTTCTTACATCTTGTTATATAAGACTGTCACAAACGCTCTGTTTGTTTTATGTTTTTACCTTGCGAAGGTACTTTCAAGATGCAAAGCGACTGTCGTAGTTCCATTTTTGGAGCAAAGATGGGGCCACTTGCGAATGGTTTCTACTTTCGCAAGTTTCCATCTATAAGAATTTACGCATTCATACAGGGGATGTCTCTTCATTAGTGACTGAAGAGACATAACCTATACTACACTGATGAGTTTAAAAAAAGAGCGAAACACGGTGTCTGTAGTTGGTTTTGCCCCTGTATGGGCTGATTAATATCCTTATACTTATGTCGCAGCATCTATCTGTGTCTTGAGTTAGAAAATCTAACCAAACACCAATCCAGTTTAAAACTGGATTTATTATTGACAGCACGGCACTAGATACGTTCTGTATTATATATATATATATATATATATATATATATATATATATATATATATATATATATATATATATATATATATATATATATATATAATGGAAAAAACCGAAAAACGAAAATAGGTAAAAAAATAGAAAACTGCTGTAACACTACCGTAAGGTGACGCCGTTGATATTTTATTTATTTAAAAGAGCAATTCTTTCTTAATAAAGTACTATTTCGCCATTGTAACGTGGCGCAGTGGGTATCTCATATATTTAAACAAGCAAAAAACACTTAACTAAGTACTATAACGCCACCGTAAGGTGGCGTAGTTGATATCGGATGTACCTTACCGATAAATTAAAAATATCACAAAAAATATAGTTAAAACCCGGAAACTAATAGGAAAACATAATGAAAATGATAAAACCAAAACAAAAACATTGAAAACAATAAAAAAGGAGACAAAATCGTAAAAAGATAAAAAAACAGCAAATGAGATAATGTTGTCTGTGTTAGGCAGTACAAAGTTAGCTAGTATTCTACATAAAGTGTGGGCCACAGAAAACAGTCCACCTAGATATTTGGCTGTATTTATTAGATTTAAAAAAAAAAGTGAAAGCAGGTCGATTTTTGATTTAAGGGTGACACATTTTTAAGATACATGCTTATATCAATTGTCAACCCCCTCCGTTCCACTTCCTCAACTCCTTATTTTTATATAGGGAATAATCCATTTAGGTATTTAGATATAGTATTTAGACATAACAATTGTTCATGATTTTTTCGATATTTGCAGTGTTTTTTGAAAAAAAACTCTTAATTTATTCAAAGTACATCTCTTAAAAATGAAAAGTAACGCGTATGGTTTGCTAGTAGGTATCTCATTTTTTTGTCCCGTCAAAAATAAATTTAAACAAAAACATGGTTGTAGTTAAACACATTTAGGTATTTTTGAATAGTTTTAAAATTTTATATTTTATTGCAGAACGAGTTGAGATTATTTCCAAGTTTTTAAAGCTTGTAAAAAAATTTAACCAAATGGTGTCAGTAGCTAATCAAAAAAAGAACTATGGTAATAGGGCAAGCACTGAATCTGTAGAAGTAGCAATTTTAGGTCATATTATAATATGTTTGTTTAGAGTTGGCAGCTAAGAAAAGTCATTAAATCGTAAAACGTAGTAAACAAGACCCTAAATCAGTAGCGCACGTACTTATTTATATCGGTATTAAGCAATTTCTTTTAATCATCATATTTTAATCTTTTTAGGTAAGGGATAAGTAGTCATAATACGATATTTAGAAAATTTTGTTTTTTGATTTTGACGAGAATAATTGTGGTCGTTAGGGGTGTTAAGGGATTAAGGTAACCCTATGTGTATAATTGCAAAAACAGGTACGTTATTAATCTATAAATTGAGGATTTGTTTATATCCTAATACATAAGAATATAGGTACTCGTTAGTGTTGGTGGTTTATATTGTGATCTATATTTTTATTATTTTACTCCAAGAACATTTTCGGTAGTGAAAATGGCGTCAAGTTCGAGTACAAGTGGCTCATTTAAAAGAAAGTGCGTTTTCTCAAAAAGAAAAAACTATTGTTTTAAATGTTCATGATGCACTAATGTATCAAGATGCATCAGCAACTGTTCGTGATGTGGTGACTAGGTGCTCCAATATGACCGGTGTTAGTGAACGAAGTATCTATCGATTTTTAAGTGAGAGAAAACTGGGAGATGTAAGTGAACCAAAAAAACACGTAGGAAAAAAGTCCATTATGGTCGATAACTTTAATAGAGATATTATTAGAAGACAAGTCCATTCTTTGTACTTAAATAAAGAGATTCCGAGTTTGGACAAAGTAATGACTGTTATAGCAGAAGTAGATACGACTCCCTTATTTGGACGAAATACGTTATGGAAACTCCTAAAAAAATTATTGGTTTTAAGTATGAGTCGCATAAAAAACGAAAATTTTTGAATGAGACAGAAGAAATTATTTGCTGGAGAAGACAATACTAAAGAAGTATTAAAAAGTTTCGGAGCGAGGGAAGAACTATCTTTTATTTAGATGAAACATGGTTGAATAAAGGACATGCATGGATGGACACCAATATTTCAAATTCCCGTCAGGCATTTTTGGAGGGATATTCAACAGGATTGAATGCTCCTCGAGGAAAAGGTCGCAGACTAATAATCGCACACATTGGCAGTGAACATGGTTTTGTAGAAAATGGGTTATTAGACTTTGTATCAAAGTCAATCAAAGATTACCACGACGAAATGATCTCTGATGTTTTTGAAGATTATTTTTCCCAGCTATTGGACTTTTTGCCAAGTGCTGCAGTGGTTGTCTTAGATAACGCCAGTTATCATTCAAAACTACAATATAAAAGATATGTAATTGACGAAATAGCGAAGGAAAAAGGAAGAACTGTATTACGTTTGCCACCTTATCACTGTCAATTTAACCCTATAGAATTAATATGGGCACAGGTAAAAGGTGAGGTGGCAAGAAACAATACAACTTTTAAATTGAATGACATTAAAGAACTTTTGATAAATTCTTTTGGAAACGTAACACGGGAAAATTGGACCAATGCCATAAACAATGTAAAGAAGAAAGAAGAACGATTCATTTATAATTAATTTACTGTGCTGCCAACTGTAAACAAATATTTTAATTTATAATAATTTAGATCCTTTTAGCAAGTACGAGAAAATTGGCCGAAGAGTCTGTTTTTTTTTACAAGTGGTTAAGAACGTCATAAATTTCATCCCTACAAGATGCAATTAGTAAATGAAATAAATGAAGATAGACTTGTACAGTTTTGTAAGATTATCAATAACAAAATAAACACTAGTGCAAACTTTTTATTTAATATTTGCTTTTGGGATGAATGTTCCTATTTTCTAAAATGGTACCGTAATTTAGTAATTTAGTAATTTACTGGGCTGACGAGAATTCTAGAGTATTTCACGAAACCCAACATCCTATTAAATTAAACGTGTGGGCAGGAATTTACTGGGATCGTATTCTTGGGTCTTTTTTTTGTCACAAAATTTGAACGGAGAAATATCTCGAGTTATTAGAAGACACTAATGATTCCGCTCTCACAGATATAATCGAAAATGATATAGGTACACAGAAGATGATCTCTTTTTTCAGCAAGACAAATATCTTCCTAATGATGTGTCGTTAAAACATGGTTTTTTCCCTATTTAAAAATAAAGTGTTGAGGAAGTGGAAGGGAGGGGGTTGACAATTGACAAATATATGTATCGTAAACATGTGTCCCTTTAAGTCAAAAATCGACCTGTTTTTGCATTTTCTTAAAATCCAGTAAATACGGCCAAATATCGAAATGGACTGTTTTCTGCGGCCCAGACTGTATAATCTTATCTCTATGAGTAGATTAGTTTATTACTAAAGTATAGGACAATGCAGTTATGTTACAGATGTTTGTGACAATTTTAAAGATCATGATTCTTAAAAAAATAGTGTCGCGAATTTTTTCTTATCATTTCTGGATACTCTGGATACTTAATGGACTACAAAAGCAGAGACATGTTTATCATAATAATTTTTAATTATACCTAACCGCTCTGGTATCGTCTGTCGAAATATCATTTAAATATGAAAGAACTGAAGTTAAATAGGTAGGTACACTTCCAGTTAACATTGTTGGTACAGCAGCCACCAAAAAGAACCATGGTGACAGATTTTTAAAACAAACCAAAATTGTCAACATAAAAAAAGTTACCGTTAAACCTGAAAATAAAACTCCTGAAATAAACTGTTGAGAAATATATGTATATCTATAATTTTTTAATATCAAGTAAATAATGGTTGGATAAAAAGTTTAGAAAGCGACATCTAATGACCAGAAATCAAAAATTTATATGCTATTTTAATATTTCTTATATTTAAATAGAGAAAAATTTTTATTTTGATTTGTCAATTTATTCTTTGTTTATAAGCCATTTGAAGGTCACGTGTCAGACTTTTTTGTGACAATGGAAAAAACCGAATATCGTGTAGTGATAAAATTCTTTGTGTTGGAAAGTTTATCAGCAACAGAAATTCCTACAAAAATGATTAATGAGCCAATGGAATCTGCTCCTTCATTTCCAACTGTGCTTCGATGGTCATACAAACGTCAAAGATAAATCACATAGTGGACGTCCAAAAAGTGTAAATGATATTGTTTGTAAAGATTACTAAGTGTGAAACTAGCATCTCAGGTGAATGAATGCTCTATATTTTACACGAAGAATTACATACGAAAAAGCTGTTCGAAAAGTTAGTCCACATTCGTTTACAATTTAACAAATAGTGACTCGAAAACAAATTACTTAGCGTTATTTAAAACGTTTTAAACAGAATCAAACCGATTTTGAGCCTCCTTTTATAACTAAGGATGAGACCTTTATGATTCTAAACTGAAACAGTGGACTAAAGCTGGTTCTTTAGCTCCAGGACAGGTAAAGTCAGAACGATCGACATTAGTATTTTGGGATGCAAAAGTGGTTTAGATGATTGATTAAGGTAAAAAATTTTAACTCAGAATATTATTGCAATCTTTTGTTTCCGTTAGATAAAATAACTCGTGAAAAGAGACCCGGTTTACAAAAGAAAACATTCATGTTTTATCAAGACAATGTACGTGTTTACACAAATTTGTTGACGATGGTTAAATTAAACGAACTAAAGTACGTACCGTACCTTATTCACAAGAATTGGTTTTCTCCGACTATTACCTTTTCACAAGTTTGAAACAATTTCTTCGTGAAACGCATTTTTTGTCGAATGAATAAGATATTGCAGAACAATATTTTGCAGAGCTTCCAGAAGATCTTAACTGACATGGTATAAAATTACTGGAGGATTATTGGAATAAGTGTGTTCAAGCTGAGAGAGATTATAGTAAATATAAAACCAATTTTGTTAAAAAAACTTAATTTTATTTTTGCTTTCAAAACTTTTTAATAAAGAGACTTTGTATAAAGTTTTTGTATACTTTTTTTAAACCAAACACGATGTAGTATTAACAGATATCTGGATTTTTGCTATTAAAATTTTTTTGATAGTTTTGCGCGACTATTATTGTTGTGATCGAGCAAGTACACATAAATTACTGCATGTGAGCAAACATGATAGGAATAGCAAAAATGGAAAGAGGCACAAGAAGAGAAAAACCAGAACACAATTCTCCGACAAAAGAAGAAAAAAAGCTTCCTGAAGAAGTAAAATTATAACAAGAAACCTAACCCTTGGACAACTGTACAAAAAGCTAACATCAAAAAGAAATCAAAAAGTATTTGCTACACAGAAGATGTAAAAAAATATGATACCAAAGATAAGCAAATTTTAAGTTATATAAAAACACTAGTGGAATAAAACTGTTCTAAGATAAAAGATGAGCTGGGTAAAGCAACATCTGAATGGGTAGATAAGAAAAAAATTCATAAAAGCAATAGAAGAATTAAGAGCAAACAGAAAAAAAGGCTCAATTAAATATAATCTCATTATATCAGGAGTAGCTATGAACATTACGAACAAAGAACCACTTAAACCGATATTTGCCAATATGATAAAAAAATCTTGGAATACAAACTGAAATTAACAACGTCTACAAATTAATACTGAAACACTTATGGGGACTTTAACACAATTTATCCATAAAATTGTTAAGATACACAGAACTCAGCTAGATAACGTTTAAACTGATTGACAATACAATAAACTATTCAAATTATTTGAACTCCCCTTAACTGTCTATACATCCCCTTATATAAAACAAAAGAACATTCTAGAATGAACGCGAAACATAAATCGAACTTAATCATTATACACTAGAAAGAGAGAGAACATTCTAGAACAAATAACCTGAAAATAGTCTTTCAAGTAAAGGTCCTTTTCTTTTCCTCCTGGAATGTTATTGTCTAAATCCCGCACATTCCTTGAACCATATTCTTGGAGCTGCTGCACACCTCCACTGTGGTTTCCCTGGTAAGGCGTCAACCGATCATGATGGACCACGATGGGTTTCCCTCTGGGGTTTTTCACGATCCGATATATGACATCGTTAATCTTTTTCTTTAACATCGCTAGTGCAGTTTACCCAGTAAAATCTATCTCGGACCTTTTGCAGCGTTTTCGTGATACCCAGATGTCCTCCAAAACTATCATTAGGTATCTGTTTTAAAATTTCTGGTACAGCATTTCTTGGGACCACTATTTGTTTCCCTATTTATGTGCCCTCGGAATTTTCTACAAGTCTTTGAAGGAGCCCACCGTCCAAAAAGAAATCCATTGGGCCCAATATGCTTTTAAAGTAGGAGAGGATAAGGATATCTCTCACAACAACGGACGACGGTCCATTCTCTTCCATTCCCGAATCTTTTTCAGAACGGGATCGTTTACTTGTTGCTCCTCCAGCATAGAACTCTCGTCTTCTGGCACAAGTTTTTCCTCGTTCTGCTCCATTCGGGTACAATGGGTGCAATCTGGTCGACATGGCCTTCTCGAAAGTGCATCCGCATTACGATGTCTTGTTCCAGGTCTGTGCTCGATTTCAATATCATATTCCTGCAGTTTCGGGCCATCTTGCTATCTGTCCTTCTGGGTCCCTAAAGCTAAGTAGCCACTTTAAACTGGCATGGTCTGTTCTAATTAGGAATTTTCTGCCATACAGATATTTATAAAAGTGCTTGACGGATTTTACAACTGTTAAGAGTTCCCGCCGAGTCACACAGTAGTTCTTTTCAGCTTTCGATAAAGTTTTGCTGAAGTATCCAACTACTCTTTCTTTACCATCTTGTAGCTGTGACAAGACGGCTCCAATTCCCACATTGCTGGCGTCGGTATCCAGAATAAGCTTACCGTCAGGAAGTGGATAAGCAAGAATAGTGGCAGACGTCAGCTGTTTCTTTAATAGTTCAAAAGCCTTTTGATATTCCTCATCCCAACAGAAGGACTTGTCTTGTTCTGTCAAACGAGACGGCGTCGAGGGTTAGAGAGCCAGACTAAATCCCCCACTTGGTAACTCTTTTCCATTGTCCGCGTGTCATGGTACCTCTTCATCCGATCACTAGATAATGTAAGTTTCCCACGCACCAAGTTGTGAATATTCTCCATTCGATTTTGAAGATCGGTGACATATTCTTCACGGGCCACTTCACCAGGTTTACAGCCAAACACCAAGTCACATGGTAGCCTCATTTCTCTACCGAACAGGACCTTCGCAGGAGTTTGGCCTGTCAATTCGTTAATGGCCGATCAAATGGCCATTAAAAATAACGGAATATGTCGATATCAATCCCAACCCACACCTGACACCCATTTGAAACACTTATGGGGACTTTAAAACAATTTATTCACAAAATTGTTAAGATACACAGAAATTAGCTGGATAACATTGAAACTGATTGACAATACAATAAACTATTCAAATTATTTGAACTCCCCTTAACTGTCTATACATCCCCTTATATAAAACAAAAGAACATTGTAGAATGAACGCGAACTTAATCATTATACACCAGAAAGAGAGAGAACATTCTAGAATAAATAACCTGAAATAAGTCCTTTTCTTAAACGGTTATCCCGTTAAAATACATAAAAAATACATATTAAAATAAAGGAAATGGTCATGCAGAAAAACTGAGAATTCTAAAAGGAAAAAAAAGGAAAAGATATTTTTATAGAAGTAGAACTAACAAAAAATAAAAGAACCATACAGTACCAATAAGTTTCACACCATTTGACCTGGAAACACCTCAAAACTCTAACTTGAATTTTTTCAGATTTTTTCGCATTTTTCGCACTTTGACCAATAAATGACCTTAAACCTGACGTGATAAAGGTCAACCAATCCGGGTTTGAAATCAGTGATTTCAAAAACTCAGAGTATTCTAGGGTTTAAAACAAAATATAACAGTGAGATCTAGAAATAATCGATTTATCAAATGATGATCTGTTCAGTAAATCACAATTTTGCTCCAAATCCAAACCTCCATATATTAAAAATTATTTATTTTTGTACTTGATACTATCCATTTATAAAATTTCAGACAATTTGACAGGAAGAAATGTCCCATTGATTTTGTGCGAGGCCCTTTCTTTTTTAAATGGTTCTATAGATTTGACATAACTCAAAAAGTTTTTGAGATATAAGCAAAACAAAAAGCAAAACCTTTTTTTGTTTACATTTTTTGTATTTTTTGCCAGTGCATTTTAAATTTTTCCACAAACTTTTTACATGCGAAACCGAATCGAATGACACAAATAATATAATAAAACAAATTTCAATAATAAATTATGCAAAAATATAGGACCGAATACTTTAAACAATGATATCAGACTGAATATAAAAATCAAATAAATATAGTTTAAAAAAACTAAAAAACACGCTTTTATAGCATATGAAACTAACAAGTAAAAAAATTAATGTAATTAAGGAAAACTAAAAAGCATGTTTCTGAAAAACATCGAACTAAAAAGTTAAAAATAATTTTCAAAATAAAATTAAAACAAAAATAAATGAAAAATACTAGTATTATTGTGAAAAAAGCGTGGGCGCTTGAGATTCGAAAAATATGGTATGCAGCGCCCACGCTTTTTTCACAATAATACTAGTATTCTTCATTTATTTTTGTTTTAATTTTATTTTGAAAATTATTTTTAACTTTTTAGTTCGATGTTTTTCAGAAACATGCTTTTTAGTTTTCCTTAATTACATTTATTTTTTTACTTGTTAGTTTCATATGCTATAAAAGCGTGTTTTTTAGTTTTTTTAAACTATATTTATTTTTTATTTTTTAGTCCAATTTATCTTATTTCAATAGATTCGTTAATTTGCTGTGACGGTTACAAGACCCTCACTCAATCATTATTCGTTTATTTAGTTGGAAATGCTTTGAAAGCGTGTTTTTTTGATTTCTCAAATTATATTTATTGTATGTATTCATATTGTTGATGATTAAACATATTGTTTCAATCACTTGGAAAAAAAAATTATTATTGTGAAATCTAAAGAATTGTTAGATTAATTCTAAGACAATTTCATTCATATTGTTTATAATTAAACGTATTGTTTTCAGAACTTGGAAAAAAATTACTATTGTGAAATCTAAAAAATTGTTAGATTAATTCTAAGACAATTTCATTCATATCGTTTATAATTAAACGTATTAAACGTGACTAAAAAAAATAACGATACGGGACTCATCCGAGGCAGCAGCCGCGGAGTGGAGAGTTACAAACAAATAAAATTATAATAAAATTTAAGTTAACGTAAAATAATTCAATTCAAAGTAAAAAACGTGGGGTGCATTTTACTACATTTCATAACTTTCTTCTCATAGGTAGTTGCCAATAGAATGATTGTAACATTCAATATATTAAGCACACCCCACGCTTTTTACTCTAAATTGAATTATTTTTCGTTAACTTAAATTTTATTATAATTTTATTTTGAGGTGATAACTATAAATGATTGTTTGATCTTCTACTACTGTAATATAAACTCTTTGTAATTGAGAATTATTTTCTATTTTTTAGTTCGGTTAGCTATAAAAGCGTGTTTTTTAGTTTTTTAAAACTATTATTTATTTTTAACTTTTTGGTTCAAGTAATTTTAAAAGCGTGTTTTTTTAGTTTTTTTTAAACTATTATTTTATTCAAATATCAAACCCCTGCTACACTATTTGGACACCTCGTATTTTTAGATTAAAAAATATATGTATAAGTATATTGCGTGTAGAAATTAAGTGGGACAATATTGACAATTTTATGGGACAACCATTTTAACAATAAATAATCAAAAATACATTTCGTTTTTTGGATAGTTTGTTTTTTAACGAATTTCTTATGACCACATTTTTTTTTGGCGCACAGTGTATCTTAAATAATTTAAATAAGTATAGAACTTGTTTATATAGTTTATATCGGTATTACATCTACAATTTTATCGTGAATAAGTTTGACCAACTTCTTCACGATGGCGTTTAAAAGTTTATTGTGAACATATTCAATCCCCGAAATAAAAACTCACATCAAACTTCGAATATTAATTAACTATTAATAAATCAACCATCAAACACATTCGTGTTACAAAATTTGTTATTGTTGTCTTTTGTTAAAGTTCACAATAAAATTTGATGAATATTAAAACAAGTGCTAATTCGAAAATTTGGATGAAACCATATCAAATAGCGACCTTGAATTTATTCGTCATCTTTTTTACGATAAAGTTGATGTAATACGGGTAGTCATATATATTTAAAAATAATAATCACATCTTTACCAAATTAATCAGAACAAAAAAAATGGAGTTGCCAGGCATCGATCCCGGTACCTCTCGCATGCTAAGCGATCGCTTTACCATCTGAGCTACACACCCAGTTAATACAATTTGACGATAAGCGGTACATAGATTAAAGATTAAAAATATTGTTTTTTTTATGTTATTGTATTTTTAAATATCTTTTGTAATAATTTCTTGCAACATTTAAAATCATTTTGATAAGAAGCAAACAAGATGAGTACACAGCTGCCTTGAGTCTCTGGCTTCTTGTGCTGTGTCGAGTGTCCGAGCGAAATATTAACCCAAACTGCAGACATGCGCAAAGGAGTGGAGTTACAAACATACATACATACATACATACAGGTGAAGTTAATAAAAGCGTGTTAATTAATAAAAACTGTAAAAAGAAATCTATTGTCACGCCTCTGCTGACTAGGATTAGATTCCAGGAAAATATTCTTGGTCAGCTTGTTGCATTATATAATTCACGTCAACCAGGAGCCGGCAAAAAAGTTTCAAACCAAAAAGCACTAGTTGATTTAAATAAATTATTAAATTGTAAAAAGCTAACTAACCCACTTTTAACTTTATAATTAGAGATTTTTTTGAAGATTTATATGCAGAATTTAATTATTTATTTATGCAACTTACCCATCAGGGCCATTAATTGAACAGGTTTTCTACCATGTTTATCAGACCAAGGGCCAGCAAAAATGCATATTATTACTGGTATAATAGCAAGGGGCATTTCAAAAATCATTGTAAGAATATTTGCAGTTGGTTGGACAAGTTTTTCCAAAGCAATTGTTTCATTATTAATAACTCTTCCCAAAAGAGCACACTGACTTTCATTATATCCTAAAGTCACATAACATGTTTTGAAGATTATCAAATTTGTCATAATCGAACCTATAAAAAAATATTTACAATTATTTCATGAATAATACGTAATTAATTAAAATATTTAAAAAAATAATTGATTAAGACACATCCAATTAAAAAATGTTTAATACAATACCACAATATGAAATTTTTTAATGTAATTATAGTTTAGTTTCATTAATCAAATGTAAAAAATATAAAACATATATAATAGACTAGTAGAGTCACTTTGAAGTTCTTTGTACCACATTTCGGTCCAGTTTGCCAACATTTTTTGTGAAGTTTTGTGAGAACTGGAGAGCAGTAATGCTAACTCTACTGATTTTTTGATAGATCAACCGATTTAAAAAGTAATCTACCGATTTTCCGTTTTTGCTACCTCATCTATCGATAGTTAGACTTTTATTACTATTATATATGACGATTACAGTTTATACCTCTTTTGGCTTTTTAAAGAATTCTAAATAGTTTCTTTGCTTTTTAATCGAATATAACAAACAACTTCACTAACATTGTTTTTTTTTGCACCTTTGGTAGTACTTCATTTTGGATCTTAGTTTAACAACATACCTAGAAAACTTAATTTTTTATACGTTTTCTTGTTTTATTAGAAAAATACACTTGAAACTTGAGAAAAGATATGCATCGTAAAAACAATCAGGAAAATATACTGATTTCTCATTTTTGTACTCACTGTAATTTGGTTCATAAAATAATTATTAGTTTTTGTGATAAGTTATTTCTTTTAGTTTTAATCAATATTTGATCGTATCGTGATATCACAAACATAGATGGTGTGCGAGTAGCATGTTGTAGTTTTCAACCGCTCCGAATAATTTTGTAAAAATATCCAGTCTTCCACAAAGTAGTCTATATATATAAAAGAAAGTCGTGTTAGTTACACCACTTATAACTCAAGAACGGCAGAACAGATTTGGCTGAAAATTGGTAGGGAGGTAGCTTAGAGCCAGGAGATGGACATAGGATACTGCTCATTGTTGCCACTCGCCACCAGGTGGCGCTGCAGAGTAGCAACTTCTGTCCTGTTCAACCGATTGTCATGAAAATTGGTATGTATATGTATTTTTTCACGGAGAAAACGAATATGCTATGCTCATTGATGCCACTCGCCACCAGGTGGCGCTGCAGAGTAGCAACTTCTGTCCTGTTCAACCGATTGTCATGAAAATCAGTGGGATGCTGTATTTTTAATGGTTACGCTGTTAATATCACATATATTTAAACGAGCAATCCTTATCTACCTATATATATAAAAGGATGTTTGTATGTATGAAATCGATAGACTCAGAAACTATTTGACTGATCAATATTAAAATTGTTATGTACATATATTTTTCCACGAAGAAACTTCATATGCTATGCCCATTGATGTAACTAGCTACCAGGCGGCGCTGTAAACTATCGACTTCCGCCCCGTTCAACCGATTGTTATGAAAATCAGTATGATGATGTATTTTTAATGAGAAAGATGAATATGATATTCGTATTAATGGAAGTTACTAGCAGATGGCGCTTCCATTAAACGAGCAACCACTACTTATTTGATTACTTTATATCACGCCACCGTAAGGTGGCGCAGTTAATATCACATACATTTAAACGAGCAATCCTTACTTAAGTATTGTGACGCCACCGGAAGGTGGCGCAGTTAATATCACTTATATTTAAACGAGAAATTCTTACTAAATTACCTAAGTATTGTTATGCATCTTATATATTTTACCGATAAACTACAAAATAAAACGAAAAAAAATGGTATAAACCTGATAACTAACGAAAAAATATGATGAAAACGATAAAATCAAAATAAATTAAAAAAAAAGAAAAATTGAAGAATGACATAAATGATTTGCGGTACGAAGTCCGCCGGGTCAGCTAGTTAAATATAAAACATAGTTTAAATTATTCCTAACTGATCGGAAATTTAGTTACGTAAAAGAATCAGTGTTTTGTCAAGTGATTAGTTCAATTTAAGTGAATTGTTTGAACCAGTTAGTGTGACCAGTCCGCCATTATGGGTTTTACGACGACAGATCTAAGAGAAATAAAAACAACAATATTAAATACTTTTAATGAACGATTTCTGCAAGAAATCGCAGAAAAAGTTGCGGTCGTAGTTGGAAAAATTTTTGAAGAAAAGTTCAGTCAGCAAAAAAAGGACATAATTGAACTTCAAAACCGGGTTGGAGAACTTGAAAAACAAAATATAACCTTCCTCAAAACACTTGATGATCAGGAACAGTCATCAAGAAATCAAAACATCCGTATGTTTGGTATCAGGCAGGAAAACGAAGAAAATCTGCTGGAAAAAGTCACAAGTATATTTAAAAGTGAATTAAAAATAAATATTCAGCAAACGGAAATTATTAAATGCCATCGGGTACCAAATGTGAATGTTGGGCAAAATCCACCGGCAGTATTGATAAGATTTTCGAGTAATACGGTCCGGAGAGTTGTAATGAAAAATCGAAAACTGCTAAAAGAATCGGGAGTGCAAATAAAAGAAGATCTCACAGAATACCGTTTAGATCTCTTCCGAAAAGCAATTGAGATGTTTTCTAAAAACAGCGCATGGGTACCTAATGGAATTATTTATTATTATGTTAAAAGTGAAAATACAGTGCACCG
The DNA here is from genome assembly GCA_964028335.1 of Altica lythri. NCBI lineage: Eukaryota > Metazoa > Arthropoda > Insecta > Coleoptera > Chrysomelidae > Altica > Altica lythri. The sequence goes on along the minus strand of OZ034803.1, from coordinate 36,169,969 downwards.
TAGAAATAGTGTAAATTATTATTATTATTATTATAATACAAGATAAGAGTTGAGGAACTAAGTTCCTATAAAACTCTTTACATACAAGATAACAAAATTATTACTAGCAAATAGTGAACTAAATACTATCTAACAAAATTTTAAAACGATCTACATTAGTAGCAGAAACAATTTCATCAGTCAAAGTGTTCCATTCGTAAAACACACGATTAGGAAGAAAATACTGGCGGCAAGTAGTCCTGAAATTTTCCCTACGGAGTTTAAGGTAATGTCCTCTCAAGCGTGCATCATCATTCCGTTTAAAAATATGACGCACAGGAGAGTCAATACTATTCAGGGCCTTGAAAGTCTGGATCAAGTCACCTCGTTGCCTACGTTGTGTTAAAGGTATCAGATGCATCATCTGAAGACGTTCTTCGTAGGACGGGCGTTGACGGAAATTAAAAGGTAATCGTGTGAACTTTCGTTGCACATTTTCGAGCAAATTAATGTCACGAACCAGATGCGGTGACCAAACTGGATTTGCAAACTCGAGGATAGGTCGCACATAACTCTTAAACAGTATCGCACACGTTCGGATATCACACTGCGAGAATACCTTGGAGAGTAGGTAGCTAATTTTATTAGCTTTATTTACTTGTTGTAAGGTTTGTTCAGACCACGAAAGATCCGAATTAATGACAACTCCGAGATCTGAATGCCTGTTTGTATGATGGAGCAACTCATCATTAAGAATATAATCAGTCCTAGGATTATTTTTACCTAGATAGAGAACGATACACTTAGAAGTGTTCAGGGGTAACATCCATTTTACACTCCACGAAAAAATGCGATCAAGATCGGTTTGAATGTCATTATGATAGTCCACTTCACCATAAATTTTAGTGTCGTCTGCATACATGGAGAGGTCCATTTTAACCGCTCATCGGATGTCCGAAGTATATATATTAAAAAGAATTGGTCCGAGCACGGATCCCTGCGGTACACCACTTAAAACTTCTTTTTGTACACTTAAAGAGTTATTAATCTTTACGTGAAATGTACGGTCACTGAGAAATGCACTGATCCATAAAAGTAGAGCACCCCTAATACTCAAGTGTTCAAGTTTAAGAAGCAGACGACTTTCTGGTACCTTATCAAATGCTTTGCTGAAATCCAAATACACCACATCTACTGGTTTTCCTCTGTCTAAAGCTTCAGTCCAGTCTGATACACAACAAAGAAGATTAGTGACTAAAGATTTTCCTTTTGAGAAACCATGTTGTTCCTGAGGTATCAAATGATTTTCCTTTAGAAATTCAGACAAGACATCGGCTATTATTGATTCCATAATTTTTACTATAATAGGAGTAAGACTAATAGGTCGATAGTTTTTTGGATCAAATTTATCTCCTTTTTTGAAAATAGGTTTGACAGCAGCTGTTTTCCAAATATCGGGTAAAATACCTGTTCCAAATGATTGTTGCATAAGAATAGAAAGAGGTTTTGCAACAGATGTGGCACATTTTTTTAGAAAAAAAGCCGGGATATTGTCCAGTCCAGGAGATTTAGAAGTATCAAGAGAATTTAATTTTTTTAACACAAACTCTTCAGTGAATTGCACGTCTGTAAAGGACAAGGTGGTTCTTGGACTTAAATCAACAATTGGGAGTTCTCCTACAGGTTCAGTGGTGAAACTTTGATAAAAAGTGTTAGCGAAGGTATCTGCAACCTTAAGGTCATCTTGCGTAATCGTATTGTCATCTGTTCGAATCTGTGGGCTTTGAACTTTGCTCGTTATATGTGTTCTAATGTATTTGAAAAAGCGTTTAGGGTTATCGCTGTTGATTATATTACTTTCGTAGGTTTTTTTAGCATTTTTAATTGTTAAATTAACGTGATTTGAAAATCTTCTATGAGCTGTATAATCTGCTTCTGATCTGGATCGTAAATATCTTTGCCATAATACCTTTTTGCGATTGATTAACTCCTGAATTTCATTATTTATCCAGGGCTTTAAAGGAAATGTAGTAATCGAGATAGTGCGGCTATTCATCGCTAATAATGATAATATCATATTATTAAATGTTAACCAGTTTTCTTGAATAGATTTATCAGCAAACGTTTCAATCCAGTTTATTCGATTTAAATCATTGTTAAGTTCAGCATAGTTTATTATTTGCCGATATTTTCTCTCCTTATGCGTTTTTGTTTCATATACTACTTGAAGTTCAAATTTAAGTACTACGTGGTCCGACTTTCCTATAGGAGGTAAGTGTTCAACATTTGAAACCAAATCAGGATCGGAAGTAATAAGAAGATCTAATAAAGATGGTCTCTGTCCAGTTTGAAATCGAGTTGGAGAAGAAATTAATTGAGTCAGATGAGAATTATTTAAAAAATCTATAAACAAACGGAAACTGGGAGTACAAGCATTAAAACTAGTCCAGTTTATATCGCAGAAATTAAAGTCTCCTATAATGAAAAAATAAAAAACAAATGTGGTGCCTAATATCTTTTGGAATCATAGGTTATTTATAATGTTAATAATTATTGCAGTCAATGTAAGGTAACAACAACCTTTACTATTTAACTAACTATGTTCATTCTAACCGAATGTTGGTGTATTACCACTTGGCTATCTGCGTGACGTAATTCTCCATAATATTATGTTACTTTAAAACCTACATTTTGTCTTTATTTTTACTTTTTTCCTCATAATTTATTCTTAGATTCTATTCTTTTCTTATGCTTAGTTTCTTAAAAGAATAAATATTTTTGATGGGATACCGTTTATTACAAAAAGAAAGTAAAGCTAGGTCATTTTTTACTGTTATTTTTGTTAGTTTCCTTTATAAAATAATCAGCTGGTATTTTTATTTTTAAAGTTCTTATTTAAAGTTTAGGTTGTAAACAACAATAAAAGAATAAATCGTTCGATTTATTGGTAAGAACATTCTTTTTGCGTGGATTGTTTATTGTTTTGATTACGGTTGGACTAGAGAGATAGCAATAAGGGCAATGAAACTAATTTGTTGTAAGTTGAAGGATGTGGAGGGGGGAGTATGTTTTTTGGTAGCTGCGACCTTGTTGGGGGGAGTCTGGGGTGATGGATGACCAGGGGTATGGCCGGCGGGGGGAAACAAATTTTGCATACGATCCAAAAAAAAATTCCATCGGTCAACTTAATGTTCGCTCGCTTAATACGGGCTTTGATGAATTTGTTAACTATGTGTTTTGTTATAAATTTGATATTCTTTCTCTTAACGAGACATGGCTGGATGCTGACATGCCAGACTTTAATTATAACTTACCTGGTTACCGTTTTGTTAGGAAAGATAGGGGCGGAAGGGGTGGTGGTGTTGCCCTTTATGTCAAAAACTTTTTACACTTTACGGAGGTTAGTACCCAAATTGCTGATATAGAAAACATAGCTTTTTTTGTTATTAAATCTTTTTCGATCACAAACAGTAAACCCGACATATTTTCTTGATCGTCTGGAGGACTATCTTAGTTTAGTTACATACAGTTATGACTATGTAATTATAGCGGGGGACTTTAATATTAATTTTTCAACTAGATCCACCAATTCAAATAGACTAAAAAATATCATAAATAACTTTAATCTTCAGCAGCATATTACAGAACCTACCAGGTTAAATTTTACTACAAATCGAAATTCACTTATTGACCTATTAATAACAAGCCAAAATGTGTCATGCATTAAATCTGGGTCTTTGGTTATATCACAGACAATTACAGACCACAATCTAATATATGCAATATTCGATTTGCCCAAAGGCTTAGACGCAAAAAAAACTGTCAAATTTCGAGATTATGATGCACTTAATACAAATTTAAATAACTTTTTAAGGGAAGGGAAGATGCTCAAATGGAATAAACTTTATAGATCTCAAAACATAGATGAAAAAGTTGACATTTTTAATAAGTATATTTTAAGTGTTCTAAATAAATATGCCCCAATTAAAACTAAACGAGTCAGACTCGTCGAGTCTATGACCAACCTTTTGTTCCATGGATAACTGAAACCATTAAATCACTTATAAAGTTAAGAGACAAAGCCTACAAAAAATACTTACGAACTAGACAACAAACAGACCTACAGTACTACCGACAACTAAGGAATTACACAAAACATTGTATAATAAGAGAGAAACGAACATATTTTAATACTTTTTCACTACAAAAGGGTAAACTGTTTTGGGATACAGCCAAAAAATTAAAAATCACTTACAGCCAAGACCAGACTGACATCCCTGACAACTTAAAAAATGCTAATGACATCCACAAATACTTTCAAGAAACCGAAAGTTTACCAAATACTGCTTCTCAAGAGCTAATTAATTTTTACAAAAATAATAGGACCGTAAATGACACCTTAAACTTTAACCTTATTGATAGTTTTGCATTAAATAAAATTGTTACAAGTATAAAAAAAATGCAGTTGGTATAGACGGTATTTCTATCAAGGATTTAAAGCTATGTTATCCATTTTGCAAGGAACCGTTAATAAATATTATAAACACCTGTATCCTACAACAAGTATTTCCGTCTTAATGGAAGAGAGCTATCGTCAAGCCAATCGCTAAGGTCCAAAGCCCAAGTGAACTTAAAGACCTTAGACCTATAAGTATTTTACCGGCAGCTTCTAAAATTTTCGAGAAACATATATGCCAACAAGTTATAGCTTTTTCTGACAAAAATAATATTATTCCAGAGTGCCAGTCTGGGTTTAGAAAAAATTTTAGTACAACTACAACACTAGATAATATATTAAATGATATTAGAGAAAACGAAGAGCAAGGAAATAGTACCTGCATGGTGCTTTTGGACTTTAGCAAAGCTTTCGATACCCTAAGTCTTGAAATGCTATCGGCTATTTTGGTTTTTCAAAGACAGCCATACATTTAATGAATAGTCTACTATTTGGTCGTGAAAATTGTATCGAAATTATAAAAAACTCTATAACAGAGAGATCAAGCTTTTAGAAATTGACAAAAGGCGTTCCTCAAGGGTCAGGGCTTTCTCCAATATTGTTCTCGCTCTATGTAGCTGATATGAATAAATGTGTGAAACACGCCAAAATCTCAATTTGCTGATGATTCCCAATTACAGATTCCCATAAACAAACACATTATTCAAGAAGTACAACAAAAACTTAATACCGATCTTAATCAAATAAATCATTTCGCAGAAAATCATAACTTAAAATTAAACGCTACAAAATCACAACTGATCATTTTTAATAAGTCGGAGACAACTAGAGAAACAATAGAAAATAATCTTATTAATATTCAAGTAAACAACACCCCCATTCCTTTAGCCCATACTGTCAATAATCTAGGAATCTTTTTTGATAACAATATTTTTTTCCATACGCATATTAATAAAAAAATTACAGCTTCATATTTACGCCTTAAAAACTTATACAAAGTAAAAAACTATTTATCTTCAAATCAAAAATATCTTCTTTGTCACAGTATTATTTTATCCCTTTTTGATTATGGAGATGTAGTTTATGGTGAGTCACTTAATTGGCAAACCAAAAAATCTATTCAAAAAGTGCAAAACAGTTGCATGAGTTTTGCATTTCATGTACCATATCGTCAATTTATAACACCTTATTTAAATAATAATAAAATACTGAACATGTCCAATCGTAGAAAACTTCATTTGGCAACATTTTTGCATAAAATAATAAAAACAGCAAAACCAGGTTACTTAAGAAAAAAATTTGTCCGCCTTTCGTTAGATCAAAGGACCAGGAACTTTCATAAATTTGTTGTACCCCGTCATAGGTCGGCGTCCTTTCAACGCTCATTTACTTTTGTTGCTATTAAACGATGGAATGAAATACCATTACATGTTAAAAATTTATCATCGATACGTGTTTCAAAACAGTATAAAGAAACATTACTAAATGAACAGCTAGTCACTTAAATATGGCTACAATATTAGGTTAACTTTTTAATTACTTTTTTTTCCACCTCGTCGGTCAGTTCATCTGGTTCATCCAGCGCATCCGTTTTTTTCCCCTTCAAGGTTGGTGTTCCACGTGTTTTGCTCTCCTCGTTCTTTGTCTAGTCTACGCAATATTGCTGTCTCTCTTTCTAATATAGTTAGTATGTAATTAGTATGTAAGGTTAAGTAAGGGCATTTTCACGCAAGCACAATTAGTGCTTGGCGGTAACGGTTTTAATAATCGCGAAAATGTCCTGTTTTAGCAATAATTTGAACTTATAACCAGAATTTTTTTGTTAATTTGTAACCTAACTGTTGCTAAAATAAAGATATTTGATTTGATTTGATTTGATTAGTAATTTTCGTTTTATTACGAGTTGGTACGTCAAAGACTTTGGTTCTTTTGTGTTAAACCTCTGCGAAAGAACATTAAGCCCATTTTAATCATGTTTTCTTTAAATATTTTATTTATCGTGGCTGTCTAAAAAAGAGTGATATTTTATTAATACTAACCAAAATAAAGAAGTTTCAAGTTAGCTAAACATCAGTTTTTTTATTATTCATTAAAGTCCAGGCCGGTTTTTACACGTGCTTTAAGCATTTATTTATTCTCGACTATCAAAAGCTTGATAATGTCACTAAGGACAGTTATCCTATGCCAAGGATTGACGCTTTGGTGAGTTCTACTTTGTTTTCTACCTTGGACCGTAATAGCGGATACTAGCAGGTTAAAGTGAATCCTGCTGACAAAGAAAAGACTGCCTTTACCAGTGGATCAGAGTTATGACAATTCACGGTCTTTCCGTTTAGGGGAGCGACGTTTGAACGGTTAATGAAAAACATCCATTGGGGTTTGTCATGGGAGACTTTACTAGTTTATCTAGATGATATTTTTATAATGGGCAGGACCTTTAAGGAACATTTATCCAACCTAGAAGAAGTCATTAAAGGATTAAGAAAGCTAATCTAACCTTGAATGAAAAGAAATGCCACTTGTTTCAGAGACAGGTCCACTATTTAGGACATAACGTAAGCAAGGCTGGCTTTGGTGTTAACTTCGCTAAAATTCAAACGGTTTAAGAATGGCCAATTTCTATCGACAAACATCAGCTCTAAAGTTTCTTGGGTTTTTGTTTCTTTTACTGACGATATGTTAAGAATTTTTAAGACACGTTTGACAGAACAAGACAAGTCCTTCTGTTGCGATCAGAAATGTCAGAAAGCGTTTAAATTATTACAGACGCAGCTAAAGTCACCCATTATTCTTGCTTATCCACTTCCTGACGGTAAGCTTGTTCTGGACAGCGACCCCAGCAATGTGGGAATTGAAGTCGTCTTGTTACAGCTACAAGATGGTAAGGTAAGAGTGATTGGATACTTGAGCAAAGCTTTATCGAAAGCTTAAGAGAATTACTGTGTAACTCGGTGGGAACTGTTAGCCGTTGTAAAATCAATTGAGCTCTTATGGCAGAAGATTTTTGATCAAAACAGACTATGCCAGTTTAAAGTGGCTATTTTAAAAACTAGAAGGACAGATAGCAAGATGGCCCAAAAAATTGCAGGAGTATTGATAAAGAATATGGAGAAAATACACAAATTGGTGCGTGGGAAACTTTAATTATCTAGTGATCGGATTAAGAGGTACTATGACACGCGGTCAATGGAAAAGAGTAACCAGGTTGGAAATTTAGTATGGCTCTATAACCCCCGAAAATGTCGAGGCATTTGTTCATTTGTAAAAATTCCCGGAGGGTAACCCGTCGGGGTCCATCATGATTGGTTGGTGCCTTACCAGGGAAACTACATTGGGGATGTGCAGCAGCTCCAAGAATATGGTTTGTCTGGCTCAAAGTGTGTGCGGGATCCAGATTTAGGTAGGAATGAATCTAAGGAAGGAGCAGTGTAACGGGATAACTGAATAAGGAAAGAACCTCTACCTAAAAGACTGTATTAAGGTTATGTATTTTCTTGTTTGTAATAATTAGGTTAGATCATGTTCTCGCAAAGACTAGAGTATTCGTTTGTTTTGTATAATGGGATGTATGAGCTGTTTAGGGGAGTTCAAATAGTTCGTTGTCATTGTAAAACCGTTTAGACGTTTTTCAGCAGAATTCTTGTGATTCTGTTACAATTTTGGTGGATAAATTTTGTTAAAGTCCCCATAAGTGTTTCAATACTAATAAAATAGAAAGTGTATGTACACAATACACATTTACAATCACAACTACTTTTTTTAAAAAAATACTGCAATATTAAAGCAGATTGTAAGATCAAATACAAATGGTCCAGAGATTTAACCATTTAAAGATCTGCAATTTTAATAGTCTTTCTATGAAATTATCATAACAAATACCTACAAAACAAATATTGGCTGTCTGTCAATTATTTGCGCATGACGATACCAATGATTTTAACTTTGCTTCGAGAATAATTGTAATTGTAATTGTTTAAAAACGATTCTTGAACCTTTCAATTTACTACAGAGAAAGAAACTGATATAATGTATCGAAATCAATTAGAAAAATGCACATAGTTTTTATAACTTTAATAATAACTACTAATACTTATAATGTACAAGTGTAATGTAGGTAAATTATATCGAATAAATAGGTGCTACCAAAAACAGAATGTATCTAAACCTTTAGGCACATCCGTTCTTATATAGACTAAAATGATTATCTGCGTTATATATCAAAATAAATAAGTTTTTTTTTAAGATGAAATCGTGTTAAGAAAGTTGTAAATCTATGTTTGACTCAATTTTAGGTAATAAAGATATTAATTACTTATTTAGGAGATACTATATCTCCACATGGTCTACATCTACGTGGTAATGCTCTAATCACTAAGTTACAGATGATAAGTAATTATTTAGCGTTTTGATCTGTTTAGATTCAACTTATATCACATGTATGCAGGACGATAATCAAAGAGAATATTTCTCAAATTGACAATTGAAACATCAAACTCTAACTCACTTTTGTTGTTCCTGTCTTATATTTTTATTTGTTAAGGACACAGAAGCATGGGTTTTTTTAAAAATTAATTATTTGAAAGTCGTTACCGGGTATAGGTAAAGATTATAGGTTCGAGTCCTACCGGATGCAATATTTTTATAATTTCTTCTTAATAAAATTTTCTGGTTTGTATACTTTCTAAATTTTAAAAATCCCATAAAAGATATCTTAAATAATTAGTTTACCAATATATATTTATCCGGTAAATCCTAAAAAAATTATCATTTCGTTATTGCTTTGTCATTAAAGTAAGTTTATATTTCGATTTAAAAATGAGGTTACGTGAAGGTTGAAAGTAACTACATTTCATTATGATTAATATTGTTTATTTCTAAACTAAGGAAGCTAAAAAATCGCACATTAAAATGATTGTATATAAAAAAAAAATTATTAATATTTTTATACAGTACGTAATTTAAAGAAATGCGATACTTATAGTCTCAATACGAGGGTTGTCTTTTTAGTTTTGCATATAGCTTAGAAGCACAACCAATAGAACCTTCAGACACAAATATAACCTCATTGTTTTTTTGACATAAATCCAGAGCTTCATTGGAAATACAACAAGTCGTGTATTTACAGTAAATTTTTGAATTTATCAAGTCAGTCGAAAAATGGATCGTAGCCGTGAACATTTTCGGAGAGAATTATCCCAACAACAATGTCTCGCTGAAATGGTTTTTGTGTTTGGAAATGAAGCACCACACCAATTAACTATTTCCTCTTTAATACTGCTCCAGTCTCATCCACGAATCCAGGCTAGGTCGACCCAAAACAGCACTCACACAGCAAAACACTAATACGGTACGTCAGCTAATTAAGGATGACCACCGTGTAACATACACTACATACAGTGAGATAAAGAAATCTTTAGGCATTGCAAAGACCTCGATCCTACATAAAGAACTAAGTGTTACGAAGTTGGTTTCCCGTTGCATCCCTGATTTGCGCACAGACAAGTAAAAAGCGGTTCGGGTTTGTGTTTACGGCTATATGCAAAATTAAAAAGATAACCCCCGTATTTTCAGAACCTATTTTGTTAAAAAAATATTTCTACTTACCAAATAATAAGAATCCACTATAAATTAGCAATAATGGTAACTCTATTGTAATTTTTAGATACCAAGACATAATTTTTTTAATATTGTTATGCCTATTACCTATTGTATATTTCAAAAAATTATTTAAACACTGTTGAGATATCATTGTATTACATATATTATATTTCTATTTTCTGTTAAAACTGTTTGTATTACAAAGATAAGATTTACATATAATTATTTAACATTGTTTTCGTTTAAACTGTTATGTACATAAAAAATACCTTCATTTATACAGCTGGTTAGCTGGTTAGTTCATTATAGATAAATAACTAGCAGACCCGGCCACTCGTTGCTGTGGCTAAAAGATATAGAAAGAATTTAAAAGACAAAATTTAATAAAAATTAGTTAACATTTTCAATTTCATTTTATTAATAAATAAAAAAAATTCTGCGGGCGTTGTTATGATTCGATTTTTTTGGTGGCATTTTACTAAAAACAATAATAATTTAAATAAGTTAAAATTCAATCAAAATAAAAAAAATTATAAATTTTTTTAGTGAAGATAAATCTAAACTATACTTACGATTATTTATTGGAAAAGAGTTCTTGTACTCTAATTTTTTGGCTTATATATTTTTCTGTTTTAAGTTAGTAGTTGAATACATATCGAAAATAATATACAACACATAAAAATGGAATGAAAAATAATTCAGAAAAATCGATGTTACGTAATATATTGATCAAAAAGTTATATGCACCACGTGTTGAAATTTAGAATTTAAAGGTGCCATCATGAGAAGTTCATGGCGAAAAGTCCTACATTTTCCTGTAAGAATTAAAGTAAGGCGCCATCTATGAGAAGTTGACGGCGGAAGGTCCTATAATTTTTTGTAAAAAAAATAATGTAAGGCACATTCTGCTTATTATTAATATCACTAATCAATATTTATAGTCAGTTTATTGTTCGTCATAAATTATTGAGACCATTATTTGAAATAAAAACTATCCTATCTCTCAAAATGGACAAAATTACACCTAGATGTCAACGTTCATCAAATTCGGTTGACTCGGTAAAGAGTTCAGTGGGAACATACATCGTGATATTGGATTTTTTAATATTGTAGATATTTTATCATGCTAGCTTTTAGATAATAATAAAAAATAATAATACCAATATAAATTTAAATATCAACGTTTCTGCAGAAAAACATTTCAAACACAACAAAATAAAACAAATACTGCGGTAGTAACATTGTGGTCATAAGCATTAGCAAATATAAAAAATATACCCATACAAAAAAAAATATTTAATTACAGTCACCGGACGGTAGATGGAAGTGAGGTGAAACTTTTATTTTTTTGTTATTAGGGATGATTGATAAGGGTTGAAAAAAATAGAAAAATATTTGAGTTAAAGGCTATAAAAACAAATCTATTTAATCTAAATAAAGTATTTAATTGTATAAATAAAGCAGCAAAGAATTTTTTACATTTTTTCGTAAAAATGGTTAAAAATTATTGTTATAAAAAAATTCCAGCTAAATGCGATAAAAGGTAAGAAATCAATATAATTTACTACTAATTAATTTTTAACAAATTGATATTTATATTTCGTGCTTTAATTTCCCATTCCATTATTTTTTGGGAAGAAGTGGTAGATAACCCTTAAAAACAATAAGCACATATCGGCATATTATGGTAGATTTTGATGTGAAAGGTAGGTTAAGCTAATTTTATTAAAATTAAACCGTCTTCAAAGAGTTCTGAGTTTATACCTGAATCTTTTTTAGAGCTGGATCGTTTTCTTGTTGCTCCTCCGCCAGCTTAGAGCTCCGTCTTCTGGCAAAACCTTAACTAAGGCGAGTTATTCCTCGTTTTGCTCCATGCTAGTACAATGGGGGCCATTAGGTAGACATGACCTTCTGGAAAATGCATCAGCATTACGATGTCTTATTCCAGGTCTGTGCTCGATTTTAATATCAAATTCCTTCAGTTTTTCGGGCTATTTTGCTACCTGTCTTTCTGGGTTCCTAAACCTCAGTAGCCACTTTAAACTGGCATGGTCTGTTCTGTGATTTTCTGCGATACAGATATATATAAAAGTGCTCAACGTATTTTACATTTGCTAACAGTTCCCGCCGAGTTACACAGTTGTTCTTTTCAGCTTTCGATAAAGTCTTGCTGAAGTATCCAACCACTCTTTTCTTACCATCTTGTAGCTGTAACAACGCTGATTCACTGGTAAAGACAGTCTTTTCTTGGTCTGTAGAATTTATTTTAAACTGCCAGTATCCGCGTTTAAAGTCCAAGGTAAAAAACAAAGTAAAACCCGCCAAAGCGCCGAGAGCATCATCAATCCTTCAATAGTCGACACAAAATCGCATTAATCCGTCTTTCTTTCTTACTTATACCACAGGAGAGGCCCACAGACTACTGGTTCGTTTGAATATGTAATTTCGAACCATTTACTTAAGGGCTTTGTCTGCTTCTTCCTTCTTAACTTGAGGCAGCCGTCGAATCGGACGTGCATCGCCAGTATCAATGTTATATTGGACAACGTCAGTTCGTCCAAGTTTAGTTTTAAAACCCAATACAGGTTTATAACGGTAAAGTAGGCCTCTTACCTGTTTTTTTTTATTAATTTGGACAAAGAGGAATCTAATTTTATTATTAAGTGATTGATTCCGTTGGTGTCATCTGTTTCCATAACGTTTACATTGTAAATTAAAGTTTTAAAGCTTTCATTTTTGTGTTCTTTCAGAGAAGAACTGGATGATCGTTCAAGTTAATGACTCATATGGGTACCTCTTTGGCGGATCTAACAAGAGTCTCACCCCCAAGGAGTTCTTATACCAATTCATAGTCATGGTTCTTTAGCACTATCATGGCTGGAACTTCATCTGGCTCCAGTGCATCCAACCGCGCTATTACGACACAGTCGCAGCTCGCCGGATGTTTGAAATCATCGATTAGCTTTTTAAAGCATCGTCAACTTGTTTTCGATGCAAAAATATTTCTTCATTACCAGTGCGAAGGATACGTCAGCGAAGATCCAAATGGAAACCACAGTGGAGCATAACGTCCATGTTTAGAACATCTTCGTCAACGTCAGCTACCAGCAACAAGTAAACAAAAGAGGTTGAACCAAATTGTAGCGTCGCCTGTATCTCACCGTAGATTTTAGCAGATTCTCCGGTAGCGGTACGAATAACAGGTAGGCAACATCTTCATCTGCACAATGATGGTTGGTTGGACGATAGTTTTCGTTGCTCCAGCATGCTGTAGTTCTTTGCATCAATGAGACCATCTACATATAAGCTGCCCACGTGGTGTCGCAGAGTTGCTAATTTAATGGTGTGAGGGGCTTCGGGTTTTTTGGGGTCGATGCCGTTAAAAAACCAGTCTACTATATATTATTAAACGTGGAATGATGTTTACATATATTATAATTTATAATATATATACGAGGTAAGGCTTTAAAAGAACGCATCGAAGGAACGCTATGAGCTATAAGTCACCTTTTTTTATTAATCACTCACAATAACAGTTTTACTTTAAAATCGGCGAGTTTAGGTAATATATTGTGAAGTAAAGATAGACTAAAACTTTAAAAATATAAAAATGTGAATAATACTAGAATGGACAAAATCGAATCAAAATTTATATTAACTAGTTAAAATAACAAACAAAAGTTACAGAGATTGTCTTAACCATTTACAAAAAATGATCACAAAATTTCACCATGGTGATTGTAAAGGCACATTTAACTAAGTAAAAGCCGTATCCTGCCATTTTTATTTGGTTTGATATTTATTAATGCTTCTGTGGCTATAAGGTATAACTAAAAATATAATTATATCATTGATATTGCACATATTTTGTTGTATAATTGGTTATGTGCTCAATTTAGTAAAGTTGTATTTTTTGTATCTACATTATGGAGGGTAGAGGTAAGGAGAACTGTCTCCGTATTGAATGTGTCCGTCAAAATGTGGTAAATAAGGGTGGCGCTACGATCGTAGTAGGGTAAATTTTAAAAAAAGCGCCATAATTTCTTAGAGTAGGATAGATAAATAAACAAGGAAAGACACATTTCCGCTTTATTATGACACCATTTTTAAAATAATCATAAGATACATAAGATAATCATAAAGTATAAAACGAATTTAAAATACACTAAACTGAATTCGCTGACCACGTTTTTTTATAGCACTTATATAATTTGTGACTTATATTACGAAATCATACGACATTTCAATCAATTTGTCAAAAACTGCTACATTCATTCTGTACCCTACATCTACTTTAGCGCCATTGTAGTGGCAAGTTTGAGAAGTGTTATGTTCCTCTAAAAAGTGGACACATTTTTAATCATTTCCCATTTAAGATTGTTCTCCTTACCTCTACCCTCCATAATCTACATATAAGCATTTTAAACAAATTTCTGTGCTCTATAATGTGGTATTAAGCTAATAGTTCGGAGGCCCAGAGGGTTTTCGTAGCCGTTAAAGAGACAAGGCTCCACCAAAGTTTTGAGTGGATTCCCGAGAAATGTTTAGGAAATTTGTTATTAACAAATAATTTGTTACTAAAAAAAAAATTGTTTTTTCGCAAAACAAAAAATATTACCGTAATTCTTGACTGATTTTAAGTAAAAAAGTTTTTTATGTATTTTTTTATCAGACGCACTGTTTTCAAATTAAAAATTGTTAAACATTCGAAAAATAGCATTTTTGACATTTTTCAAATTTGTATAACTTTTTATATAATTAATATTCTTTAACTCTGCGATGACTATTTGACACTTACGATCATAAAGTATAAGATGAAACTGGTTGCAATACGAAAATACAATCTTTTTGTTACTTTTTAACGCTATAAACAATATGCATTTAGGCTAGTTCAGATGCAACGTGCGTTAACGCACGTCAACGTACGTTCAAATGACGATGAGTTCAAATGACAATCGAACGTGCGGTGCGGTTAGTCGGATTCACTCGAGCCTGGAAGATGGACGTGGAAGAACCAATTATTTGGTGGTTGTATTATAAGAAAAATAAAAATACCAGAAAACGGAGATATTGGGTTCACCCAGTTTTGCAAAACAGACTGTCAAAAAGTTTGTTTGCAATATTATACCTTTAAATTTAAAACAAATAGATATATATTCTTTATTTACTTCAGAATGTCTATCAAATCATTTGACCAAATGTTAGAATGCATCCGGGATGAACTCGCATCTCCCAACGCTATCAGATATCAAAATTTCGCTCAAAAACCAAAACGATATCTATGCAAAAACCATGTGATAACTGCAGAAACGCGCATACAACTGAACAACAATATTGCTTTTGTTGATCTTTCAAACCGCAAGTGAAACGTCAGTTTGACAACGTCTTGAGATTTTTTGCGTAAGCTTGCGGTACCGCTTGGTAACGTCCGTTTTTGTGCGTTCATGTGATTGTTTGTAAATAAACACTATAATATCTAAACGTGCGGTTTGAAAACGTGCGTTAACGCACGTTGCATCTGAACTTAATCTCCTGTAACGTACGACGCCGACGTGTGAAGGGTATGCATATTGTTTATAGCGTTAAAAAGTAATAAAATTATTGCAATTTCGTATTGCTACCGATTTCATCTCATACTTTATAATCTTAAGTGTCGAATAGTCATCGCAGAGTTAAAAAATATTAATTATATAAAAAGTTATGCAAATTTAAAAAATGTCAAAAATGCTATTTTTCAAATGATTAAGGATTTTTAATTTGAAAAATACATAAAAAGGTTTTTTGCTTAAAATCATTCAAGGATTACGGTAATATTTCTTGTTTTGCGAAATTTTTGTTATAAAATCTTGCAACAATTATTTGTTTTCTGAACTACTCCAAAATTTTTCTTCTTGTTTCGGTATTGGGGTGTTAGAAATATTTTATTATATAGCATATTGATTCACTTTTTACTCATCTTTGATGCTTTATGGATTTTTCAAAATATGAGTTAAATATTAGACCTATTCTAGATATATTTTGAAATGCTGTCATCCACTGTATAAAATTTATAAATTTTTTGGCACCATCTTCAAATGTCTGCATTTCTTTCTATGATATTGTACGTGATAATAACATAACATCAATTATTATTAAACAAATGAGTTTCATCAGTATTTAATGTTTCCTCTAAATGAGAGTGAAGAATTTTTCCTAATTTTCAAGTTAAAAGACTTTTGTTGTTGTTTTTTTTTCATGAAATCATTTTCTTCAAATAAAGCATTATCATACGATAAGTCACATTGCAACAATGTGTGATATGGATAATTTCGCTCATTGGCTAATGATATAAATCTCTGGATATCACTAACAGGTACTTTAATATTTTTTTTCTTCACTTGATAAGTTAATTTTAGTTGGGATGTAAAATTAGGAAAATCATTTCTAGTGATTGTTTCAGATAAGAATTTAGTAAACCCTTCATACACCCTGCGTCGTACGGTACAGGAGATTAAATGCATATTATTTATAGCCTTAAAAAGTAACAAAACGATTGTATTTTAGTATTGCAACCGGTTTTATCTCATACTTTATGATCTTAAGTCATTAAGTGCCAAATAGTCATCGCAGAATTAAAAAATATTGGTGCGAGATTTTATAACAAAAATTTCGCAAAACAAGAAATATTACCGTAATCCTTGAATGATTTTAAGCAAAAAACCTTGTTATGTATTTTTGAAATTAAAAATCCTTAATCATTTAAAAAACTCTGCGATGGCTATTCGACACTTAAGATCATAAAGTATGAGATGAAATCGCTTGCAATACGAAAATGCATTAATTTTATTACTTTTTAACGCTATGAATAATATGCATACCCTTCATACGTCGTACGTTACTGTAACGGGTAGCTCTTTCAGACACCAGACTCAGTAAAATTCGGTTTCGATTTAAATAAAGATTTATTTCTCTAATAAACTATATACAATAAAAATAAAAATAAAATATTAATTCTACAAGAAAGAAATAAAACGGATAAGCGACCCCTTTGGCCCTCGGATTGATCTCCTCGTAAATAAATATATTAATTATAGATTACGGTCAGTATCGGATAGTTAGGGTAGGTCCCAACCGATCAATACTCGGTTGCGGGGTCGGACAACCCTTGGTCAATACCCAAGGGTCGGAAAGGTATAACCGATCAATACTCGGTTACGGGGTAGGACAACCCTTGGTCAATACCCAAGGGTCGGGAAGGTATAACTGTGGCTACTGGTCAATACCCAGAGCCCAGGTTGGGGTTCTTCCAAGATCAGTACTCTCAGTCGAACTCGCCTTCTACAGCGATCGCGTCGCCTTTTTATCCCAGCTGAACGGTGCTCCCACTCACTGGATGTGCCTGCGCGAGTCTTGACGACGTGTCGTGGGAATGCTGGTAAGTTCAAACGATGCCGCGGTGTTTCTGTGTTATAGTTACATTACAGGAGATTAAATGCATATTGTTTATAGCGTTAAAAAGTAACAAAAATATTGTATTTTGGTATTGCAACCGGTTTCATCTTATACTTTATGTACTTAAGAGTCAAATTGTCATCGCAGTGTTGAAGAATATAAATTATATAAAAAGTTATGGAAATTTGAAAAATTTCAAAAATGCTATTTTTCGAATGTTTAACAATTTTTAATTTGAAAACAGTGCGTCTGATGAAAAAATACATAGGAAGGTTTTTTGCTTAAAATCAGTCAAGGATTACGGTATTTTTGAAGTAAAACTTCTTTAGGCGCGACTAGGGGTAACTCAGTAATTCTAGCGGACGTGACGTCATTCTAATGTAACGGAAATAAAACCTGATACAAAATACCTGACACGATTCCGCCTACTATATTAAATAAAAGGTAAATCTGTAATTGTATGAATTGACAGCTTGTCAACCAAAATACATTGGTGGTGAATAGTTTTACTTTGTGTATAAAGTGTTTGTTTTAAATATGAATAAAGAAAGTGATGAAAAAATATTGAATGAAAATGAGTGAGTAATCTATATGCATAAGTACATTTTATTTTTGGTGTGTAATTACACTATTTATACCTAATTATTTATACCTATTATTTATACCTAGCTATTTTCGTTTTATAGAATTAAAGAGCTAAAAAGAAAAAGAAATTACGAACGTCAAAGGGCATATTATCAGCACCAGAAAGATTTGAAGAAAAATGAAAATGAAAAAAAGACGAGACAGCGATATTCATTATGATTTAATTAAGTAAGTTTATATACATACATACATACATATTATGATCGTAAATAATTGATTATAGGGAAGCTTTACGTTAAGTAAAGAAGCATTTTGCACGTTTTTGTTTATAAAATAATAATATTCGAAATGTTTTAACACTTGCTTATACTTATTTTAGGTTTGGTTTGGTAGCCATAAAGGCCACAAAACCACTAGTCAGGATGGCTGATCTTTTACCAGCAATAACAGATCCTTCCTAGAACTGAAGAAAATAAACTCAACTCAGGATTTTAAATTTTATGGAATATGCTATAAAATGCTACAAAATGAAATGGTTATCTAACTATAGAAGGCTCTTGTGTTGTGTTGTATTACAATAAGGTAGAAACAGCTACAAAATCACACATTCTAAACGTAATGTGTGTATATTTTTAATATTGTTTACCTATTATTGAAGTAAAACTTCTTTAGGCGCGACTAGGGGTAACTCAGATTTATTTTCTAAACAATTCTGACGTCATATTTTAACGTTAGAGTCTAACGGAAGATTCTGATAAGAGTAATGGTGTAATTTCAGCTATGGGAGGAGCTTAAATTTTTATAATTTTCAAAATTTATTTATTAAATTTTAAAATTTTCAAACGGTTTCAAATACATTAATGGTATTTATAGAGTAAAATCTATGTTTCACATTTTAGTTATCATAAACCTATTATTTCATATATAAAAAATAATGATAACTTTCAAATTACTATATATATATATATATATATATATATATATATGTATATATATATATATATATATATATATATATATATATATATACATATATATATATATATATATATATATATATATATATATAAATATAACATTATATCATTTTTTGTAAAGTATATAGACGATAAATATAATTGAATTGTAATTAAATATTTATTTTTCGATACGTACGTCAAAAAGTTTTACTTCAATCGCGCGTAAAGGTTACACGCACACTCTTTTTTTATTTTTTTGTTTTGCGAAAAAACAATTTTGTTATTAGTAACAAACTATTTGTAACTAAAAATTTTCCTAACCATTTCGTAACCTGGGCCCATAACCTGTTGGAAATTATGGGATATTCAATGGTTAATTTGTGAAATAATTAAGATTTAATTATTGGAATTGTCTTTATTTTAAAAGGAGAGTCTAGGAAGTATGTCTTTACAATCTTAAATATCAGAAAGAACTAACTAACGACTTTACAACTATGGTTGTTTGTCCCTTAACATCTGGTAATATTTTGGGTAAATTATACCTGGTTTTATGACTCGTAGTTTAAGAATTTTATCTTACTCTTTAGAAACAGAAATGTAAAAACACCAAATGTTAGCTTAAAAGAAAGCTTTCACTTTTAAAATATCTTCTTATAAAATAAACTAAAAATACAAATTATAATATAAAGAGAAGGATTTTTGAACTCAATATATTTCTACAGTAACAAACTATTTGTTACTAAAAATTTTCCTAACCATTTCTCGGGTATCCATCCTTGATATTTGTAATCAGGGGGTCAAAATACATAGAAAAACTTTGGTGGAGCCTTGTCTCTTTAACGGCTACGAAAACCCTCTGGGCTCCCAGACTATAATGTTTTATGCGGTGAGTACAGGCGCAGCTCTGTCCTATCCTCTACTACGTGCAAAAAGTAATTTGCGCACACATGCCTTTGTTTTTAAGTACCGTCTAAAAGATATGTAAATCAAACACAACCTGTTAAAATAAATTATTTATTTAAGTAATTATTCAAATGATGTTTATCACAGAATTAATTGATTACAGAGGTACTAGGTTGTTAATCTTCTTTTAAACAATTGATATAATAGTAACATTTCGAATTTGTAAAATTGTTTAAACCAACGCTTTATTCTCTGTATTTGGATATAGTCGCACCAGGAAAGGTATAGCTAAAAAAGTAACATATTTTAAATGGCAAGTTGTAAAATTTCACCAATAATTACAAAAAAAATATCAAATATTAAAATAATTTTAATTCGTATATAGGTATCAGGTAATATGTCTATAAATAGATACAGGGTGGGCAATATGTAACTAACTGATTTGTATCTTAAATATTTGTTACTAGAAATAAAATACGCTTATTTTTTCATCTTTATACTTTACCAAATCTAAGAAATTATGTATGAAAAATAATATCAGATAGAAGCCGCGCAAACCTTAGCCATCTGGACTACATTTTTCATCACTTTTTGTAAATTCTAATCTCTTCCGTAATATTGTTGTTCAGCTAATCTACAGTATTTGGTTTAATGGCATAAACCATATCTTTTAAAGATCCCCATGAAAAGCAGTCCGGAGCCGTTAAATCCGGTGAATTTGGTTGCCAGATGACGTTTCCAAATTGAAAAATTAAACGTCCCGAAAATATTGTTCGCAAAAGATTCTTTGGTTTCCTATCTGTGTGAGAAGTTGTTCCTTTCTACTGGAATCACATGTTTTTCTGGTTACGTTGTTGGATTTGAGGAACCAGAAAGTTCTGCACCATATCACAGTGGTGGTCGCCAGTGACAGTAGAGAATTACCTAAAGCGTCTCCAAAGAAGTAAGATCCAATGACACCTGAATACCAACACCGCACCAAACAGTGACTCGACTAGGATATATTGGATGACACCAGGATTCTGCAATACTCAGATGTAGCAATTCTGCTTATTAACAAATCCCGCCATATCGAAGTGGGCTTCATCGCTTATTATAATTTGTCGGTGAAAATCGTATTTTGTGTATTAAGCTGCAATATTGCATGACTATATTGTCGGTGACTTTCGTGGTCTCCACCCCAGACTGCAGTTCTTGGGTTAACTGAATTTTGTATGGCCGCAAATGCAAGTCTTCTTTTAAAATAATGCGTAATGACGTGCGACGAATACCCAGTTCTTGAGAACGATGTCTGGTGGAGGTATCAGGGGCCCCACAACAATTCGTAAAACCCCGTCAAGACCACTTTAGTAGAATTCACAAAAAAAAAAGAAATCTAACTTAAAAAATAGTGTATATTTGAACATGAAATTTAGGTACGTTTTTACATTTACAGCTTTTGCAACTTTCATGCATAAGGTACAAAAGCACTCTAGATCTCATTATAGGTACCTACATACACACAATTTAACCCAATTAAACTTACCCATATTAACCTAATAAATAATAAAATATATAATATTGTTAAAGAAATAAATTTACCTGCTGTCAGTATACTACAAAATAGAAACGGTACTAAACAACCAGCATTTACAAGGTACGAAAAAAGCGTATTTGCCAAAACTGCTCCAATTCTAGATGACATCAACGTAAAGGAAAGGGCGACGGTTCTAAAATACAAAAAATGACAGATATTTAACTTGCTGTAAATATATAATACTGTCACAGCTTTTTTAAACGACAGTTTTTTGTTTTTAGATTTAACATGTTTTTATTTTTTATTCAATTGTGCAACTATGAAAACCTTACTTCAAATCATTGTTGTCACAATGCAACATTTACTGTTAATATAAAATATGAATTTTTAACCCACTTCAAAAGAACAAGGTTTTTAGTTCGGTCAGTACTAAAAATTCCGTGACACGAGACTGAAATGATAATGAGGAAACCTACTAAACTTAGGTTTTATTTAACATAAAATTGTACTGTATTTGACAGACAGATAACATTATAACAACTAAATATAAAAACAAAATAAAAGGTTACTATGACAAAGTCAGCTATGTCATAAGTTAAAGTAGGTAGACGACACTAAAGATTTTGATTCATCTCATTCTCCCACACCATAGTCTTCTAGATAACGGGGAAGACGTTTGGTTCGAACTGACCTTCTAGGTTCCTGTACAACAGGTGTTTTAGTAATTGATGACGAGCCACGAGAAGGACAAGCCTGAACTGACGTCGGTGTATCCGCAACTGGAGTATCATTGAGAAGTGGTGGAATTTGAGAAGTAACTGGACGAAGTTGTGTGTTTGGAGGGTCAAACTTTTTAGAAGTGATTCGTTATGACTTGAATCAGAAGCCTCCTCTGAAGCTGGTACCCTTTCATAATTTAGATCTATCGGTTCCCGTTCACCTTGACCTTCCATTGAAGTGAGATTACGATCTGTTGGTTCCTGATCACCTTGGCCTTCAATTGGAGCGAGATAACGATTAGACACAGTCGTCTCTCCGTCTTGAAGTCTCACGAATGAGTAATCAGGATTTGCTTCCAATAACTCAACTTCTTTGACGATTGGTTGATATTTATTCTTCTGATCAAATCTTTTTATTAAAACCTGACCTCTATCTGATAACCATGTAGGTATTGTATTTCCATTGAAAGATCGTCGTGTATGCATAAACATGCGTTCATGAGGAGTACAGTTTGTTGCAGTACAAAGCAGAGATCGGATGGAATGTAGTGCCACGGGTAAGTATTGTTCCCACGATTCTATGGGTGCATTATGCGAACCACATGCTAGCTGTATAGTTTTCCAAATAGTAGAGTTTAATTTCTCTACTTGTCCGTTTCCTTGTGGGTTGTAAGCAGTGGTCCTACTAGTAGCAACACCTTTGGAATGAAGAAACTGAGTCAATTTTCTTGATAGGAACTGGGCGCCTCTGTCCGAATGAATGTACGAAGGCAGACCAAAAATAACAAACAAACTATTTAAATGCTTAATGACAGTTTTAGCGCTAATATCACTGCATGGGAAAGCGAATGGGAATCTCGAAAATTTATCAATTAGGTACTGTAAGAATGTAATGATTAGCAGTAATAGACGGAATCGGACCCTTAAAATCAATACTTAACCTTTCGAAAGGCGATATTGCTTTTATTAGCTTGGGTACAGGTTCACGATTCCTGAAATATCTAGGTTTGATCTTCGCGCATATTTAACAGCTCTTGGTCATCTTCCTCACATCTTCAAGGGAGTAAGGTAGATTTTTGGTCTTCAATCAATGATACATCCTTGTGATGCCCGGATGACATCATGGAGCGATTGTAGTTTAGACATGCTTGTCGTGGCGCAACTGCATATACGCGATAGGGCGTCTGCTGCTTGATTGTTTTTACCGGGTCTATAAATAATGTCATATTTATACGGGGCCAATTCTAAACGCCATCTTTGAATTTTCTCGTTTTTAATTTTACTTGCGTGCTTATTATCAAACATAAACGAAACGGACTTTTGATCAGTGATAACCGTGAAAGGTTTGCCGATTAAATAATGTCGCCACTTTTTAAGAGATTCCACTATCGCATACGCTTTTTTCTCTACAGCGGAGTGCTTAAGTTTACTAGAATTTAGAGATCGTGAAAAGAAAGCTACAGGCCTAGAGTCTTGACATAAAGTAGCTGCGATTGAATGTTAAGACGCGTCAGTCTCAACCGTAAATGGCTTATTCTCGTCAATAGCATGCACCGAGGAGGAGGCAGTACTGGATTTCAAACTTTCAAAACAGGATATGGATTCTTCGCTCATCGGAAACGTGTTGGTGTGAGCTAGCGTATGAATTCTTTAAGAAAAATTTGGTATCCATTTCGAAAAGTGAGCAAACATGCCTAATACGCGCCTCAGAGAGGGAAGATCGTTCGGTGGTGCCATCTTGAGCAAGGGCTGTAGTCGTTCGGTATCAGGTTTTACAATATTGCAGGGACCTATAGTATATCCAAGCAAATTTATTACCTTTACGTTAAATTTACTTTTAGTCTGGTTAAGCGTTAGTTTATACTTATCAACAGCTTTTAAGAAGTTCTCTAAATTCTCGTCATGCTCTTCCTGAGTCTTTCCGCATATCGTGATATCATTGATATAAGCGTAGGTTCCCTTCAAATTTTCTTTTCGAATTATCCAATCAATGGTTTTTTGAAAGCTAGCTACACCATTTGTAACACCGAAAGGGATTCGCCGAAATTGGTAGAGATTTCCGGCTGCCTCGAATGCGGTATATTTTTTTTAATCTGGAAGGATAGGAACTTGGTGATAAGAGTTTTGTAAATCTATTGTGCTGAATAAATTAAATTTAGATATTTTGGATACGGTTTCTTCGATATTGGGTAATGGGTAAGCGTCAAATTGAGTGTATCTGTTGATAGTCTGTGAGTAATCAATAACTAGGCGTTTCTTATGTGTCTTACTTTTAGTTATCAAAACTTGTGCCCTCCATGGAGATTGGCTTTCTTCTATGACACCTTCTTCTAATAAACTTTTAATTTCATTTTTAATAAAAGTTTGATCGTTAGAACTGTATCTATGAGATTTAATAGCGATTCAGGAGTTACGTTTAAAAATAAAGGAGTAGCAGGGACGAAAGCTTCGGTAAGATTGCACACCTTGAATGATTCTTTTGGTTCTCCAAATTTAAATTCTAGGCTTGAGTGGTTAGCCAAGATGTCATTGCCTATAATTAAATCGGTGCAAAGATTCTTTACAATAAGCATAGTGACGTTTTCATACAAATTTTGGTCTATCTTGATGTTTTGACAAGGTTGGCCACTCACAGCTGAAGTATGCTATAGTGAAGCCATTGAGATGGTCTGGAAACAGGGCGTTCGTTTCAGATTGCACAGATTTGCAAATTTTTCATTTATAGAGCTCCCAGTGTCTACTAGAGCATCAGCTCAGACACCCTTAATGTACGCAGGAACTATTGCTTTGCGAAGTGAAGATGGAGTAGCTGCTATGATGCAAGCTGAGCAATTATCACATTCTTGAGAGAGATTTATAGATGCACTGGTTGTTTTATTTTTCGAGCGGCATACCTTGGCAAAATGTCCTTTTTTGTCACAACATTTACATATTGCTTCTCGAGCTGGACAATTTTTCCTGCAATGTATTGGCCCACCACAGAAAAAGCATTTTCGCCCTGAAGAGTTAGTGGTAGAACCGGAGCTTGTGGCAGCAGTAGTGTTTTCCACATTTGTTGGGGTACTATCCGACGGTTCCAGTAAGGCGTTAACCATTGGATTGATAAAATGTTCTGCATTAAATTCTGCTGACTCCATGGAGCAAGCTATGTTGAAAGCTTCTTCTAAAGATAAAGTTAAGCTTTCTAGAAGTCTTGAACTTATTTTAGAAGATGATATCCCAGCAATGAAAGCTCCTCTAATGGTATCATTTTTGTTTGTTTTGGCGTCTACATCTTTAAAATCACAATCTTTGGCAAGCTGTTTTAAAAATAGCAAATAAATATCTACTGATTCGTCGGGTTGTTGTCTTCTACTAGTCAATATATGCCTTGCATAAATTACGTTGGTCGGCTTGATATAAACTTTATCTAGCACAGATAAAGCGGTAGGGGAGGCCGGGGCTACAATTAACAGGGGTAAGTATTAACAAGCGAATATCTTTAAAACTATAAACACTAAATCCCCAGCACTTGTTTTAATTCGTTGGCTTGATCACACCACACATCATAAGATTGGTCAGTTGCGTTCCAAACGTCGTACAAGTGAGTTGTGCAGAGGGAGTAGTTTTTACGCAGGTAACGAACATTTTCAACTTTACAATTTTTTTGATTTGTTCAGAAATTATGAGTTTATAAGTTTAAGTTTTTTGTTTTCCTGGCACCATATTTTATACTTTATAATACTATGTTGGTTCATTGATGGAACTATTGAAGAATATTTAATTATGTTACTTAATACGAAAAATGTAACTACGGGGTTATAATTAAAAAATCGGCGGGGTTTGTTTTAACTTGTTAATACTTACCCCGGATGTTTGCTTATAATTATTTTATCATTTTTTATAATAGGATGAGAACCTATAAACGGAAAACTATGCGAGGCACCACATCCTTAGATGTCTACGAGTTAGCGGCATTAGAAGTGATGGAGAAGAAGAGGAAGTACAGAGATGTGGCACAACAATTTAAAATCTGCTACGTTTCACTATAGCGCTATAGCGCTACCCTTGGCATTTAACCCAGTGAATATTATCAACGCTTTTAAAAAATCTGGCATCTGGCCGTGCAATGAAGATGTTTTTCAAGAATCCGACTTTGCCCCTTCTTTTGTCACAGATCGCCCAGACCCCACAGATCAAAACCAGTCACTTGTCTCAAAACCACCTGTTGAGGATGAAATTAATGCTGATGATTTGTCACTTAACCTGGAAAATCCGGAATTATTAAATGATATTCCCAATTTAGATATAAGTGTAACCGAGGTGATTTCACAAATGACAAATGAACCAGTAGCTGGACCATCGGGTGTGCGAAAGATGCAAATGATTTTATGGTTGAAAACATAAGACCTCTACCGAAAGCTCCACCACGGACTTCTCCTAATCGTTAACGAACTAAACAATCTGCCATTCTTACCGATACTCCAGAAAAGAATGCTTTAGAAGAGGAACATAATATTAGAGAATTGAAAAAGAAGAAAATGTCAGCAAAAGATCACAACATAAAAAATAAGGGAGAAGGTAAAGGAAAGGGTAAAGGCAAGAGTAAAGGAAATGGAAAACTAAAAATAAACGAGAAAGTAGAGAAAGTAAAGAAAAAGATATCACATCATTTACTTGTGTGAATTGTAACTCAGATGATGAATACGAATAGATAGTCTTCGGACATTACCTAAAATAGTTCCTAATCGTTAATTGTTTTTGTTTATTTTATATTAAACGACATTTTATATTTTATAAAGACTGATTAGCTAATTATTAAGATGAAAATGTCCCATTTTGTATCTCAGAAATCTCATGACTGCAACTTACACAAGTAGGTACCTAAGTTGTTTAGTTTAGCTGTTTGTCTGTTAAAACAATACCAGTGAGAGACTGATTAATACATAGCTAGAAGAAGAAAAAATACTTCTAAAAAATATTACCCTTGATTATTTAAAATAATTTTTAGTTTTTGTTTATATTTAAATAATTCGTGATTATTTTAGTCAATTTAGAAGAAAACGTGTTGCATACAAGTTTGTATTAATTCCACTTACATTTAATAAAAAATGTCATGAATATATTTGTTTTTATTTTTATCAGCCAGCATAAAATAATGTTAATTATTGCCCCTTTTGTTAATACTTACCTCAGGGCTGTTAATTCTAGCCCCAACCGTGAGGTAAGTATTAACAACTACCATTTTTGAAAAAAGGAGTTATATCTACAACATACTGTCTTTTATGTTTGATTTGTTATAATTATAATGATCCTAGATAATTAAAGCCTCATATAACATAAAAATCTAGTC
The DNA here is from genome assembly GCA_964028335.1 of Altica lythri. Lineage (NCBI taxonomy): Eukaryota > Metazoa > Arthropoda > Insecta > Coleoptera > Chrysomelidae > Altica > Altica lythri. The sequence continues at coordinate 36,142,491 of OZ034803.1, read as the reverse complement.
TAAATTCTGGATAATTAATAAACTACAACCAAAAATATGTTTTTTGTTAATTGTAGCCCCGGTCTCCCCTATCGTAATCTGAACATTCACTGATGTATGCGTACTCTTTGGGTGAGATGTGGTTTATTAACAATTGGAGTTTGATTTCTAAACTGATTTGTGATGGAGGTAAAGAGCTAACGGCTAAGAAACTTACAAATGTCTTCTTCCAGTGCTCCCATTCCTTTGCTATGAACTTTGAAGTACGCTCACCATCAAACCTTTTAGGTCTTAGATACTTATCCATTTTATGTTAAATAAATTGAAATGATAATGAGAAAACCTACTAAACTTAGGTTTTATTTAACATAAAATTGTACTGTATTTGACAGACAGATAACATTATAACAACTAAATATAAAAACAAAATAAAAGGTTACTATGACAACGTCAGCTATGTCATAAGTTAAAGTAGGTAGACGACACTAAAGATTTTGATTCATCTCATTCACCAGACAGTGTACAATCAGTCACAGGAATTCCTGTATCTTCTAAGATCTTACTCCTGGTAAATGTTAGAATCTTATGTTAAGCCCTACATTGAAGTTTCATTTCGTAACTACATTGGAAGCCTGCTGTTAAGAATTTTTATTTTTGTATAAAAAGAGTCAGCTGCATACAGTCAACTAAAGCAATTTTATTCCTATTTTTAATTATCAATTTGAGTCAGCGTTACAATTCTATATATTTACGGTCCAGCGATGCCGGATTTTGCAATTTTGGTGCAATTGGGTGATCAATTTTAATACAATTTTCGTGTTCTTTTATTCTGGAGTCCAAACCCAGAGGTTCTGCATACAATTTGTCCCATTTTCAACCAAGTTTGGAAAATTGGTAAATATAAGTTTTAGAATTTTATTATTAGTTTTTATTAATTGATTAATTTGAATATTAGCTATTAACCCCTTTATTATTTCTTTATATCCTATTTGCTCATTTGTATTCTGGATTAAGCGTAATTCTTGTAATTAATCCGATGATCAAAATGAAAAAAAATTAAAACCAATAATACGTTATCAAATAAAAGTAAACATTTTTAGAAAAATTCATAAATACAATGAATTATTTTTTGCCTGATAAAAACCTAGTTTTAAACGATGTTAAATCAAGGTTGACAGATTCTTTAAAGTTATTGCCAGATTTTGATAAGGTAAAATCTATGATGAAATCTTCATGCAACGAAGAAGGTCTGGACCATAATTTTCATGAAAGCGAGAAATTTGCAGGAAAAATTTCATATTACACAAAATTCTTTATTGGGCTTTTTAAAGCAAAATTACAATTGTGTCACTAATAAAAATAAACCTGCTAATCAACCTGTGTTAGTTCCAAATAGCAATTGTGATCCACTAGAGTTTTAAGGTTTTACTTCCTAAACTCAAAATAGTTTTTCAGATAATTTTAATCAGTGGCTCAGCTTTAAGTTAAATTTTACCTTAATAATTTCTAATAACAGTCGTCCTAATGAGGTGCAGAAGTTTTATTTTGATAAAGGTTTCTTAAATGGATAAGCTTAAAGGTGTATTAAGAAACCTTGTCTGCTAAAATCGATAAAAAATAATTTCTATTAGATAATCATTTACAGCAGCTATTAATGATAGAGCTGATAAGCAAAGCAACTTTTGGCCTATTACACTAAATCAAATATCAAATCATTTGACAGCGATTTCTGTTGTGTCTAATCTCACAATGGAATGTTTTCTTGTTTGTTTTAATTGATTTTGCAGTAGAAAAGGCTTGCCTCATACAATTTATTCGAACACTGCAAGCATCTTTGTAGACGCTCACAACGAATTAAAAGATTTAGGTTACTTTTTATATAAAAACCAAAATTTAATCGTGGAGTGTAGGTACATGTGTGTACAAGTTCAAAAACTATTTGTTTTTTTTATTCCACCATATACGCCCAGTTAGGTCTGTGGAAAGCAGCTGTTAAAAGTACCAAACAATATTTAAAATGGGCTCTTATTAATCGAAATGTCACATGTAAAGAATTCAACATGTTCGTCATCCAAGTTAAAGAAATTCTAAATTCGCGTCGTCTTATTTTCTTTATCTAGTGATCCTAACGATTTAAATCATATCGGTCTACCCCATTTTTTAATTGGACGTTTTTTGATCACATCGCAGAATATAATTTAGTTAATTAATACGATTTCAACATGTTTAAACACTAAGCCAATGTTTTTGAAACCAATTTTCTAAACATTAACGTCATGCTATATGTGCTTAGGGAGAATGTGAGTAAGTGTCACATGTGGCATGAGTCGAATTTAACGATTTTATGGCTAGGCATTCATAGCTTAGTTGTTAGAGCGTCAGCGTGTGGAGCTGAAGGTTGAGGGTTCGATTCTCGCTGGATGAGACCATTTTTTTTTAATTTCTCCTGAATTTAATTTACTAGATTCTTATTTGTATACTTTCTAAAAACTTTCAAAATTATATTGTCCAATTTCACAAAGAATATAAGTAAAAAGACCGCCCAACCAACATCGATGACGGAACTCATTAGGAATGCCTCCAATTAAATGGCCTCCTTTCAAGCAAGGATGGTGTACCAGGAACGGCAGAAGTTTTAACTAGTGGCAGCATCATTACCAGATCTGTGCGACACATTTGTCTCTTACCATCTCAAGAAGAGACAGAAGTAAAATTTATTACTATTATTTAATTTACTTTAAAGATATCCTTTAAAGGGGAGAGTATGGTAAGAATTTTTAATTTTATTTTTTTATAAAATGGGTAGGCATAGTTTTGCTAGTTGCATTATAAAAGTAAGTCAATATAGTCCAATACAGTAATTTTGTTTTTAATTTGAGTCAACTTTAAAATTCTAAACACCTGTTGCTTCTATCTCTTGACATAGTATTGAATTTGCCCTAAACTAGGATGACCAGGTCATCTGCATAACCCATCACATCGTGTCTTTCATTGTTACCCGTGCCGAAAATGTGTCTCCTAGCACTATTGAATGTATCACACGACCTTTAGCCTGCAGTCTATCCACCTGCATCTTGTTTTGTCTATGTCTTTTAGACAAATAGCCATTGTGATTAGTTAAAAAAAGTTTTATTAAAAGAAGTTATGTTGGTCGCCCTTTTAGACATATAAAAAGCGAGTCCAACATCACTTCGTCTAAGTTCAAGATAAAAATTATTCAAAGTAAAAAAAGAAGAATGGAAGGCTTAAATAAGTATAAATTACGTTATCATTAAGGATACATAACAATTAACTAGTTATGTAAAGAATTAGAAATTAAGAAATCTTGTAGTACACCGCTAGAAATTAAGTCTTCTTCTTTAAGTGCCGTCTTCATCGTGGAGGTTGTCAACAATTTCAGCGACTTATGTGTGATTCTGCATTGCTCCCAGGTATATATGCGAATCAAATCCTGTCCAGTCACAGATGTTCTTCAGCCACGAACATTGTCTTTGGCCAGGTTCTCTGCAACTCTTTATTTTTTCTTCCATGATGAGTTTTGGAAGCTTGCATCTCTAGTGAAGAGATATGTATCCTAGATTTGCGGTCTTTCTTATCTTAATTGCGGTTAACAACTTTCTGTCTTTTTCCATTCTTCGTAGAACTTTTTTTTCATGACTTGATCTACCCAGGATATCCTGAGCATGCGTCGAAATATCCACATTTCAAAAGCATTAAGGCGATTCATTGTACCTACTTCCATTATCCAAGCTTAAACTTCATACAACTGGATACACATAACAGTTAACGGATCTGAGTCTTGTTGATATTCTGAAGCAACAATTGCTTAGCAAGTTCGTCATCTTAAGAAAAGTTGCTCTTGCCATCACTATTTTCGTTCTTTTTTCTTGGTCTGGGTCTAAATTGTCGTTATCCAACAGCCTAAGTATTTAAATCTTCATACTTGTTTAATTGGTTTCCCTTAAATGGTTATGTTTGTTTGTACATTCGCGTTTCGGATTATGACCATAACCTTAGTCTTCGTAGTGTTTATATTTAGGCCAAGCTCGTCGCCTTCGTTAATTAGCATGTTTTGTAGCAAGAAGTTAAATAACAAGAATAAGTATGTGCAGCCGAAATTCATTAAGGCGGTTCTTTACACCATTGTGCAAAACGTAATCAAAACGCTGGTGAAAATTTTCTCTTTGTTAACGACTTTCCAAACAAAAAATTGTTATGTAATACAAAGTATGTTTATGATGATGGTACTTTCAAAAGTTGTCCAAAATATTATATAGATTTTTTTCCTTAAGGTGTACCACTTGTGTTTTTTAATGCCGTACTACAAAAAAAAAACATAGGAAAAGCTAAGACAGTTGTTCCGAACATTTAATAAAATATTGCTTAGTATTTAGTTATATGACCACACTTACCTAAACATTGTTGGAAACAATTCCAATGTGACTGTCACGTTCATAACACCACAAAGATCCAAAATTGGTGAATATGTAGTAAAAAAAGTAATAAAGAGACTAGAGCTTGGTGCGAAATATATGCCTAACGAAGATAAACAGCCTACAGTGGCTAAAATACCTAAAACATATCATAATTAAATTAATTAAATGAACTAAAATCAACGGTTATAATGCAAAAATATATTTTTGTGATTATATAAAAAGAAAGAGCGCGTGTTAAATGTGTATTTGTACGACAGCTGGGCCAGAACGAACGTCACCAGGTGAGAAAAGAAGAGGAACGGATGAGAAAGAGGGCGAGAGGTTGAGTGCTTAGTACAATTTACGAAAGAAGGCACTATACCGTTTAATTTAATGAAGAAATGAAGAGACGCCGAACTGGATAACGATATTTGGGGCCAGGCCTACAAGATTGTGGCCAAAAGGATAAGCATGCACCCCTGGTTCAAATGCGCTTAGAAAAAAAGCTTGGGCTCTATCGGGAGAGGAGTGGTAGTCAACGTGACGGCGGAGTTCTAACAGATGTCGCATTCGCCAATGATCTTATGGCGCTGGCGGTGACAAACGACCAAATCGAGCTTATGTTTAGAGCAAACTTTGTCTGTGGTCTCGTTGGAGACTTAATGCATGAGAACGGTTTGAGTATGATGGCAGATAATACTGAGGCGTTTAAAGGGACTAAGTAAGAAAAAAAGAGTGGTTTTTAAAGTAAATGTGGTGCAAACCGCGCTTAAACGATAAGCCTTGCGTAGGTATTGACTTGTCAGGGTTGTTTCCGGTCGTACCTGCACAGATTCCGAATGGCTTTAGACAATGAGCAGCATACGATGTTACAGAATAAAAATGGGCAGGCGAAAGGATTGTGTAGGACGAGAAATTATGGGATATTCAATGGTTAATTTGTGAAATAATTAAGATTTAATTATTGGAATTGTCTTTATTTTAAAAGGAGAGTCTAGGAAGTATGTCTTTACAATCTTAAATATCAGAAAGAACTAACTAACGACTTTACAACTATGGTTGTTTGTCCCTTAACATCTGGTAATATTTTGGGTAAATTATACCTGGTTTTATGACTCGTAGTTTAAGAATTTTATCTTACTCTTTAGAAACAGAAATGTAAAAACACCAAATGTTAGCTTAAAAGAAAGCTTTCACTTTTAAAATATCTTCTTATAAAATAAACTAAAAATACAAATTATAATATAAAGAGAAGGATTTTTAAACTCAATATATTTCTACACGCCCCCTCAAAAATTAATCTCTTTTAAGATTTATAATATCAATAATTATAAAATTAAACCAGATATAATATTTAACTAGAATACTTTTAATATTTACTGACATATCTTCCGTTAACTCTTTGTCTGGGATGGTTATTACTAACCATATACATAATGATCCGACATCTGTCTTAACGATAAGGGAAACCCAGAAAAACCTTATCAGATCATAAATCAAAAGAATAAAATTATAATTATATTATTATTACATCTAGATATTATTTAATTTTTTTTTTTGTTTTTTTTTTTTAATCAAACTTCCAATCCCAATTTTGCTCTCAACTCCAGGAACTTGACCCTTGGTAGTGGCTTGGTCAGCATGTCTGCAATTTGCTCACCTGTTGAAATATGTTCAAGAATTATAGTCTTTTTCGCAACTTCTTGTCGAGAAAAATGATATTTGATGTCAATATGTTTGGATCTTTTGTGGCTGGTTGGATTATTAGCTATGCTGATACATCCATTGTTATCTTCATATATTAAAATAGGTTCTTTCGTTTCCAGGTTTATACCTGCTGCTAAAATTTTTAACCACATTGCCTCTTTGACAGCTTCATACAGTGCCATATATTCAGCCTCTGTAGATGAACCTGCCACAGATGACTGCTTTTTTGTGTTCCAACATATTGTACATCTATCATATAACTTAAATAAATAACCCGTTGTACTTCTTCTCTTAAATTTTAAGTCAGAGGTTTCATTTTCATTTCCCCCCCAATTAGCGTCAACATACCCTGTAAATATATTATTATATGTTCCCTGTACATATTTTAATTTTAAATTGATAGTACCTTGTAAGTATCTAAGTACTCGTTTTAAACATTGCCAAAGTTCTTGGTTATTTTTATTCGTATATCTACTTAATGTACTTATAGCTAGAGTTAGATCGGGTCTTGTACATACCATTAAATACATTAGACACCCGATGAGACTTCGACACGGAGCATCGTATTTCTCATCAGATTCCAATGCCCTATAATCTAAATTAGTTGCTAATGGTGTACTTACAGGCTTGCAATCTGTCATGTTAAATTTATTTAATACTGCTTTAATATATGTACTTTGATTTAGTGTTATTACTTTATTTTGTTTAGTAACTCTAATACCTAAGAAAATCTTTATCTCTTTTAGATCAACCATTGAGAATTTATTCATTAAATAATTTTTAAAATTCTTCATTGTAATTTCATTTGCAGTACATATCACTAGATCATCTACATATAATATAGTGTAAATATTTTTAGAAATATCTCCTCTGTCTAATATGTACATGCACCGATCTCCATGGGAATTAGTAAAACTTAATTCTAAAAGAGTCTTTTCAAACATTTCAAACCAACATCTAGCAGCTTGTTTTAGGCCATATAATGCTTTGTTTAACTTACAGACTTGGTCGTCCTTACATTTTACACCCTCAGGTACTCTCATGTATATTTCCTCTATTAACTCACCATTTAAAAATGCAGTTTTTACATCCATCTGGTGGACTAACAAGCCATGTTGATTTGAAAATGCTATTAAAAATCTAAATGTTGAAATTCTTGCGACTGGAGCAAATGTTTCATTATAATCTACAAGATATTCTTGACTAAAACCTCTGGCAACTAAACGAGCTTTATACTTTAATGGATTTCCGAACTCATCGTTCTTTATAGTAAATATCCATTTACAATCTACAATATTTTTATTACTTGGTTTCGGTACTAAAGTCCAAGTTTTATTTATCATTAAAGAATTTAATTCATCTTTAATTGCCTGTTGCCATTGTTTAGCATCATTCCTATACTCAATTTCATCATACGAATTAGGTATAGGATTTATAATGGACTGTGCACATAATAAATAATCGTCAGGTACATCATCTTCATTATATGAAGCTTGGCTACGATCTTTGAGTCTATCACTCCGCCTAAGTCCTACACTATCTTTATCTTGAGATGAAGAATTATCTTTTAGTTTTTCAACACTGTCTGTTTGTACGTCATTAAGTCGAGGTATTGTATTGTGTGTATTTTCAATACTACTATTTCTATCTGTCTTATTATTGTAGAGTTCGTTACAAGGGTCGTCTACTGAGTTTAACACATCGTTAGGGACTTCAGTTTTTCTACTTGAATCGACCTGACCTTCAAGTACCTTTAATTTCGGTCTGGACTTAACAAAATTTGTCTCATCTACAATTACATCTCTTACTACCACGTATTTATCATTCTCCACTTCATATAGTCTATACCCATTTGGTTCGTAACCTACCAGTATTCCCTTTGATGACTTTTCATCAAATTTGTTTTTACTGGTTTTAACATGCACATATTCAGTTGAACCGAAAACCTTTAGGTATTTTAATTGTGGTTTCTTATTATACCACATTTCATATGGTGTTTTGTTTGCATTCAATGATTTTGTTGGTGTCATATTAATTAGATAAGTTGCAGTTAAAACTGCATCACCCCAAAATACCTTATCTAATTCTGCACCAGATATCATTGTTCGCGCTCTCTCTGTGATGGTTCTAACCATTCTTTCAGATACACCATTTAACTGTGGAGTTCGTGGTACTGTAAGATGATAACTA
>OZ034803.1:34057755-34325255 GCA_964028335.1 Altica lythri | reverse complement strand
TAACCAAATTCTGTGTTCTGCGTCCAATGAAAACGAAAACTGCCAAAGAAACGGCAAGAAATCTGATAGAAATTTTTTGCTTATTTGGTGCTTCATATATTCTCCAGTCGGATAATGGACGCGAGTTTGCCAACCATGTAATAAACAATTTAAAAATTGAGTGGCCCAACTTACAAATAGTTCATGGCAAACCGCGTCACTCACAGAGCCAGGGTACGGTAGAAAGATGCAACCAAGACGTTAGGGATGCTTTAATATGCTGGATGTCTGATGAAAAATAAAAAACTGGGCACAGGGATTATGCTATGTTCAGTCAAAAAAAAAAAAATAGAAGTTACCACAGTGCAATCAAACGGTCGCCCTACGAAGTCATGTTTGGGTGTCCTCAAAGAAATGGATTAAAAAATAGTGATTTACCCCAAGACATGGTTGAAACGCTTGAATCAGAAGATGACCTTGCCCACGCATTGGAAGAATCTAATAAATCTCAATCCAATACAAACGAAGAAGACACTTCTATCAATCATGAGGGGGATGCGGTGGCAGATGAAAATACCGAAGAAGAAGTTGAAGAAATAGGAGTAATCCTACTTTTTACAGAAAGCGACAATAATGTAGATCTGGGAGGAGCAAGTATTCCACAAAATGATTAATATACAACTGATTCTTGTGCCGTGTGCCAAGAATTAATACCAGTATCCGACTTGTCACAGTGCCTGCAGTGTAACGAAAAAATTCATATATCAAGTGCGGAATTTTAAAGATACAAAATGAAAATGTAACAGAATTACACTGTTTCCTTTGTGAAAGAAAATCAAATATTTTTATTCATCGTGTAGCAGCCAAGAGAGGCCTATACCCCAGCCGCTCAAAAGATGGAATTGAAGGACGCGTGATCAGTGACTGGACGAGGTAATCGTACAATGCCACGCCTTCTAAACTTAAATAACAAAGCACAGTTTACACTGTACTCATATCAGAGATAATATAAACTATAGGCATCCAGGGTGGGTACTTTTTTGTTGAGTGATGTAATTTGGACTTGTGACGTTGGTTGGGGAGAGTAATATTCAAACAGTGCGTGCCGTTCACGTGATCATTCCATCTTTTCAGCGGCTCGGGTATAGAAACGCAAGCCGATTCAATGCTGGCACTGTCAAACAAAAAATTCAAACCTGCTAATATTGGTGATAATGTTTTGGTACGAGTTCCAGACGTTGACCGTGGAAGATTTGCTCCCAGAAACGTGATGGCAGTTATTAAAGCAGTGGAAGATGGATTTTATAAGCTAGCTACAAAAAACGGAATTTTGCAAAAACTGTTTTGTCGAAATGAGTTTCAATTAGCAGACAATAATGATTTTGTAACAGACGATTTTCTTGATAATAATAATACAGAATTATCAATTAGAGCTGCTTCATCAAAGGAGTCTGGTTCAGCACAGGGTTTTATGTCATGCATGTGCAATAAAAAATGTGCAAATAAAGCTTGTTCCTGTAGAAAGAAAAACGTATTGTGCAACTCAAAGTGCCACCATTCCAGTTCATGTTTGAATAAATAATTTTTTGGTGAAATACTTTTGTGTTTTCCTTAATTTGTCTGTAAGAAAGAAAACGTATATGTTATTAAAATAAAATTTCATTTTTGTGTATTTTTCATATAATAAATCTATGTTTATAAATCAATAGTGTGCTTTAGTTTATCAAGTCCACTATTGAGCAGTGGAGAATGCGCAATACTAGTTTTGTACATTGAAAGATGGCCAATTCTAGTTTTGTTCAATTTTAATTGCGCAATATCCGTTGAGATGTGAGATTTCGGGTTTGGGAATTTTCAAGTGCTCAAAACTAGTTCTGAGCAAATATTTCGGGCAATGCCCGAATTCGGGTTCGGAGCGTAACATATACAACGAGATTTGGTCATCAGCAAAACGCTCTTGTAAAATACGTGTCTAAGTGAGAAAAACTGTTTGTATTAAAAGAATTAGTCCTAAATATACGATAAGTTTCAGAAAGATGATAAAGAAAATCAAGACCATCACATTTGGTTTTTAAGTAAATCGTGACAGATATTCTTTTCTCTTGCGGGTAAAATAAAATAAAGTGAAATTAAATGAGTAATATTAATTCGTTTTAATATTCCATCCCCCATAAATCCCAAAACCGATGTTATAAAGTACCTACCTCTATGGTACTTAAAACTCAAAGTTAGTATAAAAATTAAAAGGCATTGAATTTAGCAAAATTGTGAAATAATAATATGAGAAAAAAATTAATGAATTTTAAATTACCGTTACAATGTAAAAAACTAATAATTAAGTTACGAATGTTCCAGGTAAGGACATAAAGTGAATAGATAACTTATAAATAAAAGGTAATGAGAAAGTTATTGAAATACTATGTTTACCTCCAATGAAAAATGTCAATAAACGAAAAGTTTTCAATGTCATTGTCGCAGTGTATCACAAAGAACATGAATTCAATTTCACTAATTCATGTGACATGAATTTAAATAAGGTTGAGGAAGACAATTCAGAGGCATAGCGGTAAAAACACTTTCTACCGGGTAATTATCATAAATCTTATACTGCCTACACAATGAGTTACTAATAATGCAAACTATTATGATAAATACAATTAAAACAACTTTATGAAAATGCTTTTAGGTATAATAATTTTGCTTGAAGGGCGGATGATATAGATGGGTTTATAACGGAATTTAGTTATAATAAAATACTAATAAGAACAACAACCTTTTTCAACAAGTTACAGTTATATATAATCTTTTATATAATTTTATTTTTTAATAGGAAAAATTTCATTAAATAAGTATAGGTACATGAATACTAATTAAACACAAATGGAATGCGTGAAAACTTGTTTTACATTTGAAATTTATTGTCCGTTTAGAAAGTAGATAGCCGAAATTCATTATTTTTCATAATTTTAATACATTTCTTTTTTGTAACATTCTAAACAAAACTATTTGTGGAATAGGTACTGTTTACATTTTTTAAAATAATGTCGCAACTAGAAAAAAGAAAACAGAATATTTGTATAGAAATTGAATAAACTCGGAATAAGTGCAGTAAGTATATGAGACAATAAAGAGAATAAAAACTTGCGTACCTATATACATAGACCAGTTTCAGGAAGACCGCGCAAGATTTAAGGAAACAATTTAAACGCTTTATTGGTCTTAGGACGACACATTCCTCGCCTAGGATTCCGCAAATTGGCCAATAGATTTGGAAATCAACGAAATGTAAAATAAGTCCTGACAAAAGGCTTCATATCAAGAAACCAAAGAAAATCTCTATGTCATCTTTACAAAAGTAACGAAGAATGGAATTTTGTCAAGGCTTTCAAGGAGATAATTATATAATACCTAATGTATGTATATCGAAAGAAATTTGTTTCTAACTCGGTGCAAATCATTTAAAAATCCTGTCAAACCAACCTGTTATTGTTCAAATTTCCAAATCTCCCACCAAAATGATGGTTTGGGGAGTAATATCTTACACCTCTCTGTATAGTTAATGGAACCGTTAGTATCGTGACATTCAAAATTATTTTTTTCTTCAAAGGGCGCATGCTGAATATTGCAAGATGCTATACTTCGACCTATACTTGGATGCAAGAACACCAAGTGACAACAATTCCATGACCACCAGATCTTAGTCCTGTTGAAGAGATATGCGGACTAACGAACCCCTTTTTTTCAGGTTTGGATTCAGTATGTCGTCAGTTCCGCCTTTCCTCCGATCTTGATCGAGATCGTCAGTCAAGCTTTAGATGACCTCGTCGTCCACAGCTGTAAGATTTTGGCCACCCCTTCCTGTAATTGGTTGGCGAGCATTTCTTCAAGGTGTCCAAAACTTCTTTTATGGCTAATAAGGTTTGATTTAAATCAACTTTCTTCTTCCGTCACCATCCTTACATTATGGACCTTATGATAGTGGTGGGAGGCATTTTTCGCTGCTTTAAACTCCAGCGCATGATCAAGAACATCCTTCAATGTTTGATGACATCCCATTCTCAACGCTTGCTGCATGTCTATGTCCTTCGCTCCATCGATGAAACTGCTCACACACAGCTGATGGTTGAACTTCCGGTGCATCTGGATAGGCAAATCTGACCAGTCTCACTATATCAGCCCCATACTCCTGTAGAGTCTCGGATGTTCCAAGCATTCTTGATTTTAATTGACTCTGATACACTTGCTTTAGGTATTGACTGCCATACCTAACTTCCAGGGCTGATACTACCGCTTCATAGTTGCGCTGCTTCTCCATCGGTATAATTTGCAATATTTCGGAAGCTTTTCCCCGCATGGCTAGCATAAGAGCTGTGGCTTTCTCCTCATTGCTCCAGACGTTACTTTCTGCAGCTGCTTCAAACTGCCTTCTGTAGGGGGGGAGCCTCACCATCAAACGTAGGGGCCTTAATTATACCCTGGTGAGATGGAGTCACAATCGTAAATGAAGCAGAGTTTCTTAGATTCTGCCACTTGAGTCAAAGAATAGCTTGTTTAGTTTCTTGGATATGCTGTAGAAGCTCTTTCTTGGCTACCTTTACGTGCTCTTGAAGCTTTTCTTCTGTTACTTCGAGTCGTTCTTGGAATTCCTGTTTATTCACTTTATTTTCTTTCAGATCAAGAAATATCTTAACGTTCTTGTATTCTCCCTTCTCGTTCTTCTTTTCTGCGCAGTTCTTGACGCAGTTCCATAGCTTCACGTTTTTTCTATCTGCGCTGTTCTTGACGCAGTTCCATAGCTCAACAAATCCCCAATTTCTTTCATCTCATCGTAATTAGTGGTTCTTGTGTTTACCATAAACTTCGACGCCTTCTTTCACTTATCCCACTACTGACACCAATTGTTATATTTTTCCTTCGTGGATTCGGGATAGGTGATAAACAGCATACGAATTTAACAATTTATTAATAAACAGAATTAAACAACAATTTCTTAAAATAATCTACACAGATTTGATACAGTCACAACTACTGGATAACGTCTTTAAAATTCCTCGCACTTATTTTACAGTATATCGCCAGCTATTACAATTACAACTTTTCTTCTCCGTCCAAAGCGGTCGCTTATATATGAAATTAATTCCTGCTAGAAGCGTCTCTGAAATCACATCTAGAACAGATCACTCTCGAATCTTCCGATCGATCGAAAAGCCACTAGATTCTAAGAACTGGCGTCTGTCTCGCGGTACTTCCTGGGTGACAGGTCCGGAACGGCTCGTAACAATACCATTACATGCTTAGTGTCTGTCGGTCAGGTTCACGATATATTTTTTGAATATCCGTTAGGTATTAATATATATTTAAAATCTAATAAAATACCTTTACCAAAAAATTCTTCAAAATACGTGTTTGTATTTATTTGATAGAGAACACACCTGTCAAGTTTCGAACTTGTATGTTTTAAAAACCATTAAAATATGTATACGTTTAGATATTTTCAATAACGACACTGGATTCGAAAGTTAAAGTCTCTAATAATAAAATTAATAACAAAAAAAAAGAGTTTTCTATCCCAATTTTCTACATCTAAGATGTTTGATGTTTATCTCGAACTTTCTGGGTCATATTTTTCACCCTTGAAATTTCAAATCGTTAAGCTGTACCTATTTGGCCGAAGCGTTGACGAGTCAGTGAATTTGTTCTATATATACAGATTAACGGAGTATTTAGCAGTAAATAACAAATATGATGGAATACTGAAGACAATTCAAGAACAAATAACGGAAATACAGGTCATTAGGCGTATCAATCAAAGTTTAACAAATGTTTCAAGAAACACAAACAAAAGAATATTTTATGCCATCATCAGATTTTTTGTCACAGTTAACTGTATGTCTGCAAATTACGGTTTATATTGTTGTATTATTAAAATTATTTAAAAAATAAAAGTAAGGTACAACATATAATTTATAATAATGTATATGTACTATCTACTTTACAAAAAATCTAAAAAATAGCAGAATAGACTTAGCAAACCTGAGTCAAACCAAAAAAAGTTGTATTTCATAATGGCGTATAGCGACTCAGAATGTATCAGGATAGCAAGTTGTAGATACAAATTGATGTACTCATGCTAAAGTGGAGTATAATTAAGAGATAAATTTAGTAAAATTGACAAAAAAAAGTTGCTTATACAGGGCGCTACCTTATTTTTGTGAAAACAAGTAAATACTTACTAAAATTAATTAAGTATGATTACAACCAGCTTAAATAATGATACATATACTTTTTTTCCATAGCTAATGTTAAAGTGTTGCTATAACAACTGTTTTGAGTAGATAAAGTATCACTTTAACCGCAAGGGTAGATAAAGTGACACTTTAACAGCAAGAGTAGATAAAATGTTTTAACTTTTTTTTACTCAATAAAATTTACAAATTCAAACACATTAAGGATTAAAAACAACTGAAATTTTACAATTAAAATTATTAGAAATATCTATTTTTGGAGCATCACAACTTGTACTTGATTCGAGGTACTGGATTGATTTTCAGGTCCGCCAAGTATACACTTGGATACAGCAATTTTATTGCTTATTGACTGTTCAATGTAAGATTCTGCAACGGATGACGATTTCCATCCTTCTAAACGGTTAACTTTTACTAGATCAGCTCCAGAATTTGCGAACATAGTAGCTGAAGAACGACGGAAACAATGCCCCGTGTACATTTCTGAATTTACAAGTTTCAAAAAATCTGCAATCTTGTTGAAACGATTATCACCGATTTTCTGTCGTCCACATTAAACACTTCTAATTTGTACAATTCATCGGACCTGCTCCATGCACACCAAAAATAGCAATAACCTTCATCAACAAATAGACGTCATCAGGAGCTTCTGTCAGATATTTAATAATGTCATCTGACTCCAGAATTTTGGACTTTTCAACTTTGTATCCTCCACTCAAGTTTTTTAGTAAGGTGGTTAACTTCCTGAATTTAGAAATGTCACAATTTTCATTCACCAACAACGTACGCTGCAGCATCGAATAATACGACCATAATGACGATGGCATCGCTTTCTTCGACTTTTCAGAAAAATACGCCAAAAGTATTTTTTCACTCACGCCATTGATATTCTTAATGCTTTTCCACTTTTTAAAAGGCTGGTATTGTTTCTCATACATCATCGTAGATTTTTGTGGCAACAATAAACTTTCTGCTTCCAACGCTGCATTTTCTACATCTGATGGCAGGTTTTCCTTTTCTTGTGTCAATTCTTTTCCGTCCATTTCGTATTTATTCACCTTGCACACAAAACGCAACAATATTCTCCGCAAAAACCAAAACGTAACATTTGTTTGACATTTGTTGACAGAGTAATTCATATCACTAGCAACGGAGCAACACAATTGCGTGTCCAAAACTACAATTTTCTTTAAAATTCTATTTTTAACCTGAACTTGAAGTCTTGCTATAGAAAAAAATGTTGTATTGCACACGCCGATAAAACCGCATTATCTTCTCGAGCATAATTAGCATCTCGACTAACGTCTATAAAATTAGGTTGTTAAGTTCTAAAAAGTGAGGCGTTATCTATGCTTATAATAAATCTGTAGAGAGGTCAATTCTGTACATGAAATATATTTCCAAAATAGCTATCAAGGGGTGATAAGGGATCGATACTGGTGCCAAAAATGCAATCAGTAAAATTTTTGTATGTCTGTCTGTCTGTCTGTCTGTCTGTCTGTATAACCGCTATAGAAACAAAAACTAATCGACGGATTTTAACGAAGCTTGCTACAATTATTTTTCATACTCCTGTGCTGGTTATAGTATACTTTTCATTACGCTACAATTAATAGGAGCAGAGCAGTGAAGGGAAATGTTGGAAAAACGATAGAAGTTACTTCATTTTTCAAGCTTCCGTCGCGTGTGCAACCTTAATGATTAAAGCTATACAGAAATCATCTTATTTTTATAATTTGGAGGTCAACTGTGAACGGATTTTACAAAATTTCACCCACAAGGGGAGTTGCGGGAGCGTGAAAAAAATTAAAATTAATATCTATGAGTCTTACAGGTTTGAGACTTTGCAAAATAGTTATTTTTATAATTTTGAGGTCAATTGTGAACGGATTTTACAAAATTCCACCCACAAGGGAGGATGAGGGGACGTGAAAAAAAAAAAATTAAAATCTATAAGTCCTAATAGTTATTTTTATTATTTTGAGGTCAATTGTGAACGGATTTTAGAAAATTTCACCCACAGGGGGGTTGCGGGGCGTGAAAAATAAAAATTTTAAATCTATAAGTCCTACAGGTTTGGATTTTTGCACAATAGTTATTTTTATGATTTTAAGGTCTGGATTTTAGAAAATTCTACCCACAAGGGGGCATGCAGTGGCGTGAAAAATAATCTATACATATAATAACTCTGAAGAAATGAAAATTCTGTACATTAACGATATTTTAAAAATAATTAGCGGGGGGTGTTACTACAACGATATAGAACCCAATAATGTGGTTAGATTTTTTTGTCTGTCTGTATGTTTGTGCGCGCATCACATTAAAACTACTGATCCGATTCGAATGCGGTTTTCACAGTTATATTTGTCCTCTTTCAACTTAACATCTGGTATATAAAAATTTCTCCCCCCACCCCTTTAACGAATTCGTGGGAGAAATTTTTATATAACAATCAACACGCTATATATATATATATAGGTATATATATATATATGTATTTTTCCACTGAGAAAGTTTATATGATATGCTCATTGATGCCAGGTGGCGCTGCAGAGTAGCAACTTCTGCCCCTTTCAACCGATTGTCATGAAAATTGGTTTGTATATGTATTTTTTTACGGAGAAAACGAATATGCTATGCCCATTGATGTAACTCGCCACCAGGAGGCGCTGTAAAGGATCGACTTCCGCGCCGTTAACCGATTGTCATAAAAATTAGTATGACTATGTATTTTTCCTCCGAGAAAACGAATATGTTATGCACATTGATGTAACTCGCCACCAGGCAGTGCTGCAACGTATCGCCTAATCTATATATATATATATATATATATATATATATATATATATATATATATATATATAAAAGGAGATGTTTGTATGTATGAATAGTATGAAATCGATAGACTCAGAAACTATTTGACCGATCATTATGAAAATTGGTATGTACATGTATTTTTTCACGAAACAGATTTATATGCTATGCCCATTGATGCCACTCGCCACCAGGTGGCGCTGCAGAGTAGCAACTTCTGCGCCGTTCAACCGATTGTCATGAAAATTGGTATGTATATGTATTTTTTCACGGAGAAACACGAATATGCTATACAAATTGATGTAACTTGCCACCAGGCGCCGCAAGGTATCGCCTAATCTATATCTATATATATATATATATATAAAAGGATGTGTTTTTATGTAAGAAATCGATGAACTCAAAAACTACTGGACCAATTGTTATGAAAATTGGTATATATATATGTATTTTTCCACGGAGAAGATTTATATGATATACTCATTGATGCCACTCACCACCAGGTGGCGCTGCAAAGTAGCAACTTCTGCCCCGTTCAACCGATTGTCATGAAAATTGGTGTGTATATGTATTTTTTCACGGAGAAAACGAATATGCTATGCCCATTGATGCTACTTGCCACCAGGTGGCGCTGCAAAGTAGCAACTTCTGCCCCGTTCAACCATATGTCATGAAAATTGGTATGTATATGTATTTTTTCACGGAGAAAACGAATATGCTATGCTCATTGATGCCACTCGCCACCAGGTGGCGCTGCAGAGTAGCACCTTTTGTCCTGTTCAACCAATTGTCATGAAAATTGGTATGTATATGTATTTTTCCACGGAAAAGGTTTGTATGATATGCTCATTGATGCCATTCGCCACCAGGTGGCGCTGCAGAGTAACAACTTCTGCCCTGTTTAACCAATTCTCATGAAAATCAGTATGATGCTGTATTTTTAATGGTTAATATAAATATGATATTCTTATTAATGGCAGTTACCACCAGATGGAGCTTCCATTAAACGAGCAATCCTTATCTATATATATATATATATATATATATATATATATATATATATATATATATATATATAAATGGATGTTTGTATATATGAAATCGATAGACTCAGAAACTATTTGACCGATCGTTATAAAAATTGGTTTTTACATGTATTTTTCCACGGAGAAGGTTTATATGCTATTCCCACCAGGCGGCGCAGTAAAGTATCGACTTCCGCCCCGTTCAACCGATTGTCATGAAAATCAGTATGATAATGTATTTTTAATGGGTAAGATGAATATGATATTCGTATTAATGAAAGCTACCACCAGATGGCGCTTCCATTAAACGAGCAACCACTACTTATTTGATTACTTTATATCACGCCACCGTAAGGTGGCGCAGTTAATATCACATATATATTTAAACGAGCAATCGTTATTTAAGTATTGTGACGCCGCCGGAAGGTGGCGCAGTTAATATCATTTATATTTAAACGAGAAATTCTTACTAATTTAAGTGTTGTGATGCATCTAATATATTTTATCGATAAACTACAAAATATAACGAAAAAAAATAGTATAAACCTGATAACTAATGAGAAAATATGACGATGATTTGCGGTACGAAGTCCGCCGGGTCAGCTAGTATGTATATAAAAAAGGGTGTTTGTATGTATGAAATTGATAGACTCAGAAACTATTTGACCGATCATTATGAAAATTGGTATGTACATGTATTTTTCCACGGAGAAGGTTTATATGCTATGCCCCTTGATGCCACTCGCCACCAGGCGGCGCTGTAAAGTATTGACGTCCACCCCGTTTAACCGATTGTCATAAAAATTAGTATGACTATGTATTTTTCCTCGGAGAGAACGAATATGCTATGCACATTGATGTAACTCGCCACCAGGCGGCGCAGCAACGTATCGCCTAAATATAAACTATTCAAAAAGCAAATCAACTAACTTCACTTCTATCATCTGCCAATAAGCTTAAAATAATCACACAAATAATAAATAATATAAATAAGTGATAGAAATATATAGTATATCTAATCGATAATTTACAAAACCGTAAAAATTTGGAAAAATGGTAAAAAAACATCAGTAGGCGGTACGAAGTTCGCCGGGTCAGCTAGTTTATAATAACAGTGTATATTACCAAAGCATCGCATATTTTAATAATATACTAGCTGACCCGGCGAACTTCGTACCGCCTACTGATGTTTTTTTACCATTTTTCCAAATTTTTACGGTTTTGTAAATTATCGATTAGATATATCATATATTAACTGCGCCACCTTATGGTGGCGTCATAGTACTTAATTACGCAAGAATTGCTAATGTAAATTTATACTATCTCAACTGCGCCACCTTACGGTGGCGTCATAATGCTTAGTTTCGTAAGGATCACTCTTTTAAATATATGAAATAGCTGTACCTGGCACGCGTTGCTACGCCAACAACTAAAATAAATTTGAGAAAAATAAAAGAGATGAAGAGATAGAGAAGGAAAGGAAGTTTATAGTTTTGTTTCACTTATCGCACCAAAAATATATTTTTCGAACTTATATTTATATGAAATCGTATGGATATCTATTAATCAATATTGAATTTGATACATGGAAGCGCCATCTGGTGATAACTTCTATTAATACGAATATCATATTCATATTAAGCATTAAGAATACAGCTTCATACTAATTTTCATGACAATCGGTTGAACAGGGAAGAAGTTGCTACTTTGCAGCGCCACCTGGTGGCGAGTGGCATCAATGAACGTATCATACAAACCTTCTCCGTGGAAAAATACATATACATACCAATTTTCATTACAATCGGTTAAGCGGGGCAGAAGTTGCTACTTTGCAGCGCCACCTGGTGGCGAGTGGCATTAATGAGCATAGCATATTCGTTTTCTCCGTGAAAAATACATATACATACCAATTTTCATGACAATCGGTTAAACGGGGCAGAAGTTGCTACTCTGCAGCGCCACCTGGTGGCGAGTGGCATCAATGAGCATAGCATATTCGTTTTCTCCGTGAAAAAATACATATACATACCAATTTTTATGACAATCGGTTGAACGGGGCAGAAGTTGCTACTTTGCAGCGCCACCTGGTGGCGAGTGGCATCAATGAGCATATCATATAAACCTTCTCCGTGGAAAAATACATATATATATATATATATACCAATTTTCATAATAATCGGTTCAGTAGTTTTTGAGTTCATCGATTTCTTACATAAAAACACATCCTTTTTTATATATATTATAGATAATATAGTAATGATTACATGAATAGCAAAACTAGACTAGGGCGATTCTGTTTTGAGTTGGCTGTTGAAAGGGAACTTGCTCATTTTTTTGAAATTGGTTGAAAACACCTTATACAACAATAATTGAACCATCCCCCTTCTAACATAAAAATATATCTCTCATACAAAATTAATTTATTTATTTAACTACATTTTACGAAAAAAGTTATTTAGGCAAAAAACATTTTTCAAAATAATTTGGTTGAATAAATATTTTATTAAAAAAGTGCTGTATAATAAAATTGATGGATTATTTTTATTTGATAAAATGATATTCAAGCTTCTTTGTTCGAGTTCGAAATTTTTTTCTATTTTTCACGTGCTAGGACAATTTTATTTTTTGATTTTATGTATGTAGCGGTTTTTTAAAGACATCAAAGATTATACCAAGAAAGATCTTTAAAAAACAAAGGTGCTCATTCAATAATTACCCTCCTATTGTTTATATTTTTCTTGTTAATGTCGGTCATCGTTGAATACTATCTCAGAAACTTTAAGAGATAATTAAATGTCCTTTTTTTAAATGAGAATACTTTACCAATAAGTTTTTAAAATATACTCAGAATTAATATTTGCGGAGTTATTCCAATCGTTTATAAACAAAAAAATTGCTTATAATTTTAAACAATTTTTGTGGCCGCCAAAATTAATCGATTTGAATTCTGCCTACGGTATTAGCAAGGTACATTGCTCTTTTATTCGTTATTCTTTTAACAATTTAAATTGTTTATTTTTATTTTTACAATATTTTAAAAATTTATCATTTTTTTCAAAAAATCTGGATTGCAAAATTATTATGCAAAATCTATTGTTTAGATTTTAATGAATTTATTTTTGTTGTTCCATCATATCTTTAAGTTTTTCTTGGCAGAATAGGAAGGTCCCAAATGCATTTCTAACTAGTTGAAAAAAATTAAATGTAAATCCTTTTTGTAATGATTATTGTAATTTTGCAGTAAGGGTAATAAATTTTTGGCTTTCTAACCAACACCATCTTGTAGATAATTTAATTACAAACATTTTCTTTTGTTATAACTTTTTTCCAAAATGTACCTATAGTTTAAAAGTTATAATAAAAAAAAAGACGAAAAAACTACTTAAATGTTTTACTTGTTTTCTTTATTTTTTAAATATTTATAAATGTTGCGCAACTTTTCCAGAAGGAGGATAGATACTTTCTTACTATTTTTATTCAATTTTTATATATTTTTACAATTTTTTTTAATGACATCTTTTTCAAATTAAATTCATGACAATCTCATCAATATTCTTTCTCTCTATAACAACAAAAAAATAATCAAACAATACCAAAATTTAACAAAAACCTAGCTAACAAAAAATTACAACCAAAACTAGTAACCGATTTTCTAAGGGTTGAACTACATTCCCAGAAATCTACTGAAAGAACGTGTTTTCAAAGAAAAATCCAGATCAATATATATGTATATACGTATATTTAAATTAATGTAAATGAATTAAAAATTTTAGTTTTATGGCTTAGAATAGTTTTTACGATCAGTTTTCTCAAAATATATGTAAGGGAATACATTCTTTCTTTTCGATACTTTTCTGTGCAGTACATGTAGGTATTGATAAATTAAGTTTCCTATATTTACAAGAGTGTTTACACATGAAAATTTCTAGACTGAAGCTGTACAAGTTTTGAATCTGATTATTGTTTTTTTGATTAAAATTTGATTAATACTTTGAATAAAGTAATAAATTGTTTATTTATTTTAAAATTAACGAAGTTTAAAAATCGGATGTTAAAAACCACTTCATTCACATATATTATGAAATAATGTATATTAAAATATACCTCAAAACCCAGTTTAATGAGTGTCTTGCGGCTTTTTACCATCACCATCAACCATCAAAAGCCCATCACCATCGAATCGGTGGCAGATCTTGCTCTTGCCGGTCAGTCATCGGTATCATCGTTACCGCATGTTGTTCTTTTCACGTAACTTTCATTCGCTCTATTTTTCATTTTTTTCTTGGTTAAACGCGTATGATTTTAAATCAAGTTTGTCCAGCTAAGTTCGATTTTACTTCAATGTTTTTATTTAGTTTATTTTTAATAAAATAAATATTTCAAAATGTTTCAACGTTTTGTATTGTTCACAATTTTTTCTGGATTTGTATTGTGTAATGATGGTTCTATTAAACAAGTGAGTATTTTTTTTATTACTATAGATTCTATCGTTAATAATATTAATAAGAAAAAATCTAGTATTTTATTATTTATAAAAAAAATATTTATTTATAAACGTATTTAATAAAACATAATTACAAATTAACATTTAATTTTTTTATTGTTTACTGAATATATCTTTAAACTATACAATTTTTAGAATAAATGTAGTTAATTGAATATTTTTATTTTATATTTATACAAGATTGAGTTTTTTTTTCAAAAGTTATTGAACTTGAGAAGCAATTTTAACACAGATGCTTACTGTACTTTTTCTGGGACCACAACTATCTTTAATAGATATAAAATTAGCACTTGATTCGTAAAAATAGAACTAAGAAAGTAACAGAAGCCGTTATGACCATCATAATTGTTAAGTATTGAAAAATCATTTAAAATTTACAAAACAAACTATTCTTGATAAAACTTTTTTTTCAAATTTTTGAGGGATTTCTCAACATTAAAGATGAAAAATGGTACTTTGATTTAAAAATGTGCTAGTTTTTATATAACTTTGTAATCTAAATAAATAGAAAAACGAGGAAGAAAAGTAATATAGAAAATAGTCGCCAAAATAAAAATAAAAGGCAGAAAAAATTAAAACTAAGAAAATACTTACTAAATTAAGTACTATGACGCCACCGTAAGGTGTCGCAGTTAATATATGTATACTTACTTATGAATAGGGCTCTGTTCTACAGAGACGTTTAGGTTTTTATAAGAAGTATACTAAATTACATTAAACGTTTTCCTCAAAATTAAGTTAGAAACTGCAACGAGGGGTAAACTTTTTTTCTTAATTAATATTCTTATATTAACAGTTCGCTGTGTAGCCCCTATATGTTATTAGTATCTTGAAGTACATGAACATGAACGTATGTGATAAATAAATTTTAAGAACGTTTGTTTTTTTTTAATTCAAGGACGTAATGAAAATTACCTATCCTTAAAGATTTCCTCACAAATTACAAAAAAAATGTGTTAAAAAAATTATTAAAAGGTATTAAAACGAGTGTTCATTTTATTTTAAATAGTCAAGGGTAATATAACAAGACCTTGATTATAGTCGGCTATTTTTGTGGTATCTAGATTTCAAAAATATTTTAGTATCAATTATGTCGAAACAAATTGTAAAATGTTCGAGAAATTTAGCAACAAAAATAGCAAACTATTAATCAAGGTTGTGTTATATTTAGGAAGATTATTTCCTGAGAACAGCTTTTTCGATGGCATTAGAATCAACAATAATTAATAATGTCGTTGTTAAACTGACAAATATTTGACTTGACTATTTCTCTAGTGCAATAGTCGCTGATATTTGATTCTGATTGGTCCAATTTCAAAAAAAAAAATGGCCCTTGGTAAGCCAGGCGCATCAGTAGATTTATATTAATTAAATATATTAAAAGTATACGTTTTAGAAAATAATGTTTTAGATAAAAGTTGTAGGTCTCTTTAAGACAAACAAGTCCTCTAACATTTTTTTGTACAGGGTGAAGTAAAAAAGTTACGAATTTTTTTCCATTTTGATTTGATGTTACGCCCAAACGGCCTTACCGATTTGGCCCATTAACGAACTCGACCGAGATTTTGGGACGATTGATTTTTGTACCAAATTTCATTTCGATCCGTTAAGAAATGCGACCGCTATCGTGTCCACAGATTTCGTTATATCGGAACTATACAGATATATATACATATATATATATATATATATATATATATATATAAACTTTTGAACGGAAGGTGTTTTTGAGGTCAGGGGGGCCCAAAACGAAAAACTGTAGTGAAATTTTCCCGAAGTCGTGACCTGCAAACCAGCTGAATAGTAGATATAAATCTACTAAAAATTATGACATTCTATTGGTTAATTTGAATCGAAGGAAATATTCAAGGGTAATATAACAAGCCCTTAATTATAGTCAGCTATTTTTGTGGTATCTAGATTTCGAGAATATTTTAGTATCAATTTGTTGAGACATAATTTGACATTATAATCTTTGATTATTAATGTCAAATTATGTGGAAACAAATTGTAAAATTTTCGAGAAAGTTAGCAACAACAAAAATAGCAGACTATTAATCAAGGTCGTGTTATATTTAGGAAGATTATTTCCTGAGAAGACAAATTTTTGACATTTATATTTGACGTGACTATTTCTCTAGTGCAGGAGTCGCTGATATTGTTCTAGTGCAATAGTCGCTGATATTTGATTCTGATTGGTCCGATTTCAAAAAATTATGACATTCTATTGGTTAATTTGAATCAAAGGAAATAATCGCTGATATTGTTCTAGTGCAATAGTCGCTGATATTTGATTCTGATTGGTTCAATTTCAAAAAATTATGATATTCTATTGGTTTATTTGAATCGAAGGAAATAATCAGTGATATCTATACTAATATTATAAAGCTGAAGGGTTTGTTTGTTTGAACGCGCTAATCTCAGGAACTACTGGTTCGAATTAAAAAATTCTTTTTGTGTTAAATAGACCATTTATCGAGGAAGGCTTTAGGCTATATAAAATCACGATGCAACTATTAGGAAAAGTGAAAAGAACGGGGAAAATTATTGAGGGCGTGCGCTGCGAAAACGGTTCAAGATACCTAGAATTATTCCTCTTGAAATGATCTAAAAAAATATCCGCGACAGTATATGTCTATGTTTTAAGATTAACTCACTAGAACCGTTTTTATGGTAATCAAATTTGGTCGAAATTTATTGTCTATTTCTATAAAAAATCCAATCATTTATCAAATGCTCCATTATTTTCCATGTGTATACGAAATAATAATTTTTTCTACAACCGTGTATAAAGTGCTTTCTTTACACACTCTATAAAGTTTGTAAGGATGTACTTTTTCGCACTTGCGTAAAAATAGTTATTTATGCAACTAGTGCGTAAAGTGACCTTTTTTGACGAATGTCAATGTTGTCGCATGAGCCGCAGGCGAATGCAACAATCACATGAGTCAAAAAAGGAACATTTACGCACGAGTTGCATACAATATTTTTTCTACAACCGAATTTCTTTACAAGAAATACAAGTATAGGCCCGGTTTTTTTTGCTTTACTGAAAAAAAAATATTATATTTAAAACATATTTTAGATAACAAAATATTTATTTTCTAAATTAATCTCACCTTATAATACCGGTACGTAGAAACGCGAAATGCTTGAATTATAAATTAATTGAAATGTCAATCAGTCATTTAAATAAAAATACTTACCCTTATTCATGAACTGATATTTCTGTCATATTAAAAATCAAATTAAAAATTACTGAATATAATATCTAGTTTTGTATGTATTAAACTGCAATAATTTAACAATTAAATATATTTACACAAATTTACACAATTAAATAATAAAAAAAAAAGTTTCCTTACCCGGAATTGAACCCGAGTCATCTGGGTAGAAGCTTACAACCTCGGCCACTAACACACATAAAAGTATTTGCATAATCTTATACAAAACAGTGCTTATTTTACTTTTTTTCACTAGTGAAAAAAAAACTTTTTTTTTCACTAGTGAAAAAAAGTTAAACTTTACGAACCTTAAACCGTGCGTAAAGGTGATACTTTACGAACGGTTGTAGAAAAAATACTTTTATCTACTCTATCTCATATTATGTATCAATTTTAAGTTCGTAAAAACTGTCATTGTAGACAGCAGTGCGTGAAGGATTAAAAGTGTGCGTGAAGTAACAATGTATTTTAAAAGGGATTTACTTTTTCGCACTGTTTTTGGCACACCTTCATATAATCAAATATCCTTAGCATTCCCGTTGCCATGGTGTTGCTATGAGAGCATTAGTTTTGTTAGTATCTTGTAAATGAATTAAAAATAAATTGCTTTCTTTTAATTATTTTTTATTTGATTATCGTAGATAAAATATTGTATCAAACTGTCAGTGAAGTGCTTTTTGTGCACTTACGCGATATATAGCACACGCTTCGCTCGTGCTCTAAACATCGCATGCGTGCACAAAAAGCATACTTCACGAACTATTTCATAAATAACTATTTTGGTACCAATGCAAAAAAATTAAAAAACAAACAGTAGTATTAGCAAGTAGATACTTTTCTATATTTAATCTAATGCACATTTGGATTTTTTCTACCCTAATGCGAAAAAAAAATAAAAATCATAAATTTTATTTATCGTAAAAATTTTGGTGTTAGATAAAATATAGTATGCAACTCTTGTATACTCACTAGTTGCATAAATATCTATTCAACTTTACAGTTAAAAAGTAAACTATTAAATTAAATTTGGTTGTCATTTGTAATTTGGCTATACCATTAAAAACAGTTATAAAAAGAAAACAGAGTTACCTTTTAAAAAAATGACGTCATATCACTATTGTTTTTTATAAAAATGACCAAAACTAAAAACAAAAAATTACTGCCAAAAAATTTTTAGAAAAAATTATTTGATTTACTGAATTTATCCCAAGTTACAGATTGACTAAACGAATAACCAATATTTTATTTAAACTACGTTATTTAGTCCAGGGTTGTACAACGTTGTTTTGAGCTTATCAAGGAGCTGTTCATATATAAAATGGGCTTTACAATTACCTTTTATAAGTGTATAACAAGCAAATCTTACTTAATTAAGTACTTATAGTACTATAACACCATCGTAAGGTGGCGCAGTTAATATTTAATGGATAAAGTACAAAAAAAAAACTGGAAAACAATGGAAAAATATGGTATAAAAATGACAAAAACTTTCCTTTAATATTCCAATACAAATTATATATAGTTCAATAAATTCCCAATAGTTGACAATGTAAGTTCATTTGTTTGGATATCTAGGTTACAGATACTCGGTAGATGGCGTTGTATATCAATTTCTAAATTAGTAGAAAAAAACGAGGAAGAAAAGTAAAATAACAAATAGTCGAGAAAAAAAAAACAAAAGAAATTGCAGAAAAAAACTAAGAAAATACTTACTAAATTAAGCACTATGATGCCACCGTAAGGTGATGCAGTTAATATCTCATATATATATATATATATATATATATATACGAATAATGGTATAGTGACTGGTTCAATATAACGTGAAGTCAATCGTGGAGTTGCAGTCAACGTTTGGCCAAGGTAAGTAAAGAAAACTCTTTGATTTCAGTCAAGCTTTCGAATTTATTTAATTCTTCTTCAGGACATCTGTGGTGAAGAACAATTTTTATAAAATAAAGAAATATTGTTACAAATGTGATGACTTACTAATCGTGAGGTTATAAGAAAAGCGACGAATTCCGTTTGACAACATTACACTAATAAAACATTTTAAAATTCAGGTACATCACTATTAAAATACATAAAAATATATACATTTACACCATAAAACTTATTATTTTGTTATTTTTAGCATGGAGGTTTGTATGTAAATGATTGAATTTTAATGTGTCTTCAATTTCCTTTTTTATTTGTGTGTTTTTTATATATGGTTTTTATTTTAACACAGTAGGAGAGCAAAACATTTTGATGATTTATTTATTTAGATTTTATTATTATATCAAGTAAAATTCTGTAGTCATGAAATGCGGGATTTTAATTTCAAAAATTTATTTGTTAACTTTTATGAACGTTGTTGTGTTTTTATTTTTATTTATTTTAGTGTTACATTAATCTTTATGTTTGTAATCATGTTTTAATTTATTAATAGTTTGTTTATCTTTATATTTATATATTAAAATTTTTTTTATTTATAATTATTTTTGAAACGACAGAATGTAACAATAAATATTACTCAGCCCTTCTATATCCGATTTTCTATTAATACATGTTTCCCTTCTGTCAATGTGTGTCATTTCTAAGAATAATCGTTTCTTAAGGTTCCTTTCCCTTTCTAAAATTTTTGTTTCTTCAAATTTAAAACTATGACCATTTTTAATTGCATGTTCAGTTAGTGCGCATGCTTTATATTTATTATTTTTAATGTCACTTTTATGCGAGATGTTCCTGCTGTGTACAGTTCGGCATGTTTCCCCAATATACACCCTTTTACAATCCGAGCAAGTGATTTCATATACTACATTTGAACTTTCTAAATTACTAAGCGGATCTTTGGTTCGGGTGTATAATCTAGAAATGGTTTTGATATTTTTCGTGCCTATTTTGAAATTGTCATAATTTTTGAATAGTTTTAAAAGTTTGGGAGTGAGTTGTGGGATATAAGGTAAAGAACCAAAAATTGGCTGTGAATTTTCATTAGACAAGACACCTCTCTCAATGTCAAATGTTTGTTGTTGATTGAAATTATTGTTTTCACTTATTCTTGCAATGCACGTGGTACTAAAAATTAATTCATTTATTAATCCCAAAGGGTATGAATTATTTAACAGTATTCTTTTTAATTTAAGTAAACCTTGGTTTTTAAATTTTGGGTGTGATAGTTTTAAAACCCTGTCTTTTAATCCCAGAATTAGGTTAATCTTAGTTCTTGGAGGGTGTTCAGAATAAAAATTAATAAACCTGTTGCTGCATATTGGTTTACGGTACCATTCAGTTTGTAGGATGTTGTTTTGTGTGCGATGGACGATTAAATCTAGGAAAGGTAACCTGTTATTAATTTCTTTTTCCACTGTAAATTGCAGTTGTTTACATTGGTTATTAAAAATTTTTAGGACAAAATCAACTTTATTAAATGGTATCGCAAGTATTAAATCATCAACAAAACGTTTGACAAAAGGAATTTTGAATGGTATTTGATTAATACTTCTCTCTACCAAGTCATCCAGTACAAAGTTACAAAGAATCGGGGACAAAGTACTACCCATTGGTGTGCCTAATATTTGTTTGAAAAATTTGTTATTAAATTTACAGATATTGGTGTCAAAAATGAACGTTAAAATTTTTTTAAAATTAGTTAAGCTTAATTTGCAATTAGGTTCAATGTTAATCCACTGTTTTTCAATGCAATTTATTATTAGTTCAGTTGGCATATTCGTGTACATGGAGACAACGTCGAAACTCACTAGAATATATGTGTCAGGAATTCTAATGTTGTTAATGAAATCACTAAAATGGAAAGAGTCTCTTATTATAAAATTATTATTAAAATTATAGGTTTTAGATAAAATAGATGTTAAAAGACTAGCCAATTTACTGTTGGGAGAATTAATAGATGACACAATGGGGCGCATTGACAAAATGGGTTTATGTATTTTTGGGAGTGCATAAAATCTAGGAGCTACTGAATTGTATATTCTTAATGATTTTGCTTCTATTGAGGAAAGTTGTGATTGTTTTTCCAAGTCACTTATTAATTTATTGGCTTTCTGTTGAAATGTACAAGTAGGATCATTTTGTAATTGTTGGTAATACCTTTCGTCATTGAGTAACAATTGACTTTTTTCAAAGTATTCCTCCTTGTACATTGCTACAGTGACGTTGCCTTTGTCACTATGAAGAATATACACTTCAGGGTTCGTTCTGATAAATGTTCTAGCTTCCTCAAAAATATCGTTTAGGAAATGATTGTTTTTGCCAGTTTTATGTAAGAAATTTGTTATGATGTTGGTGGATTTTGATCTGAGCAAATCTTTATTGTTATCATTCATGTTCTGTATTAACTGTTCAAAATCAGCCAATAATGATGACAGTTTAAAATCCCTAACATTTGGAATGAGGCAAAATTTAGGTCCTAATGCTAAGAGTTTTTTAATGTTAAAAGGGAACTGAATGTTGGTTAAGTTTTTGAACCATTTTGCATTAAATTTAATTTTTGAAAAGTGTTCTATGCTAAAAATAACAAAATAATAAGTTTTATGGTGTAAATGTATATATTTTTATGTATTTTAATAGTGATGTACCTGAATTTTAAAATGTTTTATTAGTGTAATGTTGTCAAACGGAATTCGTCGCTTTTCTTATAACCTCACGATTAGTAAGTCATCACATTTGTAACAATATTTCTTTATTTTATAAAAATTGTTCTTCACCACAGATGTCCTGAAGAAGAATTAAATAAATTCGAAAGCTTGACTGAAATCAAAGAGTTTTCTTTACTTACCTTGGCCAAACGTTGACTGCAACTCCACGATTGACTTCACGTTATATATATATATATATATATATATATATATATATATATATAAACGAGCAATTGTGAATTAATTAAGTATTGTGACGCCACCGTAAGGTGGAGCAGTTGGTATCTTTTAATTAATTAAGCAGCTATCTAAAATAATATTAAATCCTGTAAAATATATCACAGACAAGCTGTCAGTTTTTGGTTTCCACCATGCTAGCAAATATTTGTTTTCGTTGAAACAAAATTCAATGACGCCTATAGTAATGCATTTAACAAGTATAAACCACAAGTAATAATATTTATGCTTGTTTATTGTAAAAAAAAACATAAACATCTACATATCTGTATAGGTCGTGATGGAGTCAAGTAATTCAAGGATCAAAATATTTACAGTAAATTAAAAAAAGAAGAACAAAAAATGACATTCACATTAAGAAGAAATCTCTACACATAGTTCGTAGCGCATTTTTCCATTCGGCCCTGGATGCCTTAGTGGTTAGTATGCGTTTTGATCATATATTATCTTAATTCAACCTATGTCGTATAGGACTCTTATTTAATTCCTCCTTAAGATGACAATTGAAATATTGTACATAAATGATATTAATAAGAGGGAGTTTATATGTACAATCGACAATATAAACATTAAAATCTAAGTATTTTTTGTGTCCTGTCTTATATTTTTTTAGATTGCATATATTTTTAATGAATTAATCTTTCGTGAATCGAATTCTGCTGGATGTGATATTTTTCAATTTCTCCGTAATGTCATTCCTTGTTTATCTTATTTTTAAGTATTAAAATTTTTATGAGAGATGTCAGATTACTGTATAGTTTCGATCTACTAACCGAATAAAAATATAAGACAGGCCACAAAGAAAACCACATAAAAAAATATTTTTCAATTATCGATTTTACAAATAATCTCTCTCATTAACGTTTTATAGGGACTCAAGAAGGAATTGAGTAAGAATTATATACGATCTGAGTTAAATCCAGATATGATCAAAACCGTCGACTAAACCACTTAGGCGTCTGAGTAAAAGCGCTACCGGCTATAGGTAGAAATCGCAGGTTCAAGACCTGCCAGATGTAACATTTTTTATGTATTTGTAATGTCATCTCTTTATGTAATTACTAAATTTTAAAAATACCATGATACATGTCTCCTAATAATTAGTCTACCATTTACGGTAAATGTAGGTTTACCACAAGAAAATAAACTTGCAATAATAAAACTGATCACGCCACTTACGGGTTAGTGTAAAAAAACGCAGTTTTTATTTAAACTAAATATTCAAGTTGTGATCGGTTGCGAAGTATCTAGCAAGTTATAAATAGTTACAAAAAAAAAATGAAAATATGTAAATAAAAAATGCTAAAAAATGTAAAAGAATAATCTATAATAATTATAAAATTATCTTAAGCTACTTTCATGCTCAGCATGTTGGAATTCTTATTTTTTTGTTTTCTTCACTATTTTTTATTTCTCTACTTTTATTTTTGTTTTTAATAACTTACAAGATTTGTTGTTAATTCTAATTTGATTAAAGATTAAAGTTACTTAACCAGTCCTGATTTTTTTTGCACATACAGATTGCCTGTGATCTAGGTGCAATATACTTTTTTTTAGGCGTAAGTTGTAAAATTTATTATAATATTTAAATAAATGATTTGTTAATTTATTTATTTTTAAAGTGAAACTTTTATTTCATCGTCTCAAACTTTTTGGTCTGTGTAGCGCATGTCGCGTGTCGGTCGGCCGCCGAGTAGGTATAAAGTGAGTGTAGTGTATATTATAGACTATTACTCATTTGTGCCAGTGCCAGGTATTATTTGTGTTTAATTTTTGTCAGTGTTTAATTGTTAGAACTTTTTGCTTGTGCATGTTGTTGTTTATGGATTTATTTCAATTTTGAGTACTTGAATTTATTATTTAACTTATTTTGTATGAATATTAAATTAATTATTTTTTTATTTATATTCGGTCCATTCCAGTTTTCCAAATATAAAATTAAGATTGATAAAGCGATTTTTATACCCTTAATGGAATATTATTCGAAAAATTTTTAGTTAAATGTCTATAGTGTGAAAAAAAGTTTCACTTTTACCGCGGTTTCATAAAACCACACAACATTTTTTTAATACACTTTTGAAACAGAGGATCGCGTATTTCCAATAAAGTAGGAGTAATCATAGTGAGCTGAATCGAAAAATCAGCAAATTACCCTTTTCTGTTAATATTAATTTAAAACGTATAGAAAAACCAAGTATTTTCAATAATTTTAGGAATTGTATGCATGTAAAAGTCATTGACTTTTTATTAAGAATTGTTCTAACGTTTGCGTAAATATAACAAAATACTTATTAAAATAAACGTTTTTCGATTAACCACTAATGCGTCTGTGTCTCGTCTGCCCCAATAGATGTTCTCGATACATTTGTATGTAGGTCTATACCTACGAGGATATCCTTAATAAAAAAAAGCGCTACCGGCACATTACAGGTTCAAGGCCTGTCAGATGGGACTTTTTTATGTCTGCTTAATGTATTTTCTTTATTTAATTTCTAAATTTCAAAAATAATATGAGACATGGCTCAAAACTAATTAGTCTACTATTTGCGGTAAATGTAGGTTTAGTGCAAGAAAAAAAATTCTCGATACTGAAATGCATCCAGTAGCTTAAAAATATTAATGTAGATAGTTAAAACAAGTGAATACACAACTTAAAACCAAATTTTAAAATACCGTATAATTATTTTACCTCAAATATGGCATAAAAATGATTTTTTGTACAACTGTCATTAAAAGTGACACTTTTAATGATAGCAAACAATGTTAAAAACGATTATTTACATAGCAGCGTGTTAAAAATACTTTTAATACGTTGCCATGTAGCTTTTAACACGGTTTAGTTTACTTTTAACACGGTTTGGTTTATTGTCATTGCAAATTTGCTCGTTTCATTATCAAAATAGGGAAGTTGTACAAAAAACATTGTATGGTATTTGTGTTAAAAGTGATTTTATTTTGTTCGGGAAATTGTTCAATTCGCTCCGCTCATTTCACAAACGTTTTCACTCACAAAATAAAACCTCACTTTTAACACTCATATCATAAATAACTATTGTAATAAAATATTTCTTAATTTTAATTCCAGAAAAAGCTATTTATAAATACTTATAGGTACAATATAAACAAGTGCTTCTCGATAAGTTCCAAGCTTCGCCGCTAGATGGAGCAACTGTTGCAAGATCGTGGATTACGGTCTTGTGAAAATTTTGGCCAAATCGAACTTTGAGTTTGATTAGACCGCGTGTGGAAGCGAGCGTGTCCGCGGATTTTTAAAAAGTGTATAGAAATGCACAAGATAGCTTAGACAGTGGGCATCACAAAAGACTGCGTGTTTCATACCCTGCACGAAGTTTTGGACATGTAAAAACAGTCGGCGGGATTGGTGTTGCATTTGCTCATTTCAAATAATAAGCACAGAAGTAAGACAACTTTAGAGCAGTTCTTAACGCTGTTTAAGCGTAATCTGACGGAGCTTTTGCTACGTTTCGTGATCTTCGATAAAATATGGACCCACTGAGACACACCAGAGACCAAGGAGTAGTCAAAATAAAAGATTTTACCTAGTGAACGTGCTCCGAAGAAGTCGAACATTATCCTACATCGACTACCTGGAGAAGTGCAAAGCGGTCACTGGTCTCTACTAAGCCGAAATATTATGCAGATTCAAGGCGAATTAGAAATTTTTTATAATAATTAACAATACATGAGAATATCAATAACTTTACTATTCTATGAATACATAAAATAAGGCGCGAGTATCTTCAATGTGACGTAATATACTCAACGCTTTTGAAATGCTTAGAAATAAATCCAATTCACTCTCCATAAATTCGATATATACATATATAGACTGTATAATGTAATTAAAAAGTTTCAGTTTAAAAAAAGTGAATTTGTTAATTTACATAAAAACCAGTCAGGTAAATTCGAATTAGCTAATCACATTTTTTACATTTTACAGTTTTTATGATTTAAGCCAATTAGTGTCGAATTAAAGTCATTAGTAAGACAATAAAAGATATACAACTACATATCCCTACTAATATATATATATATATATATATATATAATATATTGAGATGAAGTATGATTCTATGATATATATAATATGTAAAATTAAATATAAATTGATTAAAAAGCATTTTCTTGATCCCAGGGTAGAGTGCAAAGCTTTGGAATTTGCATAATTTAGTTTCATTTTTCAGTATATTAAAAATTATTCTCTTCATTCCTAAAAAAGGAAAAATAAAATAAGAAAGATGAATAAAAACTTAAATATTAAAATACATGCGTTGGTTTAAAATAATTTAATTAGTCGAATAAATAAATAATTGAATACTTACTTTTAATAGATTGTGTATAAATTTTCACTTCAAAATTTCCATATTTATTATTTTCATAATATTCATATTTGTCATTTATAAAATTAATAAGAAATGAGAAATTCTAAAAAAACACAATAGAAAATATAATTTATAATTTTTGTTAGAAATCTAGTATGTAGGGTTATAATACAAATTTGCAAAATATTGTTATAAATCTAGTATGTATGATGGTAGAAATTGTTAAAAAATTAAGATAAGTAATCTAGGAGTGCTGATTTGTTTTATTTGTATTAAATCAAGTTTGTTTTGAAAAAATTTATATAGGATTTAGATTGTTAGTGATAGGCTTTTGTTAATTTGTTGATTTTAGAGATTGTTTCTCTTTCCCTTGATCTTTTGAAGAGAATGGTTGTAATAAATGTTTTGGAGTATAAAATTTGAGTTTTTAGATAAAATAATAAGTTAAAAGAGATTTGAATAATATAATATTGGTACTAAAGTTAAATAGAAGAAGTTGTACGAGTTTGGTAAGAAGAAAGATTATTTTAAAAGATTGAAAAAGTCGAAGAAAAGAGATATTGTACTAGAAAGAATATTTATCATTGCTAAGAAGATTAAATTATCAGGTTAAAAAGAGAAGTATTAAAATAAATACTTACCAGTTTTGAATATAGCAGTTTTTCTCAAGAATTGAAGAGAATTCTTCATTTATATGGTTAGAGCAGTTCATATATGGTAGAAGACGTGGAGAATTGAATAAGCAGCAGTTATACGGTATTTTAGTATAAAAATAAATAATTGTTTGTTTAATTTCTTGTGTTGTATAAACTATATTCATTTTCACTTTCATTTAAAAAATAATTTTGCACATCACTATACTTAAGAACATTTAGAATTTCTCATTTTCACTTAAGAATTTCATTAAAACAATAATTACTTTTCACCATTCACAGTCATTAAATATTAAATAGAATTTTTAAGGTTACGTATTCAATCAAATATCAATAATCCCCGCGTCTGTTCTTACCATTGGCGTCCCAAATAAGGTATTAAAGTTAAATTAAAATTAAAATTATATTTGTAATTAAATTAAGAGTTAAATTTCAATAATTAATTTTCATAAATTTTGAATTCTGCTCTGAGGTAAGAGTAGTACGGGCAATATAAAATTTATATTTGGAATCATATATAAAAGTCATTTACCTTAATTAAAGTTTCTTATAAAAAGTTTAAATTACATAGAAAGAAATTGAATTATAGCATATATACTTATAAATTAAATACTGAGTTAGTTATATATATGTTATAATATATAATATTATAAAATGTGAATGTAAGTTTGTTTGTTACGCTTTCACGCGAAAACTACTCAACCGATCATCATGAAACTTTGTCCACATATTTTTGGAGGTATTAGAAGTAACATAGGATCCTTTTATTAAAAAAAACTATTTTGTATTTTTTACGAAAAATAAAAAAAAATTGTTTGTCAAAACATTTAAAAAGATTATGGAAAATACTAAAAAAACAAAAAAAAAATGCAGGAAAAATAAAGCCAAAAAATACCTTTCTAAATTAAATAATATAACGCCACCGTCAGGTGGCGTAGTTAATATCTCATATATTTAAACGAGAAATTACCACTAAATCAACTACTGTGACCTAAAAGAAAATGAAAACAACTAAAAAAACAGAAAAAATGCAAAAAAAATAAAACTAAAAAATACCTTTCCAAATTAAATAGCATAACGCCACCGTAAGGTGGCGTAGTTAATATCTCATATATTTAAACGAGCAATTACTACTAGATTAACTACTATGACACCACCGTAAGGTGGCCCAGTTTTTATCTCACGTATTTAAACGAGAAATTCTTACTAAATTAAGTACTATAAAGCCACAGTAAGGTGGCGCAGTATATATCTAATATATTTAATCGATAAATTATAAAATACAACGAAAAAATAGTATAAACCTGATAACGAGAAAATGTGATATAATAAAAAAAATCATTAAAAACAAAATAATAAAAATTCGAAAAAACGAAAAATGAAAAAAAAACACGACAGTGTTATGCAGTACGAAGTCTGCAGGGACAGCTAGTACTTCATAAAAAGAAAATTTTATTAGAAGCAGATTTTTCTTTTACTGTTTTTATTTTATTTAGAATTAGATTTTCATAACAAAAAATTATTCAAAGGCACATTATATTTTTATTATTCCTAAATAATTAAAAAGAAGATTTTATATCGATTTATAAATTGAAAATATATAAAAAAGTTATTTATATATTTTACTGGTATAATGATATAAACTAATAATTTCGAATAAGAGTTATAAATTAGAAAACAAAAAATTCTTCAGCACGATTTAACAATTTGAATAATCGCCGAAAAAATGTATCTCAATATTAAAATCAATATTGCCAATATCTATTAAATTTTGCAAATTATTGTTTATAGAGTCTTAACTTATATGTTTCTTATGTTTATTCAAAAAATTCGTCCATAATTCTCAAAGAGACCGGAATATGTAAATACCAAGTAAAATAAATCAAAGTCTCGGTCTCAGCAAAATATTTATATTAATTCTTATTGTGACGCGTTTCGCTCATACGAGCATCATCAGACTTCTAAAATATAACAAGAATAATTGCTGTGGTACAATAAATAAAATTAATAAACTTACATTCACATATTACACATCTCACTGACAAATGTTTATTGATGAAAATGTATATTCTTGTTTTGTATATGTACAATATGTTTTCATACAAAATCGTAAATTTTACGTTAAAACAATTCAAACATATATAGAGTTGGTTGAACAGTTTTGATAGCGAAACCTATTAACCAGAAGAGAAATCAAAATTTATACGCTATTTTAATATTTCATCTTCCATTTGAATTTGATTTGCCAAATCATTCTTTGTGTACGATCCATTTGAAGTTGACGTTTAAGTTACAACGGAAAAACCGAATATCGTGCAGTGATAAAATTCTTTGTTTTGGAAATGGTGAAATGAATCTGCATCTTTATTTCCAAACTATGCACGATGGGTTTTAGAGTTTAAACGTCTACTAGCGACGAAGATGAACCACGTAGTGGTCGTCCACCAGAAATCTATGATATTGTTTGTAAAGTTCCGTTAACCTTTCAGCAAATTTCTCAGCGTAATTTGGAGCGCTTTAAATAGAAAAAAAAAAAACGATTTTGTGTGTAGTTTTATAACTATGGATGAGACTTGGATCTACCATCATGATCCTAAATTGAAACAAAAATGTTTACAGTGAACTAAAGTTTTAACTTTAGCTCCAAAACAAGTGAAGTCAGAACGATCGGCAAAAAAGGTTATAGCATCAATTTTTTGGGATGCATAAGGCTTGATTATCTTGAAAAAGGTAAAACAATTAACTCTAAATATTATTGCAACTTTTTGGACCAGGTGGATAAAAAAAATCGGCAAAAAAAACCTGGTTTACAAAAGAAAACAATCATTTTTTATCAAAAAAAAAATGCACGTGTTCAGACAAGTTTGTTGACGATGGCTAAATTAAAGCACGAATGGATAATATCCTCTCGCTAAAGCACGAATTGCTTGAACACCCTCCGGATTTACCAAATTTGACTCCGTTCGACTATTACTTCTTCATAAATTTGAAACAATTTCATCGTGAAAAGCGTTTTTGTCGAATGAGAAAGGTAATGCAGTTGTGGATTAATATTTTGCAGAGCTTACGAAAAATGATTACAGTGATGATATAAAATTACTATAGAATCATTGGAATAGGTTTGTTTAAGCAAAGAAAGATTATATTAAATAAAAAAACAAATTTTATTAAAAAATACACATTTCTTTTTTGTTTTTAAAACTTTTTAAGCAACCTGTAGAAGCTCAAGGGAGAATTAAGAAAGTGTCCTATACGACCTGAGTTGAATCAAGATA
The DNA here is from genome assembly GCA_964028335.1 of Altica lythri. Lineage (NCBI taxonomy): Eukaryota > Metazoa > Arthropoda > Insecta > Coleoptera > Chrysomelidae > Altica > Altica lythri. Next base: position 34,294,316 of record OZ034803.1, on the reverse strand, counting down.
TGATCAAAACCGTCGACACCACACTAATGCGTCTATGTTAAAGGCGCTACCGGCTATAGGTAAAGATCGTAGGTTCAAGGCTTGCTATATATAACATCTTCAGTGTTAGATTTGATTAGATATTTTTGGGGTTGGCTGTTAGCCTATATCACTGCGACCTTTGCAGATCTATTGTGAACACCCACTATCTGTGGAATAGGATTAGAGCACCTTGTCCAGCTCTGCCCTCTTAATGAGACTTAATAGCCTTGACAGTGGCCACTCCGCATAACTTGGAGCAGCCGGTTTCTCCTCTACCAGTACTAGATACCGCGTCCTTGCAAGGCCTTCACATTGGCATAGGACATGAAATGCAGTTTCCTCTTCCTCTTGGCAGTATCGACAAATGTCTTCATCTGCCAAGTTTAGCTGACTCATGTGTTTTCTGAGCCTACAATGTCCTGTCAAGAGACTGACGATCATTCTGACATCATTTCGCCTTTGTGATAGCAGCTCTGCAGTAAACTTCGCCGAGTATCCCTTTATGAAGAGTTTGGCTTGTCGCTTGCCCGGTGATGTTTCCCACCACTCCTGGGCCTTTTCTAGCCTCCATTTCTCAATGGCTGCCTTTCTGAATGTTTTAGCAACTCCGCCGAATGGTTTCTGGCCAACCATTGGAGTGTTAGCTCCTTCACGGGCCAATTCATCAGCCTTCTCATTGCCCCGAAACCCTGAGTGTCCTGGTATCCTTGCCAGTGTCAGAGAATTTTGACTAGCGGCATGTGTCAGGGCCCCAACGCAGTCCCACACCAGCTGTGAGCTTATTTGTGCTGAGACTATCGCCTTTAGAGCTGCTTGGCTGTCCGAGTATATGACTACGGTTTTACCCGTTATACCCTGACTTACGATCTCCGTTGCACAGTGTTGTATGGCCGTTACTTCAGCCTGAAACACTGTGGCATACGCACCTAGACTTAGTTGGATTTTTATCCTGTGTCCTCTACTGTATATACCTGACCCTGTGCCTTTCTCAGTCTTTGAGCCATCGGTATACCAAATTGACTCCCCTTGGATTGGGGGGCCATTGTTCCATGAGTCCCTTTCCAGTATTTCTACTCGAAAGTTTCTCACAAAGTTATACCTGGGGACTATCCTGTCCTGAGGCATACTCATTATTTGATCTGCCTTAACCCTATTGTATAACTCTGCTTGCTTTTTGCCTTTTAATAAGGTAATGGGGGCCTGGCCTTGTAGCAGTCTGTGAGCAGTTGCCATAGCCTCGCCCTGAATGTAAATGTGCAATGGTGGTAGGTTAAGTAAAACCTGTAGTGCGTCCGTTGGGGCGGTTCCCATGGCACCTGTAACATTCAGACATGCCTGCCTTTGAATGCTTTCCAGTTGCCTGATCACCCCGGACTGCTGCGTTCTACTCCACCACACCACCGAACCATAGGTTAACATTGGTCTAATGACTTGTGTATACAACCATAGGTTCATTTTGGGGTTCAATCCCCAGTTCTTGCCACACAATTGTCTACACCTACCAAGGGCTATTGTAGCTTTATGTGTGACCTTTTGAATGTGTTGCTTCCATGATAGCCTCTGGTCAAATACCACACCTAGGTATTTGGCCTCTGTGGCCATTGGAACCAGCACGTTATTGAGCGTTATTGGTTGTAAGCCTTGTAACGCTCTTTTATTAGTGAATGGGACAATTGATGCTTTTTGTGGATTGACTGTTAGGCCTTCATCCTTGCACCACTTGTACACCATATTCATTGCGGACTGCATCCGCTCTGAGACTGTGCCCAGAAACTTCCCCTGAATGATTATGGCCATATCATCTGCGAAGCCTAGGCAGTGAAGGCCTTCATTGAGGAGTTTCTTAAGGAGGTCATCCACAAGTGCTGACCACAGCAGAGGCGACAGTACCCCTCCCTGCGGATAGCCCCTTCCCACTGTTGCCTCAATGGACGCCTCACCTAACTTGGACACTACGATCCTATGCGTTAGGTTGGCATACACCCATTGGCATATTAGTGGGGGGACTCCTCTTCTTGAAAGTGCGTCGGTTACTGACTCGGGTCCCACATTACTGAAGGCTCCTTCGATGTCAATAAACGCCGCTAGGGCTACTTCTTTGTCTTCAATTGACTTTGATATTAGCCTGTTTAGCTCATCCAGCGCTAGGTCTGTGGATTTTCCCCGCTGGTATGCATATTGACGATCACTTAATGGATTCACCATTAAGATTTCGTCCCTTATATATCTATCGACCAGTTTCTCCAGCGTTTTTGCTACGAATGACGATAGACTTATCGGTCTGTATGACTTGGTTGTTTGGTCCGTCATCCTCCCCACTTCAGGAAGATATAGGACTTCCACCTTCTGCCACACAGCTGGTATAAATCTATAGGCCAAACAAGCCTTAAAGATTTTACACAGATGTGTTATAATTACTTCCAGCCCCTTCTGGAGTAGGGCTGGGTATATTCCATCCATTCCCGGTGTTTTGAATGGACGGAATGTGCTGATAGCCTATCTGATTTTTGCAGGTCTGGTTATTTCGGTAGCTAGCCTCCAGTCATCCCTTAATGGCCTTGATGGCCTGCGCTATCCGTTCCCGCTTCCATAAACCGTGAGCCAGGAAAGTGTGCCAATGTTAGCATTCTTAAACTTTCCTCCAACGTTTTACTGTATGATCCGTCCTCCTTTTTAAGAAGGCCGACCTCTTTCGCTGTACTATCCTTAGCCAGGACCTTGTGGATGTGGATGCAGGACTCGTTTGGACTTCCTCGCAGAACCTCCTCCAGGAGACTCTTTTGGCTTTTCGGATTTCTTTATTGTACAGCGTTAACTTTTGTCGATACTCTTCCCAGTTATGAACGGTTTTGGCCTATCTTCAGTGTTATTTCTTCATCTAATTATCTAATTTCTATATTTTAAAAATCCCATGAGACATGTCTTAAAATAATTTACGGTAAATGTAGGTTTAGCGCAAGAAAAGAAACTCGCAATATTAAAACTGATCACGCTATTTACCGGTTAGTGTAAAAACAAACGTAGTTTTCATTTAAACTTAATATTTAAGTTGTGATCTGTGGCGAAGTGGCAAGCAATAAATATTCAAGACCGTAACACCGAAAAATGAAAGTATGTAAATAAAGAAAATCGCTTGTCTCCAATAAACTAGAAATCATAGTGAGGTAAGAAAATTTGAAAAATAAAAAAAAATATTTTCTAATAATATTTAAATTAAAACATAATTACATAAAATAAAATAAAATGTAATAAGTTGTTCATCTCCAAAATATAACTGTAAATGTGATGGGTACTCTTTTTTTATTAGTTTTAAAAATTATTATGTGGGTAAAAGTCGTTCATATTTTGTTTTTATTAAGAATTATTTTGTGGCCCACCGTTTGTGTAAATTTAACGAAATTAATAATTAAATCAACGTTTTTTTTGACTAACGACTAAGTCTGTGTTCTAGTTTTTAAATTACACAAATAACATGAGACATGTCTCTTAAAAATTAGTGTACTATTCAAGGTTAATGTAGGTTAAGTGCAAGAAAAGCAATTTACTGGTTAGTGTAAAAAAACGTAATTTTCATTTAAACTAAATATTCAAGTTGCGAACTGTTGAGAATTGGCAAGTAATAAATATTCAAGACTGAAGTTACAAAAAAAAAAATAGAAAATATCTATGTAAATACAGAAAATAGCTTACCTCCAATAAACTAGGAGTTATCATAGAGAGGTAAGAAAATCGAAAAATTAAAAAATTACATTTTCTGTTATTATTTAACATACAGGACTTAAACTTTATAGCTTCGTACGACGACTGAAATTTAGAGTTAAGAACTAGAAGTCGTCCGCGTTTGCTTTCAAGGCAGGTTGTTATGTATAGTTTATTCAAGCACAATTTACCAACATAAACACACCTCCTAATACTATTAAAAAGACCAGCTTTTGAATCAATTTGCTAAAATTCCCAAGTGTATATATTACGTAAATCTTCTCTCTACTCTACTATTCAATTGTTAGTGAATGATACCCTTAGAAAGATAATATGAAAATATTCTCAAAAACTATAAGTATCAACTTCTCTTGCAATAACACAAGGGGTCCCTCAGGGTAGCATCTTGGGGCCTCTGTTGTACACCCTGTACACTTCTAATTTTCATAGGTATTTAACTTACTGCAATTATAAATTTTTACGCGGATGATTCTCAATATTATTATTCTTTTACTTCATGTGATATTAATTTGGCAAATGAAAGGATCAATGAAGACTTATCAAAAATTGTTTCTTTATCAGACAAACATAATATGTTAAAAATAAATACAAAAAAATCATGTGCAATATTGTTTGGTCAGGAAACACATAGGCTACCTGCGATGCAGCAACTTAACATCCTTATCGGTAATGAAAAGCCCAGCTTCAGTAATCGCTGAATCAACTTGGGATTAACTATTGATCATAAGCTCCATTTCGACAAACATGTTTCCGAAAAAATTAAAAAAGCATATGCTTTACTAAAACTAATTTATCCTCATCGTTCAGAAATTAATATCAAAACTAAAAAAATGTTAACAGACTCATTGGTTTTATCCCATTTTAATCATTGTGATACTGTTTATGGACCTTTCCTTAGAAAATCTGACTGCTCCCGTATTCAAAAGGTTCAGAATTCTTGCTTGCGATTAATATATGGTATTCGACGAAGAAGCAGAATAAGTCACAAGCTTAAAAAAATTGTGTGGTTAAGTATGTTTAATCGCCGAAAAGCTCATGCCTACTGTCTCTTCTACAAAATTTTAAAATCGTATTTATACAATAAAATAAAGTTTAGATCTAATGTTCATAACTTTAATCTAAGATTTAATAATAAAATAACTATCCCTTGCCATAAAAAAAACCTATTTAAGTCCTCCTTTTCCTATCAAGTCGCTTTAGCTGGTGCCCATTTGGATGTGCCAAGATTTTCGCTATCACCGGCAGCATTTAAAAAAAGACTGATTCATGATTTGTTTCAACATCAGTAAATTATGTTTGTTTATGTACCTAATATTTATTATTCATTGGTCATTAATTTTTAATATTTACATTTTGTCGTATAATTAAGTTATATTAGTTGGGAACACTGTCAGTGTTTTTTTTTTGCTTTTTTTTGCTTACTTTTTTTATTATATTTCTTTTTACTTTGCAAGGGTGGTGAGGTAGAATTGGTCAATAGACCTGTCACTCATCCTTTTGTTTACCATTTTTTTTCTGAATACAAGTGTAATTTTGTTATGTTGTATGGTGAACAATAAAGAATTTATTATTATTATTATTATTAGATAACCCGGTACATAATATTTTAATGGAGTCTTTAGTAATGAATTAAAGCAAGAAGACATAGAACAACCTGGATACACACATTAATAGCTACATTAAAACTTGTTTGATGATGGTAACACCTCGAATAAAAGAATTAATGGAAAACTTAAAACTAGCCTAATTAATTAAGATAATTAAAAGATTAAAATTTAAAGATTCTTCCACAGAATAAAAACTACATTGTACAAAATATTTCCTCAGAGTTATTTTAAATAATTTAATCGTGCTATGCTACAAGATTTTATACTATTCGGTATTTTATTAAAAAATGGCGGACCAGTGACAAGGGACGATTTAAAAAGTAGATCATTTTTCTCTATTGTATTATAATTATGAGTCTCTGCATTTAGTTTAAAAGACGACAAATTAGATAAACACACACATCAAATTAGTACAAAATTTTTAAAATAATCATTGCAACTATTGATATGAGACACACCAGCTATACAACGGATCAATAACTTTTGTATAAAAAAAAATATCACTAAAGCATGGAGACATTCCCCAAAAACTAAATAACTTAAACTATTCAGTTTACAGACAATCATTTCACACTTTCTTTTCTAGCTAAAAGATTCATCAATGTACAAACTCAAAAATTTTACATCCGAAACTTTCTTTAAATGTTGATGATTTAGATTTAACTTAATAATTGTCAATTGTCTTTGTCTATTATGAAAATGTATTTTCTGGGTCTTTTCTGCATTAAAATAAAGCCAGTTTTTGCAAACCAACATAAGAGGTCAGATAAAACATCATTACATGTATTCTTCAAGACAGTATTTGACTTTTCTGAAACTATAACAGATGTTTCATGTGCACATAATGTGAAATGTGCAAAAGTATTAATTTTTACAATATCATTTACATATAAAAGAAAAAGAATCGGTCCTTGCGGGACACCAATAACGATATTTAAGTATTTTGATTTGCAAAAAATTATGTCATTGTGACCAATTTACGTTCACTTATTGCTTATAAAATAAAATAAAAATGATTTTATCCAGTAAAGAGCATTATGTCGGATTCCTATAAATTTTAATTTTATGATGATAGACGCAGCCAAACGCCCTTGGGGTTGTTAATATTTTATAAAATAAATGGATTGCACTATGAGTCGTTTAAGATGCTAAAAAACTCTGTTAATTGGGTACCTATGATAATATTATTTGAATCTAAGTTTTTTAAATACATTTTCAGTTCTTTAAGATATACGTATACTTATTACTGTTAAGTAATTTGTTAATTAAAAAATATGTAATTTTTGATAAATTTTATTTTGGAAAATTCTTTTCCCACAAAGCACACTTTTATTTTATTTTATAGAAAATTTTACTTTTACAAGAAGTTGAATAACTATTTTATCTGACGCATTTTTTTAGTAACACTAAAAATTGCTTATATTTAACATACCTACACACAGTTCTTTCACAGATACCGAATTAGGTCCAAACAATTTTTTTCATTGATAGTTTCATAGCAGAAGTTGCTTTAAATCATTCCAAACAGCATCTGAAGATCTGAACATTTGGTCGAACGCCTCCCCTCCACCGTAAATCATGAATGAAAATTTATTTAAATTAATTTATTACCACCGGTCGGTATTAAAAACCTGATACGCGTTGTAAATATTTGATTTGGACAAAGATTTCAAATTCGTGATGTGTACAAAACTTATTGTAGTACCTACTAGCTGATCCGGGAACTACGTACCGCCTAACACTGACCCCTTTTACTCATTTTCCCTTTTTTCAAAATTATAAGATTTTGCCTCGTTTTTAATGTATTTTTTTTCGTTTTGTCGTTTTTATATTATTTTCTCCTGATTTTTACATTTTTACTATTTTTTTATTCTATTTTCTAATTATTCGATTAAATATATCAGATATAAATTTGCTCCACCTTACGCTGGCGTCGTAGTACTTTATTGAGTACAAGTTGTCCCTTTAAATATATGAGATATCAACTGCGCTATCGTATAATGCCGTGTACATATATAATATAAGATATCAACTGCTCCACCTTAATGCTTAATTAAGTAAGGATTGCTCACAGTGCGACTTTATAAAGACATGTAAATATATAAGACTAGCGGACCCAGCGAACTTCGCACCGCTTAACACTAATGTTTTTTTCAATATTTTTTTTATTTTTACGATTAATTTTTTGTATTTTTTATCATATTTTCTCGTTAGTTACCAGTTTTTACTATTATTTATAGTACTTTGTAATTTATCGGTTAGTTATATTATATATTAACTGCGCCACCTAACGGTGGCGTCATAGTTCTTAGGTAAGTAAGTTTTGCTCTTTTAAAAATATGAGATATCAACTGCGCCACCTTACGGTGGCGTCATAGTACTTAGTTATGTAAGAATTACATGTGTAAATTTATAACATCTCAACTGCGTCACCTTAGGGTAGCGTCATAATGATTAATTTCGTAATAAACGTGTCCGATCGCTGCAAAATTCAAAGTGCTATAAGGAAAATCGCGGCCTCCGATGCGCTATTTATAGGCACGTTACCGCTGCCCCGGCCGGCCAGTACCACCGCAAGCGCTACGTCCCGCAATTTTAAATCTGTAATATCTTCGAAAATATTCATTTAAATCTTGTGCTGTAAAGGACCATATAGATCTATATTAAATCAACAATGTATTTAAGCTATTTAATTTGATAAGGATTAATGCTGTATTGGTTAAAATCGCTTCGAAAATTAACCATTTATTTGTCGTAAAAAGTAAATGACAAAAAAATGTTATTGTGGGATATCCATAAGAGATAGACATATACCATCGTGGAGTTTTCTGTAGACCTTTTCAATGTGTACAAATAATTAGTACATTATTTTGATAAATCTCGAAGGGTTCAGCCTGCGTTTGCAATGTAAGCGGAAAAAAATTGATAATTAACGACATCACATTAGAAACCTCGAAAATAACAGTATTTCTCCACTATTTAATGGATGTTATTATACATATAAACCTTCCTCTTGAATCACTCTATCTATTAAAAAAAACGCATCAAAATCCGTTGCGTAGTTTTAAAGATTTAATCATACAAAGGGAAATAGGGACAGAAAAAGCGACTTTGTTTTATACTATGTATAAACTGCACTAACTGCACTATCTTACGGTGGCGTCATATTACTTAATTTGGTAAGTATTTTCTTAGTTTTCATTTGCGTTTTGTTATTTCATATCAGATGCGTTTCTATTATAACACGTTTTATAGTAACTTCACGGAAACGCAATCGAACGGGATAAAATGTATTATTTATTCGTCTCCTGGTTCTGAGCTACCTCCCTACCAATTTTAGTCAAATAGGTATATATATATATATATATATATATATATATATATATATATATATATATATATATATATATATATATATATATATATAAAACGAACAGAGCGTTTTTGTGACAGTCTAAGAATGTCCAAAGATGATACATAAAGTATCTAGTGCCTCACTGTCAAAAGTAATAATTTCAGTTTTGAACTGAAATGGTGTCGGTTAGAAATTTCTAACACTTTAAAAGACACCTTGGATGCTGCGATATAAATAGATATAAATATTATTCAACCTATATCAGGGCAAAACCAAACTACAGACACGTGTTTCGCTCTTAGTTTGAGCTCGTCAGTGTAGTACAGGCTATGTCTCTCAAGTCACTAATCAAGAGACATCTCTGCTATAAATTGAACGATATCTATAGATGTCAAATTGCAAAACTGATAAACAGTCGCAAGTGGTTCCATCTTCACTCCAAAAATGGTATTTCAGTGGTAGCTTTGCATCTTGTATATAACCTTAGGCAAGGTAAAATGATAAAACGAACAGAGCGTTTTGTGACAGTCTAAGAATGTCCAAAGATGATACATAAAGTATCTAGTGCCTCACTGTCAAAAGTAATAATTTCAGTTTTGAACTGAAATGGTGTCGGTTAGAAATTTCTAACACTTTAAAAGACACCTTGGATGCTGCGATATAAATAGATATAAATATCATTCAACCTATATCAGGGCAAAACCAAACTACAGACACGTGTTTCGCTCTTAGTTTGAGCTCGTCAGTGTAGTACAGGCTATGTCTCTCAAGTCACTAATCAAGAGACATCCCTGCTATAAATTGAACGATATCTATAGATGTCAAATTGCAAAACTGATAAACAGTCGCAAGTGGTTCCATCTTCACTCCAAAAATGATATTTCAGTGGTAGCTTTGCATCTTGTATATAACCTTAGGCAAGGTGAAATGATAAAACGAACGGAGCGTTTTGTGACAGTCTAAGAATGTCCAAAGATGATACATAAAGTATCTAGTGCCTCACTGTCAAAAGTAATAATTTCTAGATACTTTATGTATCATCTTTGGACATTCTTAGACTGTCACAAAACGCTCTGTTCGTTTTATCATTTTACCTTGCCTAAGGTTATATACAAGATGCAAAGCTACCACTAAAATACCATTTTTGGAGTGAAGATGGAACCACTTGCGACTGTTTATCAGTTTTGCAATTTGACATCTATAGATATCGTTCAATTTATAGCAGGGATGTCTCTTGATTAGTGACTTGAGAGACATAGCCTGTACTACACTGACGAGCTCAAACTAAGAGCGAAACACGTGTCTGTAGTTTGGTTTTGCCCTGATATAGGTTGAATGATATTTATATCTATTTATATCGCAGCATCCAAGGTGTCTTTTAAAGTGTTAGAAATTTCTAACCGACACCATTTCAGTTCAAAACTGAAATTATTACTTGTGACAGTGAGGCACTAGATACTTTATGTATCATCTTTGGATATATATATATATATATATATTGATGAAAAAAATTATACAAACGTATCTCGTGCCATGCTGTCAGTATATTCCAGATATACATAACCCGGATTTCTGCCTGGTTAGAATTCCTAACTATATACTTATATATATTACTAAATAGAAACCAACTTTGCATAAGAATTTAAAAAATTATTTGCCTGAAAAAAACGCTGTCGTGTAAGTAAAATAAATTACTGTAGATTTAAAGTGATGGTTTCATAAATTCTATATCCAACCAGCATATTGGAAAATTAGAACTGCGTGACCCCGTTTTTATGTTAAATTTGATTAAATTATAATCTTTGTAAATATCTTCGACAGCAGAACACGGGCAAATTTAATTGTGAATATTGTTAGTATTGAAGACATCAACAAAGAAATGTCTACAATAGATAATCTAAACCAGTTAATTGTTTGTACGATGCAATAACATGCTTTGTTGTTCTACGGGGTCTGTCGCAAAGTAAACACTTTTAAGAAATAGTAGCGCCATCTGTTATTGGGGCTAGTGTTCGATAGGTACATCTTTCACTGATGTTCTGTCAAATTTAATGACAATTAAACCACTTTTCGCCTAGTACTTTTTTAATATCGGTCGAAATGTGAGCATCGAACAAAGAGCCAATATTCAGTTCTGTTTTAAACTTGATAAAACATGTACCGAAGCGCATCGATTGTTAAAACAAGTTTATGGTGATGATTTTTTAACTTGTAGCGAATCCTTTACCTGGTTTAAAGAGGGCCGTGTGTCACTGGAAGATGACTAAAATGTTGATCAACCGAAATTCGTGATTAAACCAGAAACCTTCAAAGACGTCCATCTGTTTATTACAAATGAGTCAAAATTTTCATTAAGATACATTTAAATGGAATTTCCAAAGAAACGATCTATCGTATTTTGTTTGGGAATTTGGACATAAAAAAGTGTGTTCACGGTTTGTTCCGCACAACCTCACAGATGCTTTGAATTTAATATTCGGAAGATATCATTAAAGGGGCCAAGAAAGACAAAAACTTTCTGTACAACATCGTGACTGGTGACGAAAAGTGGTGTAAAACAAAGCGTCAAAGTTCCGCCTGGAAGCACCCAAGCAAGCCAAATCCTTTGGAAAATTCAAAAGTGAGAGCAATGTAATTTTTTTTACGATTCGAAGGGAATTATTCACAAAAAAAAATCGTTTCAGCGAGCCAAATGGTTAATGTTGTGTACTATCTTGGTGTTATGAAGCGTTTGCTCTCACGTATTTGGTCAGAATGTTGTGAAGAAGGAAGCTTGCGCTTTTTGCACTATAATGTACCATCTACATTAGTTCCCGCTTTTTTTGCCAAAAAAATGGCATTTTAACTATCAACCACTACCCATATTCTCCGGATATGTCACCGTGCGACTTTTTTCTTTTTAGTAGAATTTATTTGCCCATGAAGGGCTAGCGGTATGCCATTGGAGAGGTTATCCAAAAGGCGTCGAAGAACATCCAGGTCAATGAGCTGAAATCCTCTTCCGGAAAACTGGTAGTCCGTGCAAATTGGATTAACTTTGAAGAGGAATATTTTGAATAAATTTCATTTGCTGAATAAAAGTTTTTGTTAATTTGTTTTTCTTTGTCCTGTTAACTTTGCGACAGACCTCGTACATCTCAATAGAAACATCTCAAGAAACGACATATTTAAAATGTAATCACGTAGGTACTTGTACTGAACAGTTAAGTCACTGACTACTTTTTAGATAATGTAAACACCAGAAACAATACGAAGATGTAGATACAAATGAAACAAATTAAAGATAGCCGTAACCTTGATGAAATCACGATACCACAGAGGCGTAGGTATTAGACAATTGAATAAAATATATTAAAATAGCTACCCGGCTTACTTCGTATCACCTGTTAATCAATGGTTTCCTTTTCCAATTTTTCGTTTTTTTTTGTTTTGTTGATTTTATCATATTATCTCGATTGTTTTCAAGTTTTCACTTTTTTTTCGTTGTTTTTGCAATCTTTCCCGTTTTGTCATTTTTTTTTCAGTTGTTTTTAAACTCCCACATTTTTGTTTTTTTTTTAATTTTGTGATGTTTTCTCGGATTATCTATTTTTCCTTTTGTTTTTCATCCTTTTTCGATTATTTTACATTTTACTTTAGTTTCTAGTTTGTTACAATTTTTTTAACCATATATAACAATTTTACTTTCCTTTTCAATTATTTCTTGTATATCGATTATACACATTTTTCGGTTTTTCCTAAACTTTTAGATTTTTTGTCACCATTTTATATCTATATTACTGCCGAAGTCAACTCGTAATAAGCTTTTTAACTTTATTATTTAGTAATTTAGATACAACGCCATCTACCGGGTGTTTCCGCAACCAAGTTTTTTCTCATTTTTCCTGATTAATTATTCGTTTTTGCGTAATTTATTGGTTTTTATTTTTGTTTCTCAACTCTTGCCCTTGTGCGATTTATGAAATATATTTTGTTTTTTTGCTTTCATCTTATTTTTTTGCTTGTTTCCAGTTTCTTACCCATTTTTAAATTATTCATGTTTTTTGTTAGGTTTTTTAATCTTTGTATTTTATTTTTATTTTTACGATTTATTTTAGATTTTTTCGATTGTTTTCATGTTTGATGTTTTCAGTGTGGATTTGACAAATTAACGTCATTCGAACATGTGCTTAAGGATAAAGTGAGTAAGTGTCACATGTGACATGATTTGAATTTAACGACATTTTGGCTGACTAGTGACTAGAGCATCCATTGCTTATTGCTTACAGTGTTACCGCGTTAAAGTAAAGGTTTTGGGTTTATGTCCTGCCGGATGCGACATTTTTTATTTTCTCTTTGATATTATTTATTATATTCTTGTTTGTAAACTTTCTATATTTTAAAAATCTTATAAAAGATGTATGAAGATAAGCATTTTACAAGTAGTGATTACTCTTTCGCGCAAGACTTCAAAAACTGTATTGGCGGACGCTTGCAAACCCCATCCCGTTCTATTGTATTCTCTTCGACGATTTAAAAAAAATTGGTTTCAAAATTTTTTGTCATTTACCATTTATTTGAGTGGTATCACAAGAAGCTGTTATTCTGGCGTTTTAATATATAACAAGCAAAAATTAAAAATTTTGTTTTTCAAAATACCATGATAACCCTATTCAAAGATTTTTTTAATAAATTCAGTTACTTTGTAAACGAAGGAATATATTTTCGTAAATGCTATACAAAAAAATTCAAAAACTCTTACGTACACACATTCTTTTTATAACATTTAATATGATTTTTATAACATTATCTGATAATTTTTTTTATAACTCATCAATCTTTAAAATATAATTAAAAAGCGTGGAAATTTAATATTATATTAATAAAATTTTAATGTTTCCCTTTTTATATTAAAATGGTGCCCGTACTGAGCACAATTTTAGTGTAACGAACCTAACATAATTCAGTGCCCAAAATCAAAAACTAGTTTTTTACAAAAATAATTATTATTCCGCAACTTGCCATACTAAATTAGAGCTGTATATAAAATAACAGTTTTTACTACCGCTGAGCAGACAAAAAAATTAATACTAATAGGCACCCAGATGATACCTCTGAATAAAACAGTGTAATAAGAAAATAATGATTCCATCATTTGTAGTTCTTATAAAAAATATTATATATAAAGACTAATGAATATTTGTAAAGAAATAAAAAGAGTTTTTTTATTGCCAATAAAATCATTTCTATTTTTATTAGCCACGAATACTTTTTTTCTATGGAAAGAAATTTGATAAATATTGTTTATAATTATGGTATTTATAAAAAAATGTAAACAAATAATAAATATAAAAAATAAAATATATTCATTGAAGATTACTCATGAAATATATTTGATCATGCAATTGTAAATAAAAATTTAATATGTATATAAAAATAAATTTCAAGTCAATGCTCTTTATCAGCTTTGGTTGGTAAATGTGGCCATCTTCATACCTTATTCTTAACCTAGATTATTATTGATTTTGGTATTATTGTTGTTCTGGTTTGGTCGTTTGGTGTTTTAATTTTTACAATCGCAGAAAAAGTGTCGAGAAATCGGTCAAGCAATTTTTCAATTGACGAAATAGTTATTTATGACATGAGTGTTAAAAGTGAGGTTTTATTTTGTGAGTGAAAACGTTTCACGAACAAAATAAAATCACTTTTAACACAAATACCATACAATGTTTTTTGTACAACTTCCCTATTTTGATAATGAAACGAGCGAATTTGCAATGACAATAAACCAAACCGTGTTAAAAGTAAACTAAACCGTGTTAAAAGTGAACTTGTTTACATGGCAACGTGTTAAAAGTATTTTTAACACGCTGCTATGTAAACAATCGTTTTTAACATTGTTTGCTATCATTAAAAGTGTCACTTTTAATGACAGTTGTACAAAAAAACATGTTTGTTTACAACTGTTTCTAAGTCTAAACAAATATTAGAAATCAAAAGAAATGACGCTGTGACAAATAATAAGATGGGATATAGTAGCACGTGAATTTAATTCTGTATCTTCAGGCAATGTGGAGAGACCTGCTTGTCTTTTAAAATGCTTTTATAAAAATCCACAGAAAGAGCTAAGAAAAAAACTAGTGTGGCAGTCAGTGGGACTGCCGGCAGAAGTTATACTTCTATGCACGCGCATGGATTCATAAATTTGTATGCGAATGATTTATCAAACTCATTATATGATAGTCGTGGTAAGCGACCCCAAAAACCTCCTAGTACCGTGTGCACACTCTTTTTGTATCGAATTTGCATAAAATTCCTGGAGACGAGGTCCGTCTTAAGCACCAGGTGTTTCGAACACCATCGTCATTATTATAATCGTATTTAGCGACTCAAAAAACCACCGAGTACCAAGTGTGCACTGATACCCCAGGAGAAGAGGTAAATACCCTAGACACCAAGTGCCGCGGAGACTTTCGGAATCGTGATATTCGTGTTCAGCGACTCCAAAAACCCCGAGTATGTAATTTGAACCCATTTTCAGCAATACTTACCGAGTTGTAAGTTTTCTCTCTATTGTCTGTTTGAAATGTACTTTTTGAATGCAGAAATGCTATTTCCATTTTTACATTATAAAATATAGCGACTAATTTCCTGATACTTTAACGAATCCAATGCAAAAAAACGCATTCCGATCCATCTTACGTTACAAAATTCGGAGGTTTTGATGCTTTATTTCCTCGACTATTCGTAAAAACTCTGTTTATATAGCCAACAACCTCAAAAGCATAGTGCAGGATATACTGCAACCATGTGACGGTATTTTAGACTACAATACAATACTCATTACTGAATATTATTATTAATATAAAAAAAAACTAAACTTAATATGTTAACTTACGTGACAGAATTATAAAATAATCTGTCAAATAATCATCTGGTCCGTCACTATGATATTCATACATTAGTTCAGACTGTTTTTTGTTTATCTATCGCTTTTTAATGTACTGAATGTTGAAACGGTATTCAAAGGACTTATAGTTATGACTAATAGCATATGATAAATATTTCATCTTTGTTTTTATCGACCAATATACCTTATAACTCTTATAAGTGTGTCTGTCTCTCTCTTACTCACACCATTACATATGTAATGATTTTTCCCATTTAACTGTACACAAATCTTTTCCAGCGAGTGCATGAATAGAAGTATAACTTTAAAAATGTGCCAATAAAAAGATTTACACGAAAGGGACTGGTCGTGGTCCTCCACTTGCAAATCATGAAAATAATCCATCCGATGAGTTATTGCTGTCCATAATAAATGAAAAGACTGTTTTTGGAATAAAACCACCATTTGGAGGTGATGCTGATATGGAATCAGAGGATGAAGACCTACCTGTTGATTGAATTCTGATATGAGTGCCATCAACTTCACCAATTACTCGTGGAAATACAGCTTTATCATGCACTGAACTTTCATAAAATTTTAAAGTGGTTAGAATCTAATTCAGTGGTAATACACAATTGTTTCTATAAAAAATTAAGGAATTAATTTAATATTTTCCTTTGAAACCCTGACAAAAAATAAGATAGTGTACTTACCATGGGGATATTCTAGCTGATCTATTATTTCCAGAAGTCGAAGAACTGCCCCTTTCAATAGCCTGGACATTCTAAAAAAACTTAACTCATCCATGTTTTGAAAATAATTGGACCTTTCATAAATACGCCTATAACTTTGAAACCTCTTCTTAATTTTATATGACATAATTTATATTTAGAACATCCTGATTTTATGTTAATAATACTATTTTTCAAATTTTTTAAAACGGTTTTTTGATTTGTTCCCACATATTCAATTTCATAAACACACTTACAATAATAAGCTTATGCTTTATTAATTTTTACAGATATTTGATCACACGATTTTAATATATTGGTATTTTTATTTACAGACCATCAGGCAACAAAACCTACCTATTCAATATACTGTTTATAAAAGTATTAAACGTAGCATTAATACCAACGATCAAGACTTGTCAGATATTAACACTCCAATTAAACCATCCAAGTTGTATAAACCATATCAAAAACCTTTTACAGTGTACAAGAACACTATTATTCGGGCACCTTTGAGAACTGCAGAGGATACGATTAGCAATTTAGTTACAGAAAACGTTGTAGAATCAAAACCATTTACAATAAGAAAAAATATCAGCAACCCAAATCATCAGTTATTTATCAAACCACAAAAGGCCAATGTTTTTGATTGGTTTTTAGGTTTAGTGGGTATAAAACAACCCGACCCTAATGCTCCAATTCCTGAACCAATGAGAGGATGTCCTCCTTGCAGTAAGTATAAACATACCTACAAACAAGTCTTTGTGATCTTTTGCAAATATTTTTATTTGATAGAAATACATTCTCCTCAGTGTGATAAGTTAGCAAGTCAGATGTTTTACAAGCGTCTGAAATACGCTAAGGTCACCTAAGGATACAAGAAATAATCAGTTTACAGGATTGTGATGTTGGTGGGTTTTGGGTGTTAGGTTTAAGGATCCTGTTTGGGATAAAGTTTGTTTCAGTTGTCGACGTCATCCATTGATCCATTGCCATTTTTTTTACGATACTATACTATACTACAACTACAATGGCATAACTATAAACAAAAAGAAAATTGCTTTAAAAAATACACAAATACATCATTTAACTTATATATCCTGTTGAATAACTTTAATCTTATATCATTTACTGTACTTTAACGAAATTTTTTGTAATACCTGAAGCATATGAATAACAAACATATGTTTCTAATACCACAAAAAAAATCCCACAGTCAAAATCATCCTCTCTAAGAATTACATTAATTATTAAGAAGAAGAAAGAAAAGGCAAAATTGAACAATTTTTGACACCATTAAAAAACGAATATATTTTATAACAGTAATTTCAACTTCAAAAATCGTGACTTTATCGCGTACGGCGTAAAATGCTTGGTGCTACAAGTTTTAAAATAGTTTGATGTTGTGATTAAAGATTGATAGTTTTTTCATTAGTAATAAGTTAAAAGTTACTGGATTCCATTGTAGTAGTAGAAAAAATACATATCTAAAACAAACTTCAATCAGATCAATTTAACAATTGTGTCGTTTGTTTCCTTTACCCGGACATAGATGAGGTAGGCCTCAGCTGGAGTGGAAATGTTTTATGCACCTAGCTTCTGATTCTTCTCAAGCCTGTTATTGTGGAACTTCCAGAGCACAAAATATCCGTACCTATACCCACTTAAACCACTTTTTTTTACTTTGTATTGTTTCTTTAATTTCTTCTTTTAACCTTTATTAGAATTGTTTCTTATTCCTTTTTTTTGTGTACCTGGACTACTTAATTTTAACCTCTTAATTTCCTTCTTGTGGTCTGCTCTCATCCTGCTTTTTCCTGATCATTATTTTCTCCTCACTGCACCTCATACTTCCTTGGAATCAATTATCCTTTCTATCAGGTCTTCTTTATTCGTAAGGCCTATGATTCCTTGGGTATCTGATCATTACCTATTCTATATCTGGCATTTAAAAAAGGTGTGCCTTGCCGTGTCCGTTTCATATCAACAGGAGCAATAGGATCCATGCCCATATTTAAGAATTTAAGTTAGAAAATAATCAGTCAATCTACATTGACATTCTGTCCAAGTTGTGATGTCCCTGATCAGTTGCCTGGTTCATTCTCTCTTTGAACCACTCCTCCACTATTTTTGTCAGCAATCATGAGATCCTTTCCGGGCTGTCGACTTCAAAGAGAAAACTCCTTTTAGATTTAAAAAAATTACTCCTACATTTTTATGTTTCTGTATTTACAGCTAAAGTCACCTAAGGTTGTCCAAAAACATTTTACAAACTGTTTAAAGTGAACAATGTATGTGTAACTTATAATTTTAAATTATAGTTATAAACTAGCTTTTACCCGCGACTTTGATTCACATTAAAATTTAGATGTAAATATTGCCTGATTTTTCAAAAAATCTAACCACATTTTTGAGTTCTATATCGATGTACCCGCGACGTCGTTTGCGTGACGTATAGATTGTTGTATAAAAATTTCTCCCACCACACCGTAAAAGTGGTTTTTCCAACATTTCCCTTCAGTGCTCTGCTCCTATTGATTGTAGCGTGATGTAAAGTATCCTATAACCAGCTCAGGAGTGTGAAAATTAATTTTAACAATTTTCGTTAAAATCCGTCGAGTAGTTTTTTTGGTTAAAGAGTCTGTCGCAACACCCCTTACCTGAGCCCAGTAGGGTGCTAATAAAAGAGCAATAAAAGAGACCTTTTCGCCTACCCTCACCGCATGTGGTTGTATGAATTCACGATTTTACAATCTATTGTTTATATTTAACAAATATATGTGTTTAATTTTTTATAAATTAAAATAAATAAATATCAGAAACGTAAAGATATTTTTTTTCTGATTTCAACCATATATAATACTTACGGAAAATTTTGTAGTTTACAGTTATGTCAGCAAAATATTCTAAATTACACTGAGAAACAAACAAGAGATAATCTCATAATGTGGTACAAAAATACCCAATGATTATTAAATTTAAATCCAAAACAGCAAGGGATAATCTCATAATAATGTTTTGAAAATAATATATAAGTAATAGAATACCTTAATACTACAAAAATGCTTAATTATCAAATTTAAATCCAAAACAGCAAGGGATAATCTCATAATGAGGTGTTGAAAATAGATAAACTTTAACAATTCCAATAACAATCAGATTGAAAGAGATTTACACTAATTAAAATGCTATTGCATTACAAAACATCCTAATGTTTTTTTAATATCAATTTGTATTGTTGGGTAATAACAGAAAATATATAAAATGTTAGCCATTATTCACAAACAATTATTTGTGTCTTGTTTAACTTACGGTATACATCATCCTATTGATTGTTCGGTAGTGATAAAAAATTTATGTGTTTGTGTATGATGGAATTCCTCCGCAGTTCTACAGCTTTTAAGAATCACATAAAGGAAGTGGGTTTGGTAAATTTTTTGATAGTACATGGATTTGTTTCACGTTCCAGGACATGTGTGTGTGGGAATAGAATCGGTGATGGGTATATTTATGACTATTAATAGTATTAATATTAATTGACAAGTCCTGTTAGATACAGGCACTAAAGGTATTTTATGTTATATTGGGTGTTGTTTGTTTCTCAGTGTAATTTAGAATATTTTGGTGTCATATCTGTAAACTAGAAAATTTTCCGTAAGTATTATATATGGTTGAAATCAGAAAAAAAATATCTTTACGTTTCTGATATTTATTTATTTTAATTTATAAAAAATTAAACACATATATTTGTTAAATATAAACAATAGATTGTAAAATCGTGAATTCATACAACCACATGCGGTGAGGGTAGGCGAAAAGGTCTCTTTTATTGCTCTTTTATTAGCACCCTACTGGGCTCAGGTAAGGGGTGTTGCGACAGACTCTTTAACCGTTTTTTTTTCTATAACGGTTATACAGACAGACAGACAGACAAAAATTTTACTGATTTCATTTTTGGCATCAGTATCGATCCCTATCACCCTATGATAGTTATTTTAGAAATATAGTTCATGTACAGAATTAACCTCTCTACAGATTTATTATAAGTATATAGTTATATAGATATAGATATAGATGTATAGATGAGCATTATGAGCAAGCTTTTAGAAACTAGATGCCGTTGAGTTATTTTCTTTTTTTTAACTGTGCTGAAATTATATGACTTGTTTTTTAAAAATACTCCTACTAAATATCAAATTTTATTTTAGGTTGCGGAAGATCATTCAAGAAATTACGAATTGTAGGTGGAATTGAAACTATGGTAAACGAATATCCCTGGATGACAGCACTTATGTATAATAACAGATTTTATTGCGGAGCATCATTAATCAACAACAAATACTGTTTAACAGCAGCACATTGTATTAATGGGTAAAGAACTACTTTTAACATATTTTAAGAAGTCTAATTTAATCCAGTTTTTTAAAACTATTTTTTATCGATTATATTTTTTTCGAATACGATTAATCCATTTACAATCCATTTCTTACAATTATTTACCTACATGTATAAATAATAAAGACAAACAGAAGCTGATTGTATTCGAATCCACAAAACCTACATTCTAAATCAATCCTACTTTAAATCGCAACGCTTTAGCCGATTCGGCGACTGAACCTATGTAATAATTTTATATAAAGAAAGTAGATTCGTTTAATTTTGTTTTATATTATTGCATTCTCATTGATCCTTGATAAGTATACAAAATTTCAGCTTAAGCGGACACTAGGAAGTAGTTCAAATTTAACTTGCAAAATTTTACCTTCATATACAAACACACATGCAAGTTATAATATTAATACATCATAAATATAAGGAAATCAAAAAACGCGATTTTAACCAGAATTACAACAAAACAATAAGAATATTTGCATTTATAACAGATAAGTTTGTATTTCACATTCATTTATTTTACTTTATAGTTGGAAACTCAATATTACTCAAGTTTGGTCGTCGGAGTGGACATATAGTCTAAAAAATTCTGTACAGTAAAAGATGCATACCACCTTGTAGTGAAGGTTTGTAAGAACCTCTGGGTGATTTTAGTTTTCTTTAAGATGCAGGGAAAAAGAAATTAAACAAAAAAATCTCGCAATTTTGGCACATTTTTTGGTTTTTAATCTATCTTGAAAACTAAGATAGTTATCGTATAAATGTAGAGAATTTTATTATCTTTAATACAGTATTTAGTGCGATCCAATCGGATAATAAATTTCCGAGAAAAATAAGAAAAACTGTTGTTTTCGAACAACATTCATGACTTCCTTAGTTTTAAAATTCTTCCAAGTGTTCGTTTGCCTTAAATATGCTCCGATTTTTTCAATTTTTGTAACTGAACCGCGACACTCGTCTCGGTTCGAGGTCCCCTACAATTGCCGCCCGACTGCGATACCACGTTTTCATGATAGACAGGAAAACTCAGATATACGTTTTGAAGTATGAACGGTTAAATTTCAACTCGAAAAAGTCAAAATAGTTTGTTTAAAAACACGGAAAGCGAAACAACAATATGCAAATTTTTTACCCGACTGACGGAGGGTTATGTTTTCAGCGCGTATCGTGTATCTATGTAATATTCTTCCTTACCTTGTATCTCCAGAACCGCTAAACGGATTTTCACATTTGAGGTATCGTTAAATTTGTCTTAATAGCCCAAGTGTTCTTAGATAGGTGACATTTAAAAAAAATCAAAAAGGGCGGATGTTTGACGCCACATTGTGAGGCAATAAAAAAATAAATTGTACCAAGCATATCGAGTGGGGTATCAAAATGAAGGATTTTAAACACAAATTCTAAATATGTATATAACTTTTAGTTTTATTATTAAATAGAACGATAAAAAAAGAAATGAATATTTTTTCTGCAAAGCAAATCGGATTTTTTTTTGTATTTCTATCTAAGTTCCTTGGCGAAAGTTGTTTAGTTTTATGAGTAGAACACGTGGTATGGAAATGAAAAACATAATAATAATTGGACGTACAAAATGCTACAGCTGATTTCTCATTTACTATGGGAAATCAATTTTTTTCCATATTTCGATCTATATTTCTTAGGGAAAGTTGTTCAGTTTCATGAATAGAACACGTGAGTTAAATTAAGTTATTACTTTTCCTAACAACAGGAACGCTAAAAAAATTAGCTCTACTAATAAAAATAATAATTCAGAACTCACAAATCTCGCACAACTTTTTACAGAGCCATCCGATATTGATAATATATTTTTTATTGGAAAGAGCATACCGCGTGGGCGGTTCCATATCAATTTCAAAGGAAAAGTCCAACCCATTAGGGTAGTCAATCGGGAAATATTTGAATATTCCCATACTGATTGTTGTAAAGTAACACCACGTATAAAACCGTTGGTCCCGGTTGTTTTTGTTGAAAATAGTCATTAAGCCATAACGGCCTCTGTAGCGGAGGTCCCGGGTTCGAATCCCGGTGACCAACGCACATTGTAAATAAGAATATTTGATTCAAAAACACATAAATATTTTAAAAATCCGACACAGATGTTTTGTAGCACCATTTAGAAATTAATGATTTCTCATGAACTCTTTAGCGAGTTTAGAATAAGCACTCTAAACTAAAAAGACATAAATAAAAAAATAATTAAAAAATAACAAAAAACCCGCCTGCATGGATAGCTACAACTAAAAATCAATTGAAAAGACTGAAAAAAGACGAAAATTTAATGACTAGGTATTTAAAAAAAATCAATGATTAATTACTTAGGACCAGAAACATAAATTGAAACAGTACCACACCTATGTACCTACGTATTGTACAAATAGAAATATCAGCACGGTAGTCATTCAATTTTTTGCAACATTATAAACAGAATTACAGTCGGAGGCATGCACAAAAGGATAATAATTTAACATAGCATACACTTTCATGCCTCCGACTGCAATTCTGTTTATAATGTTGCAAAAAATTGAATGACTACCGTGCTGATATTTCTATTTGTACAATACGTAGGTACGTAGGTGTGGTACTGTTTCAATTTATGTTTCTGGTCCTAAGTAACTAATCATTGATTTTTTTTAAATACCTAGTCATTAAATTTTCGTCTTGATTCAGTCTTTTCAATTGATTTTTAGTTGTAGCTATCCATGCAGGCGGGTTTTTTGTTATTTTTTAATAATTTTTTTATTGCAGAATTATTTTACATAATAAAAGCTACTTCCCCTGCTAGCCCCTTTTTTAAACCGTTAAACCAAGAGAATTTTTAAAATTTATCCAAAAAAACACATTTTTTGGTACTCTTTTTATTTTTCTCGACAAGTTACTATCTGATTCCGGTCGAACCCAAAACTATTTTAGGATAACATAATTTTCTACATTTTCTCTCATTGGACCACTGCCGTAACTAGAGGTTCCTACAAACCAGCTCTACAAGGTGGTATGCATTGTTTACTGTACAGAATTTGTGCCAAAAAAAAACTATCTGCACTGGACTATTATAAAACTATGTCAATTTAAAGAAAATGTATTTCCTGTGAAACTAAGTTTTATTTAAATGTTTGCATTACAGATTCAACATGGATAAAATTTCAGCTGTATTCTTAGATCATGACAGATCTAATTCTTTTGAAACCAATACTATATTAAGAAAAATTAAAAATATTTACCGTCATAGAGGTTATGGAAGTGGGGGAAACTACAATAATGACATAGCTATTATCGAATTAGATCAAGAAGTTCCTTTAACTGGTTTGTTAAAACCAGTATGTCTACCACCCACCGGAAAGAGTTTTACAGGTTTACAAGGTAAAAAAAACATTTATGATTGTATAGATAAGCAGTTATCAAACTGTGCGGGCGCTCACCAAGGGAGGCGTGTTAAGGTGGTAAGGGAGGCGCAGTAAATTAAAAAACAAAATTATTAAAATCGGTTTATAAATTATTTATTGTCAAATATTAAACTACAAGCTTACTTTTAGCCTATCAAGTTTTAAATATTTTTAAAATGTAAGTACTAAAGGCTGTCATGCGTTTGCTTGGTGGCACACAATCTCTGTAAGTTGGGTTCTACATTGGAAATGTTCTTTTTCTAGTTGAAGCTGATTTTGATATTTAGATTTTAACGAAGCAACCGCAGAAAATTTTGCTTCACAAAGATAGGACATGGGAAAAACTATCAAAATTCGTATCACTTTGGCTCTTTACTGAAAATTCATTTGGAAGTTCCAACCAGACATTGGTTAAAGATTTGGTACTGAAATCCATTTTCAGTGAAGTGCTGGACGAAATGTCTATTATTTCTTCTTCTTCTTGTGATAGGCCATTAGGTTTACTGTCAAATGGATTACAAACCCCATTTGTAATTGAAAAAATTGATGTCTTCTTCTGCAAAAATTTATCGTCGGAAATTCAAACTCAGGTTTTGTAATGGTTTTTAAAATAACAATTTTATGATTCTCTTTCACAAAGTGGGAAGCATATCAAAGTAGTTTTCTGTTAATTTGGTTTTTCAAAAATGCATTTTTTACAAAAAGATTTCCACTCAAATAAAATACATTCAAGTTTTTTCCCTGAAGTGAAAGATTAAGGGTGTTAAATTTTTTAAGGTATCTACCAAATAAGAAAGCTTTATTAGAAATAACTTGTCGCAGAATTTTGCTGAACGCTTATGAACTTCTTTCTTTAAAAAAGCCGTTATTTTATTTCTCAGTGCTTAGATGCGCTTGACAACCTTGTCTCGTTATAGCCATCTGGATGAAGAATAACAAAGAATTATATTCTGTTCCCAAATCTGTACAAAACGCAGAGAAAATCCTTACTTCTATTTATCTAGTTTTTATTTAGTTAACTATTTTCAAAAAATGTTTAGACCAGAGTTTAGAGATTTGGACGCTAAAGCTTCCCGATGAATCATGTGTCCAAATAATATCTGAGCGTTTGCAGACATGGCTTGGGCTCCATCAGTGCAAATCCCAACACAATTTTTTTATTGCAAATTCACCACAATTATACCATTATTTGTAATCCTAAATAATTCGTTGGCTGTAGTTCTTCCTTCAATAAGTTTTGCAAAAGAGTAATTCTTTACCTATTGTGATACTCTTACAGAATCTGATATAAAAAATTAAAAGGGATTTATTAATGGAGTCAGTTCCTTCATAAAGTTTAACACCATATAATTTTCCAATTAGCTGATATTTAAACTGCTCCTAAATGTAAGTAGATGTATCCGAAATTTTTAGACAGATTGTATCATTTGACAACAGTATAATGGTGTATTTAGTAGGAAAAGCGATACATTCCCGGACGACAATGTAAATTGTTGGCCGAGGCGTTTAGCCGAGGCCAACAAACATTGAGAGTCCGGAAATGTGCTTTTACTACGAGATACACATACTATTTTTTCTGAAATCGCATTAAATATACTTAATCGTAAATTAAGAAAGTTTTATATATGCATAACTGTTTTTGATATCATCTTATTTTCTATGAAACCATTTCGTTGACATTGTGTGTTTAGCATTGTTGATTAGTGTCACAAAACTGTCAGTTTGGTTAGTTACATATTGCTTAAAATGGACGGTGACGATGATGTCCAGAGGTGCAAAACGCCTCCAGAGTTACTAAGCACTGCTACTAATGTGGTTTTAAAATTATTGCCAAATAAAATCAAGACGCAAAATATGAATTTGCTTATAAACGTTTTATGGATCATTCCCGTACGTACGCAATAGTATATTCTGTAACAAGGTTAGAATGAAAATTCGATACGAGTGGAGAATTCCGAACGCGAGCATAGCGAGCGAGAGGAACCACGAGTTATCAAATTTTCATTCTAACCGTGTAACAGACTGTATTTTCTCCACGACCATGTAACAATTCTGTTTATTTAAATTGAAATATGTAGCAAAACAATTAGAACGTCGCACTGACAAACTGAGTGACAGTTTTGAAATTCGCAGGGCAATCTATGTTTTTTGTTGAGCAATTACAGAATGTTTTTCCGTCACTAGTTATCAAATGGAAATACATGCAAAACACATAAGAAGCAAGTGTTTCAGAATGAATATTTTATCTCAAGAGTGAGAATGAACACTTTCTATTATTAAAAATGAAGTCGGAATTATTATAGTATAACTAGACCCACTTGGATAGGAATTATTTTTACGATTTTAACAGGGGAAACTCAAAAGAACGTCATTATATGAACGAACCTAGTAAAATATTTATTTAATGTTGCTTTTAGTTTCCCGACTCACACCTGTACGCCCATAAAGAGAATTCTTGGAAATTCGAAAAGAGTGTTGACCACGCCTATTCCAGTGGTTTTGGATAATGGTCGTGGAGAAAAAATATTCCCGTACAGTACAGAAAAGTTCGTTGCCCAGCAACGGACTAAAATACAAGAATAGTGTATTTTGCGGCTCGAATTTGATCGTAGAAAGTAGATATTTCCAAGCGATTTCAGAAAAAGGAATATTGTTAAGTTAGTTAGCACAGCTTTCACCAAGCAATGTTTATACAATGTCTTTGGTAGCGGGTAGAATAAGTTGCTCTGCTATAGTTTGTGGTTTGTAAGCTATCTCGTCCACTGCGAGTGTTTTCTGAAAATTTGTGTTTTGTTATTTAAATGATCTGAGATTTTCTTCGAAAAATTCACGCGGTTTACGAATATATTCGTTGTGAGATATTTCTAGGTGCCTCTTCAATTTATTGGGTTTCAAGCTATCATAAGCTATTACTTTTAAACAAATAACGCATTGCGGTTTCTCTTCTCCACTAATTTCAATTCTTGTAATACCCAAATTAAGGTAAACTTGATCATATTTTCGGGTTTTAGACTGATATCCTCGTAAATCAGTCGAAGTACAAGGTTCATCCTCGTTTAGTTTTAGTTTGGCTCAATTCAAAAATTTATCTATATTTACACCGCACAAAATATTCAGTGTTAAAACACTAAACTTGATATTTCTTGTTTAACTTTAATTAATTGTAATGCAACAACTGTGTTCTTCTCTAATTCTAGCCGCACATTCTACGTCGAGACGTTTGACATCTTTCGCGAACCATTATCGTCCGTCGTGCCAAGCACATATGACTATACAAACTGGATATGCAATGTTGTCTAGTCTTATTGTAATTTCCTAGATTGACTTTTTAATTTTCGCAAAATTGTTTAAAATAAATGGGGAAGTATAAGAGTTTAAGAACCGCTGGTATAGATTATCTTAATGTAAATGTAGATTAAAAAATCATTTTCCAATAGTTATTATGCATTGTCTGTGAAATAGGTTGAAACCCATAATATGCAGCGAAGGAAAATTTGGTTTTATTGATGCATAAATAATTGTTTTACGCTTGAATACAGAGTATTCTTTTAATTAGTTTTTATACATAAGTATGCTACTCTTAATTTAAAAGTCCTTCATATACAATATAGGATAATATAATTGTAACGATTTCAATAACAGATCTATTTAATAAATTATGAGGTTATAACAAAATTATGAAATAATAATAACAAATAATACTTACTTTTAATATTTGCCAGCAAGTTTTTTTATAATACATTAAAGTTTGTATTTCTTATTGCTGTTTTCAGGCATTGCTACTGGTTGGGGAGCAACTAAAGAAAATGGTCAAACTTCGAACAAACTACGAGAAGTTAGAGTTCCAATACTATCAAATATTGATTGTCGAAAAACAGGATACGGAAATAAAATAACGGATAATATGTTATGCGCAGGATATTCGGGGGGACTTAAAGACTCTTGCCAGGTATTTATTTTTAAATGTTAAAAAGCAATATTACACACGATAACTGTCTTATTCAAGCAATATCTTACTTGATGTAGATTAATATGCAATGTGCACTTTGATTGTCCACAGTATAGTCCCGGTGAGTTCCTTTTTGAATTTAGGTGGTAAATAAAGCACTAAAATGGCATCAATCTACCGTTTTTTAAAGAAAGTCGGATCGTGATGAAACTTTATGTGTTCGATTCGGAAGAGCTTCAGGAAACTTTTTGACCCCATGGCATGAGAGACAATTAAAAATTGCATAATTGCAGGTGAAAAATGCATTTTCCAAAGGGTATTTCAAATTGTTAAAAAAAGAAAAGTTCACAACTCGGAAAATAGGCATGGAAATCAGTTAAATTTTTCTACTCGAAGGTTTTTGAGGTCGCTGAAAAAAATATTGCATCGGCGATCCTGGGAAGGATACCTTGTGCTCAGTATGTGCGTCTTCTCCTGGAGTTTTGTGGATTTTCTTTATAAAATTCGTTTAGACTAATTATCCCAGGAGTTTTGAGGTTGCTCGGTGCATGGTATCTACGTTTTCTCCTAGAGTTTTCTGAAAATTCGTGCCCAGATTTTACTGTCCTGACGTTTTTTGAGATTTGTACTATGTGATCCCACTTTGACGAGTACCACTCAAATCAGGCACTACAACGCCTCAGATACCATATAAATTAAGTTTTCCAATCATACTACCTTGGTCTAAAGTATCATATGGTTTAGATAAATAAAAGACCTAGGACAATGTTATTTTCTTCAATTAGGTTGGCAAGGTTTTGAGTAAACTGCAATATCTGCAAGTCTGGGTTGACTTACCGTATCCTTGTTGGGAGTCACCGAAAATATTATCTACACTACAAAAGTCATAATTCTACTTAACACAACTCTCTTAAAAATCTGTAAAAAACTGATCAGTAAACTTATAGGATAATTATTTATATCTGTGGGATGCCCTTATTTTAAAAGTGGTTTAATCAATGCAATTTTGAGTTTTTTGAGATAAATACAATATTTAAGTGAGTTATTTATTTTATAAAAGAGGACTGTTGCTACAGTTTCAATAGAAACTTTTATTATGCAACTAGGAATCTCGTCAATTCTGACACTAACTTTTTTTTTAAGGTTTTTGAGATTGAGGAAATTTCACTAAGTCTGGTTGCTTTTATAAATATAGTGATTTGTTATTTTCTGGAATCATAGTAACTAAAGTAATTCACAACAGAATCCTAAAAGTTTCGTGAAACTAACACTAAAGAACGCACTCAAATCTGCTATTTGTTGAGGTTCTCCTTCCAATAGATATTGTTTTTTTTTGTTTACCATTCATTACCTTACACTGTTTTATTTTTATTATCTGAGTTTTCTATCTACTTTTTAAAACATTTCTTCTTTACACTGCACAATAACGGATCATATTTTTTTGTGTTTTTGTATATTTCGTATATTTCGTAGAATACCTGATTTTGCTTCTTTAAATCCAACAAAACATTCAATAAAAATACCACTAAATCAATCTATATATATATATATATATATAAAAAAGGATGTGTTTTTATGTACGAAATCGATGAACTCAAAAACTACTGGACCGATTATTATGAAAATTGGTATATATATGTATTTTTCCACGGAGAAGGTTTATATGATATGCTCATTGATGCCACTCGCCACCAGGTGGCGCTGCAAAGTAGCAACTTCTGCCCCGTTCAACCGATTGTCATGAAAAGTGGTATGTATATGTATTTTTTCACGGAGAAAACAAATATGCTATGCTCATTGATGCCACTCGCCACCAAGTGGCGCTCCAGAGTAGCAACTTCTGCCCCGTTTAACCGATTGCCATTAAAATTGATAAGTATATGTATTTTTTCAAGGAGAAGGTTTATATGTTATGCTCATTGATGCCACTCGCCACCAGGTGGCGCTGCAGAGTAGCAACTTCTGTCCCGTTCAACCAATTGTCATGAAAATTGGTATGTATATGCATTTTTCCAAGGAGAAGGTTTGCATAATATGCTCATTGACGCCACTCGCCACTGGGTGGCGCTGTAGAGTAGCAATTTCTGCCCCGTTCAACCGATTGTCATGAAAATTGGTATGCATACCTATGTATTTTTCCACGGAGGTTTGAGGTGGCGCTGCAGAGTAACAACTTCTGCCCTGTTCAATCGATTGTCGTGAAAATCAGTAGGATGCTGTATTTTTAATGGTTAATATGAATATGATATTCGTATTAATGGAAGTTACCACCAGATGGCGCTTCCATTAAACGAGCAACCACTACTTATTTGATTACTTTAATCACGCCACCGTAAGGTGGCGCAGTTAATATCACTTATATTTAAACAAGAAATTCTTACTAAATTATGTATTGTGATGCATCTAATATATTTTATTAATAAACTACAAAATATAACGAAAAAAAAAATAGTATAAACCTGATAACTAACGAGAAAATATGATGAAAACGATAAAATCCAAAATAAATTGAAAAAACTAAAAATGGAAGAATGACATAAATGATTTGCGGTACGAAGTCCGCCGGGTTAGCTAGTACATAGTATAAAACAAAGTCGCTTTTTCTGTCCCTATTTCCCTTTGTATGCTTAAATCTTTAAAACTACCTAACGGATTTTGATGCGTTTTTTTCTAATAGATAGAGTGATTCAAGAGAAAGGTTTATATGTATAATAACATCCATTAAATAGTGGAGAAATACTGTTATTTTTGAGGTTTCTAATGTGATGTCGTCAATTTTACGAATTATATTAAAAAAATCGATTATCTGTCAATTCGGCTGACAAGTAAAACGCCATCTAAGACCAGTCAGTTAACAGAAGTTGCTTTTACGATTAGTTAACACAAATTGTGATCGAATTTCGCTTAAAATCGACGAAAAAACGCGTAAAAAGTGTAAAAAAAGTGCATAACAGTGCAAAATGATCGTTAAACCCTAAAAATGGCCCTTGGTAAGCCAGGCGCATCAGTAGATTTATATTAATTTAATATATTAAAAGTATACGTTTTAGAAAAAAATGTTTTAGATAAAAGTTGTAGGTCTCTTTAAGACAAACAAAAAAGTCTTCTAACAGTTTTTTGTACAGGGTGTAGTAAAAAAGTTACGAATTTTTTTCCATTTTGATTTAATGTCACGCCCAAACGGCCTTACCGATTTGGCCCATTAACGAATTCGACCGAGATTTTCGGACGATTGATTTTTGTACCAAATTTCAGTTTGTAGTTGACCACCGTCGCAATCGGTCGTGTTTGTTTTTTTTTTGTAACGGCTACATACTCAGTGTTTGATATTGTTCTGTTTTGTTTTTGTTTTGATTGCGAAACAAATTTTCGTGACTGTAGTGTAGTATAGTGATTACCTTGTAGTTTCTTGTATTGTCGCTGACCTAGTTTAATTTATTGCAACTTAAATTAATGACCATGACCTACAAATGTGAAAATTGTAATTTGGAATTTGCAGAGAGTGACAAATATAATAAATTAAGATGCAGTGGAGATTGCCGTCGAAACTTCTGCATGAAATGTTCTGGCCTAAATAAAACGACCACAAAATCTTTATTAAGCCAAAATGAGCCCCATCTAAGGTTCTTTTGCACCTTATGTAACTCACCAAGCTTAAGTTACATAAATGAAAAAATAACTGAATTAAGTAAAAACCAAATACCCGTTGAGAACCTTGAATCCCTAATAAATTTAACTAAAAAGATTACTGACAATCTGCCTATTTTTATCGAGACTTACGATTTATTAACAAAAAATGACAACAAACTTGACTATCTCACAAAAAAGATTGAAGAGATCCATAAAGCAAGTGACCTTCTTGATGCTAGAAACATTCAAAAATCTTTAAGGCAGATGGAACAAGATATTTTTAATTTATCATCAGTCTTCATTGGCTCTTCTGATGAAACAATCAAGGTTCATGTCCATGATTCTAATTCGACTGAGATTAAAATGGGGTTAGAAAGGCTCTCTTCAAGTATCAGTAAGATATCAAATCTAGTGTGCAACCTTAACAATAAAATTAGCATACCAACAAAAAACGAAGTAAAGAAAAATACTTTGTATGCCACTTCAGCTACCCAAACAGATGAGG
This sequence comes from Altica lythri, assembly GCA_964028335.1. Taxonomy (NCBI): domain Eukaryota; kingdom Metazoa; phylum Arthropoda; class Insecta; order Coleoptera; family Chrysomelidae; genus Altica; species Altica lythri. Next base: position 34,262,137 of record OZ034803.1, on the reverse strand, counting down.
TCCAAGTTTCCCAAGTAATCCCGGAGAAAAGTTTAAAACCCACAGAAGAAAAATCGTATTTTGTAGCCACCCAAACAGATGAGGTCAAAGGTTCCCAAGTAATTCCAGAAAAAAAATCAAAACCTATAAAAGAAAATTGGCATTATGTAGTTGTTAGCAACTTAACACCAGAATATACACCTATACAAGTGGTTCATTTCATTAAAGAGAAATTGGGGTTTAAAGAGTTTATTAGATGTTACGCCCTGCTTAAGGAAAATGGTACTGCAAATGGTTCAACATTCAAAATAGGTATGAAATCTAAATCTACTATTAACCTATTATTTAATAAAGCAATTTGGCCACCTAACGTCTGCATTAGATGGTCTATTGAATCCATATGTTCCGAATCATTGAGTTTAGCGGCGCCTCCTCCTGAGTCATACAGTAAAAGGTGCAAAAACATCACAAACCCAGTCAGACTGGAAAATCCATGTACCATTTCAAACAACATCTCAAAAGAACAGGACAACATAAACTTAAATGTATTTCCAGACAAGCATGCCATTGAACTTAGCAAAACTAACACAAAAACTCATGCCAATGTCAATTTCATTAAGAGTAATGTGTCAGAACCTACCACAAATCTGGATCCTTTGACCCCACCGAAGGTTAGACTTACTAAGAATTCAGACAGTAGATACCTTCTTGCAAGATTAAGAGAACCTGAAATCCTGAAAGCCATTAAGCTACATCTCGCTTATTTGCACGACCAGCCCGCCTCTGTATGTTATGAGGGGTATACCAATACAGGCGTCAAACTCTTTTTGGCTTCAGAAGGACTTCCTACTAACACTGAAGATCTAAGAAAAATATTTTTGGAATTTCATGATGCTTATGGAATTGGTCCAGCTGAGGTGGAAGCTGATCTATCTACATATAGGTCCTTCATTGCTTCTGTTAGGATTATTCATCAGCAAAGATCAAGGGAATGTCACCTGAACTACTTTTCCGCTGTTTCTCCTAAACGAAATTTTTAAATAATTCGACGTGTTCCGAGGATCTAGAATCCTCTAATTCTCTTAACGATGTCAACTTTAGCATGGTTCATATTAATATACGTTCATTAAGATATAAAATAGATGAATTATTTTTATTTCTAGAGGAATTAGGATTTCCTCCGTTAGTTGCAATTACTGAGCACTGGCTTGAAGCTAATGAGCCCTTTTTTATTAATAAGTATACCACAATTGCTAGATACAACCGTACAAGTTCAGCTTGCGGTGGAACCCTAATTCTTTCTATAAATAATGATTACACACCGGTAACTAAATATGACTATCTGCTGGGTGAAGGCTTTTTTGAGTTTTCTTTAGTTTATAATAAGAAACTCAATCTATACACACTTTGCATTTACAGATCACCTAGCTCTGATACTGAACTATTTTTCCAGAATCTGCTAAATTTGTTAGATGCACTGCCCATTAAAAGCAGAAAAATTATATGTGGTGATTTTAACATTGACTACGCTACTGTTTGTGCTGCCCAACTCTTTCTGGTAACTATATTTGAATCCCATGGTCTCTCAATGCACGTCAATTCTCCAACAAGAATCACAAAAACATCTTCTACCATACTTGATTATGTTGTTTCAGATTTCTCACTTCCTGATGTTCAATCTACAGTTATTAGTGCGGGGCTTTCTGATCACGAAGCAGTATACACTAAGTTTCGAATTCTAAACGTACCTTCCGCGAAACCTCGACGTTTAGGTAGGATTTTTTCCGCTCAAAATTTCCGTAAATTTCAAAATTTATGTTCGACTTCTGACTGGAATTTTTCTTCTAGCGACATTGACAGTAACTTCAGTAAATTTTTGATTAAATTAGTAGCTAACTTTAATAACCATTAGGCCAAAACATCACAAACCTTGGACTACTAAAGGTATCCGCATCTCAGCCAAAAATATGCGTGCATTACTAAATATTAAAAAATTTACTGACAGCGTCTCAGTGATCGAATATATTAACAAATACAGAGCAACTTACCTAAAATTAATTAAAATAGCAAAAAAAACATACTATCAAAATCGTCTAATTAACTCCAAAAATGCTTCAAAAGAAACTTGGTCTATAATAAACGACCTTCGAAATAAAAGTAATACGACGGATCATACTTTTTCCTTTCCGAACCCTGAGAATTTAAATGATTACTTTATTAATGTTAGTAAAAATTTAACGTCAACTATTTTGCCACAAAACGATCCTATTTCCTACCTCCCCAACTCAAAAAATATCGTTGATACATTCTTTATAAGACCGGTTGATAAATCTGAACTAATGCAAACAATCAAAAGTATTAAAAGCAAATCGTCCTGCAGTACCGATGGACTATCAGCAAAAATTTTCTTAAACCTTCCGGATAATGTGTTAGTAAGCTTAGTCTCCCTAATTAACGATTCCTTGGAAAAAGGTACATTTCCAGAGTGCCTAAAGACAGCCATTATAATACCTCTTCATAAAGGTGGCGAAAAATCTAACACCTGCAACTATAGACCTATTGCCTTACTTCCGGTACTATCCAAAATTATTGAAAGGCTTGTAAAAATCCGACTTATTCCCTTTGTAAAAATCCGACTTATTCCCTTTCTCCTTAAACACAACATTTTATCACAAAATCAGTTCGGTTTTTTGTCTAATAATTGTACTTCTGATGCCATGTTTTCTGTATTACATGAGGTATATCTAGCACTAAACAGAAATCTCTTTACAGCCACTGTTTTCTGTGACTATGCTAAAGCTTTTGATTGTGTGAATCACGATATTTTATTAAAAAAACTAAATTTCTATGGGATTCGGGGAATTTCTTTAAGCTGGTTCAAGTCATATTTGGGGAATAGGAAACAATTGGTTAGAGCAAATGGTGCTGATTCTAGTTGTAAAACGACTACTTGTGGAGTACCTCAAGGTTCTGTATTAGGTCCTATTCTTTTTCTGCTCTTCATTAATGACATCACTTGCTTAAACATTAATGGAAAAATTTCTCTCTTTGCTGATGACACTAGTATTACCTGGAGCAATTCGGATATTTCAACTCTTTATGCAATTATTACCGCCGATTTACTTAAAATAAAGGCCTGGTCTGATTCTAACTTACTTTGCTTTAACGTAGATAAGACAGTAGCTTTATCTTATAAGGGAGCCTTTCAACCACTGCTTCTAAATAACAGCCAAATCAATATAGTTGAGTCCGTAAAATTTTTAGGTATTTTTATTGACAGCAATCTTAAATGGTCCCTTCATACTGATTCCTTAACTAAGAAGCTGGCCTCAGCTTGCTTTGCAATAAGATCTGTGTCGAAAGAAATCAATTTATCATCTGCCAAAATAGCATATTTCTCTTTGTTCGAGTCTCATCTTCGATATGGTCTTCCTTTCTGGGGTTCTGGTACAGCTGCCCAATTCAATGCTATTTTCAGATTACAGAAAAGAGCAATTCGATATATATTTGGTCTTGACCAAACAGCGCATTGCGAGAACAATTTTAAAAATCATAGAATTCTGACGCTTCCCTCTTTATTTATTTTAGAATCTGTTTGTTTAATTCGCAAACACCTACATGTTTTACCGACAAGACCTAACCATGGCTACTCCACAAGAAAATCGGATCATGATGTTTATTTACCGATCCCGTCTACGGAATTGGCAAAAAAATCTATACTATATTCCGCAAAAAGATTATATAATCATCTTCCGATACACATTAAATCTGCAACATCTTTTATCAGATTTCGTAATATGACAAAAGCATACCTCTCTACAAGACCGTATTATTCAGTTGATGAGTTTTTCAATGAATTAAACGATTAAAATCAATAACAGGGGATAAAATAGTATTATTTTCAGTTGGGTATCACTCTCAGTAACTTCATCTTTTTTATATTTTTAATTATTATCTGCATATTATTATAACCTGCTGATTTTTAAATTCATTCAAATTTTGTAGTCATTATGTTGTTTTTTTTTTTACTAATTTTCTTTATTAGGTTTGCGACGACGTATGAAAGTTGATATAAATTGTTTGTTTGTATTTGTTTTTTGGTATATATTACTTATTTTTTATATTTTGTTATATTTATATTTAGCTTTGTCCATAAAATTGTATTATTTTCAGTGACAATAAAGCATATTTCTATTCTATTCTATTCTATATTTCGATCCGTTAAGAAATGCGACCGCTATCGTGTCCACAGATTTCGTTATATCGGAACTATACATATATATATACATATATATATATATATATATATATATATATATATATATATATATATATATAAACTTTTGAACGGAAGGTGTTTTTGAAGTCAGGGGGGGCCAAAACGAAAAACTGTAGTGAAATTTTCCCGAAGTCGTGACTTGCGAACCAGCTGAATAGTAGATATAAATCTACTAAAAATCACTACTTAGTATAAAAGTCGCTTTATCTTTCTCTATGTCCCTTTGTATGCTTAAATCTTTAATACTACGCAACGGATTTTGATGCGGTTTTTTTAAATGGATAGAGTGATTCAAGAGGAAGGTTTATATTATGTATAATAACATCCATTTAATTGTAGAGAAATACTGTTATTTTTGAGGTTTCTAATGTGATGTCGTTAATTATCAATTTTTTTCCGCTTACATTGCAAACGCAGGCTGAACCCTACGAGATTTATCAAAATAATGTACTAATTATTTGTACACATTGAAAAGGTCTACAGAAAACTCCGCGATGGTATATGTCTATCACTTATGGATATCCCACAATAACATTTTTTTGTCATTTACCTACTTTTTACGAATAATGGCTAATTTTCGAAGCGATTTTAACCAATACAGCATTAATCCTTATCCAATTCAATAGCTTAAATACATTGTTGATTTAATATGGATCTATATGCTCCTTTACAGCACAAGATTTAAATCAATATTTTCGAAGATATTACAGATTTAAAATTGCGGGACGTAGCGCTTGCGGTGGTACTGGCCGACCGGGGCGGCGGTAACGTGCCTCTAAATAGCGCATCGGAGGCCGCGATTTTCCTTATAGCGCTTTGAATTTTGCAGCGATCGGACGCGTTTATTACGAAATTAATCATTATGACGCTACCCTAAGGTGGCGCAGTTGAGATGTTATAAATTTACACCTGTAATTCTTACATAACTAAGTACTATGACGCCACCGTAAGGTGACGCAGTTGATATCTCATATATTTAAAAGAGCAAAACTTACTTACCTAAGAACTATGACGCCACCGTTAGATAGCGCAGTTAATATATAATATACCAAACCGATAAATTACAAAGTACCATAAATAATAGTAAAAACTGGTAACTAACGAGAAAATATGATAAAAAATACAAAAAATGAACCGTAACAATAAAAAAAAAATGGAAAAAACATTAGTGTTAGGCGGTGCGAAGTTCGCCGGGTCCGCTAGTATTGAACTAAAAATCTTTCCTTGTTAATTAATAGCTCCTTTGCTTATCTTGTATACTAGGTAATAACCAATATTGTTCTTTTAATATTCTCAGAAAAGTTTGTTTTGCATCATGAGTGTAAAACCTTTTATATTCTACTTGTCTCTTTGTAGTATTTTGGCCACTAAAAGACAATATGTGTGCAGTATGGTTCCTCCTTAGTACTTTATTAGTCCGGCCCTTTTGATGTTTTCTTTGATTGTTATGTTCTTATATCAGTTGCGATGTTTTTTCCTAAATAATATGGTGTTTAGCTGTTCCTGGTTGATTGCTGTTTTCATCGTTTGCACCATTCTTTTTTTGTCATTGCTTTAAGTAGGTACCTGGTTATCATCCTTGGTTGCTTATTTGTGTCTGCAATAGCAGTGTCGTCAGTATATAAGAAAAACATTTTGTTTGATGTTTCAGGTGGTCTTCTGTGTAGAGTATTTAAAGCAGCTGTGATATCACCTCTCCTTGAGGTACTTCTGGTTCCTGTTTTTGGTATCTTGATTATAATGGTCCATCTTGATTCTAAACATTTCATTATGAGCCTGTGCCTAGTATGCTGTGGTTTTGTAAAATTTAATTGCAAAGCGAACTATCGTAGATAAAAGATTGTAATTATGTCAGATAGCCAAGCAGCTATAAAAGCACTGAACTCACACATAATCAGTTCAAAGATAGTCTGGCAAAGTCTAGGCAAATAGAATGAACAAGGACAAAATAATATTGTTACCCTCTTATGGGTTCCAGAATATATAAAAATAGAACAAAAAAGAATTAGAAGATGAGCTGGCAAAAAAGGAGCAGTAGGTAGTACAATCTTAGAAAAACTAAGGGAAGGACATCCTCTTTGTGGAACGGCCTTTCTGAGGCCATATTTCCCACCGAATATAACCTTCAACGATTCAAGAACAACGTGAATCGCTTTCTTCGCACACGCACCGCTCTCAGAGCGCCTTAAAGGAATTTTCCTGCAGTGCTTGTGCTTGGCCATAAAAAAAAAAAAGAAAAAAAGCTGGAACGATCTAGAAGGACTAAGATAACCGAAGACACTCCTGAGAAACTATGACCATAAAAGATCTATCATCTGTAAACCTCAGTAAGAACAACCTCCATATATTATTTTAACGGGAATATTAACCGGACACTGCCGTTTACGAAGACACATGATGAAACTAGAATTAGTAGATGAAGCAAACTGTAGTTTCTGTGAGGAGAGGACGAAACCTTAATACACATACTCTCAGAATGTTTTGCCTTATGTAATTCTAAGGTCAAATACCTAGGATCATACGAAATAGAAGAGAACGATATACCTAACTTGAAGCCCAACGATATGCTAAACGTTCTAAGAAAGATACGACTAGAAGTCTTAGAAAACATCAGAATTACAGCAAGAAAAAAGGGACACAATAAATCTGATAGATCGCAGGTGTATCTGTCACTCGATATTACGCATATACAAAAATACATGCTTTCATTTTATATGTGAGTGTCACGCGTCGCTAGGCGAATACAGCCAGAAGGTTGAACATGGTTACTAATTTAAGAAGAATACACAACATCTAAATATTTAATTTAAATAGCTACTTAACCTTTACTCATGGTCTTACACGAAACTTTGTGAAGCTTGATAAATAAGGCGTAAGCTTTTGGTATTAACATTCATTACAATCACTCACTTGAATCTGGAAAATCTAATGTTTACAAACAAATTATAAATTTAAACTAAATTTAAATATATACAGCTAAACTAGTTGTACTCGCAACGTCGTTCGCGTGGCGTCTGATTGTTGTATAAAAAATTCTTACCCCACCCCATTTAAGGAATGGGAGAGAAATTTTTATACACCAGAAGTTAAGTTGAAAGAAGACAAATACATCTGTGAAAACCGCATTCGAATCGGATCAGTAGTTTTCATGTGATGCGCGCACAAACATACAGACAGACAAAAAAATCTTACCACATTTTTGGATTCTATTTCGATGTACCCGCGACGTCGTTCGCGTGGCGTGTTGATTTTTGTATAAAAAATTCTTTCCTCACCCCGTTAAAGTTGAAAGAAGACAAATACGTCTGTGAAAACCGGATTCGAATGGGATCAGTAGTTTTCATGTGATGCGCGCACAAACATATACATTCCTACAGTTTTATTATATGTACCTATAGATTAATGTTTGCGATTGCCAGTACATAAGGCGATGTTACTATTTTTAAAATTTTAAAGTTAATACAACTCAGTAAGAAATTAGATTAGATAAAAGTCTTATTACATAACAAAAGTAACTACTTCCATTTTTTTTCGAATGTGTCGGATACAAACTTAAAGTTAGTTACTACTTTGTAAAACATAGCTTTTTTTAAGTAACGTTGAGTAATCAAGGTTTTATACAAAAGTATCAAATATTTTTTTATTTTATAGGGAGACAGCGGTGGACCATTACACACTAAAAATGGCACAATTCATCAAATTGTAGGTAAGTGCTTAAAATTGTAAACAGAACTTAAGATGTGGTATGAAAATCGACCGAATATAGTTAATTATGATTACCTAATATTTGAGGCATGTAGCACCAAAAAGGCAAGTCAGTTTTATGACATACCTACCTACCAGAATTATGGCGTAGCAAGTTCGGATAAAAAAGGAAGTTGTGCATTACTATATACTTTTTACTTTCTGACAAATTTTTTATTCGACTTTTATTTCTTATTATAACACGATATATTTTTTAGGAATAGTGTCATGGGGAGAAGGCTGTGCAAAACCAAATTATCCCGGTGTATATACAAGGGTAAATCGATATATCTCTTGGATCAAGAGTAATACTAAAGATGCATGCTATTGTAATAGTTGAAAGTGATTTAATAATAAATATTTAAGTATAGTGTACATTAAGTGTATTTGATTCCTATAAAGAAGTTTTAATTATGGTCTTGTTCCAATACTTCAATTTTTTAAGTATTTAGCTATGAATTGACGAACCTAATATATTGATTTTCTAGATAATACGATTACATCTGCTTTTTAAACTGGTTTATGGTTGATGAGCCAATGGGTTTGCATGTTTCCTTTACCCTAAAACAATATAAAATAATTTTAAACTGACATGACGGGTTAAACAAAGTTTCATTAATCGTTTACCTTTACAGTTACCAAACCTCTACTTTCTAATTGATATTTTTCTTTTGGTAACAACTTCTTAGTAGAATTGGAAACATGAATTTTACCGGGCTACAAAATAATAAAATATAATATAAAAATAAAACCTATTAATAAATCGAGTAGAATTTGTCCTCAATTAGCAGTTTAATCACCTTTACCTTGGTCAGTGATAGTTGAAGATCTCATAGCAAAGCTTAAAAGAGATTGATTTTTGCTCTGATTGATACTGACAATTATTGTGGTAAAAGATAAACATTACATAGTGTAATTGCAAAGTGCCTGAAACATCATAACTACTTAGTGTTCTAAGAAAGAACTTTTAGTTAATCCGACAAAACGGCACTTATTTTATTCATCTTCAGAGGAAAATCAATGATTTAACCTTCTGATTGAAGTGATATGTTTATTGTCGATAGGAAACATACGTGGAATCAACATCTTGTAAATATAATTTCTAAAGCTACAAGGTCTGTGTTGAACTGCCTTAAGCTTTTTGGGCCAACATAAATTCTCAAACCTAAAATGATCTATTTGTCATATTTAACGGTTGTAAGACCTCTACTCACCTATGGTGCGATTTTTTGGTTAAACAAAACAACGGCAATAATAGAGTTTCAAAAAAAGATAAGATTAGATTGTGTAGGGATAACTGGCGCAATAAAATTCTGCTCTAGCACATCTTTAAAGGTAATTCCAGACCTTCTTTCCTTGCATTTACATCTAAAGAGCATTGCTCTGGAAAGTGCCTATAACTATTAAGTCTTTAAAACTTATTCATGAAGATGCCTACAGACATATTAAGTCTCCAAAACGATATTTCAAAGACCTGACTTATAGTGATTTGTCTAAGGCAACAAAAGGAGTAGGTATATATGTGACAGGCCATAACGTTAGGTGTTTAATAGCAGTGAAAAACACTCCTACAGACTTTTGTGTTTAAAAGTGTATAAAAAAACCTTTTCAATTCAGCCACAATATTTATTGCCTCTAATAGCCAAGCTACTTTAAAGGTTCTATAATCCACCATCCCTTAAGCAACTGGAAAAACACAACAAAGTAACTTTGCTGGGGGCACCAGGGCATAAACGGAGATTGTTGATAGTCCTGTAAAGAAGCTAGTACTACTCGTATCGGACCTTAACCTTTTTGTGAAATCTCAAAATAACACATTATGGATTAAGTTCTTAATTGGAAAAAGAAACGGACAAATGGAACAATACTACAGGCCAAAGACAAGTCACTCTGAGCTACTCTATATTGCTCTTAAAGCTTCAGAAACCTGAATTCTCACAGAACACTATCCACTGAAGTACCACCTCTGTAAAGTGTAGATAAAACGGCTAATCATATAATCTGTAATTGCAGAGTAATTGTTTACCAGCGGCAGTAGTATATGGGAAAGGTCTTCTTAGAGCCTGATCAGTTTAAAGGTCTTATAAACAATATCTATAGCTACATCTTTTATTGATATTCAACACATATGCTATAGCTGTTTATGGTTTTCTTGGTGAAATTTTTTATTATTAATGGTTATGTTATTACTACCGACAAGCACGACAATTTTTAAAGATCTATTGGATTGTTTTATATAAAGAATTTAGCAGACTATGTTTCCGTGCCTATATCGGTGAAAATTATTTAGTTAAATAGTTGTAGTTTAAAACTATGCCGTGAGCGGTGTTACAGTATAATTTCGACTCTACTTGGTGGCGATTCGTAATTCTCGAAAAAGAACGAGTTAGAAAGTCAAACAATTTGGTTTCTTTTATTATTATACCTACCTCTTCGAAAGATAAGTAAGTCGATTTTATTAATGTTTCCTTTAATTGTTTTATTTAGTATAAATGTACAAAAATGGGGTTATAGACTAACCAAAATCAAACATCAGTTTTTTATCATCAAAATTAAATTACACTCAATAAAATGGAAAAATCCGATTTTGCTAGAAACTGATTCCACTTGACTGTAAATTTGTTAGGGGAATGATTACTGTTTATTTATTTCATCATTAGGGGTTCATCCAAATTTGTTTGAAGAGGTCTACCCAAGATATGTTCACTCGACGATTGAAAAATAGAAGAAAAATCATCTCAGTGGAATCAACACCGTTACGTCAAAGTCATATCTAGAGTCTCCAGGATTTACTAAGATTTTTAATATTTTTTATTAATTTAATTGTTTTTTTTTTAATTTGTATTTCAAAATAAATTAATTAAAATGGACGTTTAAGTATAATTTGTTTAGCGAGAGGATAACATCCATTTCTCAAATGTGGTCAAATGGTAACACCAAAGAAAACTCAAAGTCTCGTACCACAGAAGTTATTTTATTATATTCAAATCAAAAAAGGTTGACAACTAGTTTCGACCAACAAGGTCATCATCAGGTCAAATGCAAAAAGTAAAAGTAATCATAATACAATTGTATAAAAACAATAATACAATGGAAAGCAACTTAGGTGCTAGAACTGGTACCAATATCTTCAACATAAAATGTCCAGCGGTGTTAAAAAACAAGTGTGTAGTGAGAAAACAAAAAGGTATAAAAAGACTAATAAATGGTCAAAAAGCCAATTAAGTGGTACGAAAAATTAATATAAGAAGAACATTAATATATAATATATATATATATATATATATATATATATATATATATATATATATATATATATATAATATATTAATATATAATATATTAATATATAAAATTAAAAACTTAAACACATTAAAGTTTCTTGAAAACTGGAACTGAAATCTTGTAGTTGTTGGCTACGGCGTCAGCAAATCCTTGGTGGTGAATGATCCAAACATAAGATGGAAATGAGGTCAACAAATAATAAAAGCCATAAAAGGACTTCAAGAAAAACAGGTGTTCGATAAGTAAGGGTGGCGAAACCCAGGAAATAAACGAAAAAACCGTAAATTTATAATATAAATAAGCGAGAAGTTTTCTGATCATTATATGGAAACTGATGAAATTCAAAAAATGTGGAGGATAAATCCACGGAATAAGAAAGGATCTTGAATCACCAAAATTGATGTAAGAATTGACAAAGCAACATAGTAATAAATAAAAAAAAGAGAGGTATGTTGGCTAAGACGACAATAAAGGCATGTAAGGAGACAGGCATTAAAAAGGTGGACAAAAATGCCATAAGCTATACAAAACTTCAACATTCTCAGCGAAATCAGCTCCAGAATAATAATAGTCCATAACTATAAATGATAAATGACTCGGATGTTAACTGGTTTAATTTCTTACAAACAGTAGAAGTTGTCAGATGCACGGTATGTCAACGATGAAAGCCAAATGTTCCTCTTATGTTAATTTTTCGTACCGCTTAATTGGCTTTTTGACCATTTATTAGTCTTTTTCTACCTTTTTGTTTTCTCACTACACGCTTGTTTTTTAACACCGCTGGACATTTTATGTTGAAGATATTGGAACCAGTTCTAGCACCTAAGTTGCTTTCCATTTTAATATTGTTTTTATACAATTGTATTATGATTACTTTTACTTTTTGCATTTGACCTGGTGATGACCTTGTTGGTCGAAACTAGTTGTCAACCTTTTTTAATTTTAATATAATAAAATAACTTGTGTGGTACGAGACTTTGAGTTTTCTTTGGTATTATAATTTGTTTAGTTTTTTTTTGGCGCCCCAATTTCATGTTTGGGAGGGACTGGTAAAACTCTTAAAAAGAACCCACGACCTAGTGAGCCAGCTTAGGGAATAATACCTTTTAGGACGTTTTAACGTTACAAATTTAAGGAATATACTTACAAAACTAAATTTGTAAAAATAGGCGAATTGATGCTAATTTCTTTTATATAAAGATATCAAAATGTGATAACCATGAAACAGTTTAATGTATTTTTGTCATTATAGACAAAAACAACATCATCATATTTTTTATTGTTCTAATATATGCGGTTGCAGAAAAAATGATGTTACCTCACTAGTAGATTGCATTCTAGAAGCAGTATTAACAGTATCACCAAAGAAGCAATATCTTGGAACTTTTATTCCAACGACTCCTGCTACAGCAGATCCTGAATGAATACCTAGAAATATAATATAAGTAATTATTTTAAATTCAAATATATATATCTCTTGAATACCTATTTTAACCTCAACTTCAGGACACTTTTTTAACATTGCTAGCGCCAAATCTGCAATATTTTGGGCATGTACAGGTGAACGTACGGGAGCACCACTTGCAACCATATATATTTGACCAACTGTTTCAACCTAAATTTAAAATATTACACAGTTAAAGGAAATTAAACTGTTATGTGTGTTTTAAAAATTTTAACGATCTATTTGATCATTTTGTATTATGAATAATTTCACCAGCATATTGTTACCGTGCCTATATTGGTAAGAATTACTTAGTTTAAGTGTTGTAGTTCAAAAATTGGACGTAAGCAGTGTTGCAGTAAAATTATTGACATTTTCTCGTCGTGAATAGTAGTTCTCGTCACTTTACGAGTTGGTACGCCAAACAATCTGGGTCATTTTTGTTTAGCCTTTTTGAAATACAAGGTACTTCCAATTTTGTTCGAAGAGGTCCACCACGGACCTATTACTAGATTGGATAAGTTCCAGCCATTTTTGGAGGAAAAGAAAAAAGAATTTTAAGATATTTCGCCACGAATTTGGAATTTGGAAGAAGAATCACACGTAAACAATAGTTACAGTTACATATAAGCCAATTCAAGGGATTCTGAGGACTTTTATAAAAGAGATAAAAAAATAATTTTTTAATTAACATTTTCAATTTGCTTCTTTTTTGGTATAATATTCCAGTTTTCGTTTTTATAAATTTTATTTTTGAGATTTGTAATAAATCTTTTCAAACGGGTGTTTGCGCACAATTTGTGGAGTTTGTATTTTGGCGCCCTTAATTACAGTTTGGAAGACAACGGTAATAATCTTAAAAATTAACCCATCACCGATGGTGTTAAATTCTACCAATTTTCCTAAGGTTCCCCTTGTAACAAACAAGAATGGATAGCATGACACACGTATCACAGAAGGATATATAGCGTGATCCACTGGGGAAAGACAAATGGATAAGTAGACATAGATCTTGAGATTTTAAGTTTAAATACACAACTAATGTTTATCACAGTAATAATAAAAAGGCACAGAACTCTCGTTTAGCAAATTATCCCTCTATTAATAAGCATTTGGAGAAAGTGGTTATTCTTGAGACCAATATCAATGACTAGTAGATGCTCTTGACTCAAGTGAACCAAGAGTTTCAAAACGTGGGATAATTTTTATATACCTAAGGCAAAAAAAAACAGGATAACGCATCGAAACTAAACTGCGATTATTTTCAATAAAGAAACTCTTCAAAATTACTGCGTTTACCCTCCGTAGGCAGAACAATGATATTGTTACTAATCCTATACGTGTTGCTGATCTGACTGCTTTATATTTTGGAAAGTAAATTCCTACACCATAAAAAATATGGATTTTTTTCCGACTCTTCCTAATCATGTTCAAAATAGAAACACTATTTCTAATGTTCAGATTTTACTAGACAAAACTATTTCGGCTATAAGTAAAATGAAAGATGATAGTGTATACGGCCCTGACAACATAAATCCAATTTATTTAAAAAGTTGTAGTTAAGCCCGACCCTCTCTTCTTAAATAATGACCTCCTTACAGTCCAGGAGCGGTGGGGTAGTGCAGTGAAGGGTGGAATGGATGCAGAAGCTTAAGTGGCTGACCGCAACTAGGCTTCTGGATCCCCCCCGGATCGGTACGACCCTGGTGTAATAGCCTCCCAGTGGCACACCCCGGGCAACGGCAAGCTGGGAGAGGGCCTGATGTCCCTCCCTCATCTTACGGCAAATAATTACACAAACAACCCTAAGTGAAGGTGTGAGGTACCGTACTGATGTACTGAATGGCCAACGGGTTAAAGTTGGTCGCGCACGGTCCCCTGGGGGCACCAGGCGAAACCCCCTTGTAATTAGCCTTACTCCGGCATGCGGGGCTCTGTCGGAGCGGACTGTTTATTCCCTAGCTACTCGTGGGAACAACCATGGATAAGAAAAAACAAAAAAAAGAAAACCAGCGGGAATACACCGCAACAACACACCAAAAGAAGAAGAAGGCAGGAGGAAAACCCTCCCCTTCTTCAGCCTCTCGGGAAACACCCCGGGAGACAGCAGTGCTGATCGCCGGCACCTCAGAGCCTGGAGTGGGAACAAGCCACAAAGGGAAATCTGAGGGGAGGAAAACACTCCAGCAGGCGGCAGAAACACCAAAAAAGCAACCTCCGCTTCCCAAATTAGGAGAACCTGGAGGAAAGGACGATCCTCTGAGGCGGGGACTCAGCGGGGCCGGCTGCAAATGGTACCTCAGGTACCTAAACCAGGGAATGGCACCTGAAATAGCTAGAAGGAAGGCTATGGAGCATAAATCCAAAGAGCCTGTCCCCCAACAGAAACGTAAGCGGGCTGAGACCACCATCAGTCCCGCCCAAGAAAATAAAAACAAGAAGGTGGAGGTGGAAAAACAGACCACCTCAGGTAAGAGCAGCTACGCCACTGCTCTTAAAACAGAAAAAGGGCAATCCTCCCCAAAGGGTTCCCTGAGAATACCCTCAGTGCGGACGAGCAAACTTTGGTGGAGGAGGCGATAGTGGAGGAAATGTTCGCCGGATGGGAGCACAAGCTCCAATTCGGCGGAATACACTTCAAGCCGGGACTAATCATAGTCGACTGTGAAACACCACAGTCGGCAGAGTGGCTCCGGTTGAAGGTACCCCACCTAAAGAAATGGGAAGGAAGGGAGCTGACGACATGTAGGGGAGATGACATCCCCAAATCACATGTCATCACTGCCTTCCTCCCAAGGAGTAAAGGGCTATCAGCTGAGAAGCTACTTCAGCTGATTAAAGCCCAAAACGAGGGTCTGAGGACAGACCAATGGAAAGTCCTCAGCCTGAAAGAAGAGGCAACAGGGCAACTCTTGAGGGCAGCGATAGATGAACTATCCTGCCAATCCCTCAAGAACAAGGGCTTCACCTTCTTCTACCGGTTCGGGAAAATCCCCGTTCACGGTTTAAGAAGGGAAGAAAAGAAAGATAGGGAAGGAAACCCAGAGGGGCAAACTGCCCAAGCAGAAAGTGGTAGTGGCTCACCCGGAGAGACTCCTAGTGATGTGGAAAGCATCGGGTCCTTACACGTCGCCGATCTCTATGGCAAAGACTCAGAAAATGAGGCAGCCATGGAGGTCGGAGAAGTGCAGGACGAGGATGTCACCCTCTTGGGTGAGTCAGATGACACCCTCGTTAGAAGTGAGGAAGGGGTCCTCGACGAAGAGTAGGAGTAGGTACATAAAAAAAAAAAAAATGGGAATAAATATTGCTCAGCTAAACGCCCATCACGCTAAATGAGCTTCAGCGGTTATATCAAGGACGTTTATCAGCAACCAATTGGGAATTGCAATAATTCAGGAACCATGGGTTCGTGAAGGGCAGGTGGAAGGACTGGCCAGTAGGGATACAAAGGTGATATACAATGTAAGTAATACGGACATACCAAGAGCTTGCATCCTGGTAAGTAACAGTATTAATTATTGTTGTGTTTCAGAATTCATGACGAGAGATCTCGTCCCGATTCAAGCTGAACTCGAGTTCAAAGAAAAACGCCAAGAAGTTTTGATAGTTTCATGCTACTTTGCAGGAGACGGGACTGCACCGCCTTTAGAACTGCAAAGACTAGTAGAATACTGTCATGACAAGAAGCTACCATTACTCATAGGATGTGACGCCAATGCCCACAACACGATATGGGGAAGCACAGACACCAATAAGAGAGGTGAGCAAATATTAGAATTTATTCTCAATAAGAATCTTATTCTACATAATATAGGGAATACCCCTACGTTTGTAACAAGAATAAGGAAGGAAGTGCTAGACATAACACTAAGCACATTCAATCTGAAAGATCATGTAAAAGATTGGAGAGTTTCGAATGAACCGTCTCTCTCTGATCACAGATTGATCATGTTCAGACTAGAATGCAATCCTCCTGAGCCTATACTAAGGAGAAACCCCAGGAAAACCAACTGGGAAAAATTATAAGACTAATTTAAACAGAAACCTTGCAGGCCTTCGAGCCACAGGGAAAGCCAAAAACCACCTGGTATTGGAAAATGATCTCATAGAATTAAACGAGGCAATACTCGATGCCTATGAATCAAGCTGTCCTCTTCAAAGGACTAGAAAGTCAAACGACGCAATATGGTGGAATAGTCATCTGTCAAACCTAAGATCCGAAACAAGGAAGCTCTTCAACAGAGCCAAATGTAACGGAGATTGGCAGAGCTACACCGAGAAACTCACAACTTACAATAAAGAGATAAGAAAAGCCAAAAGAAACAGCTTCAGGAAATTCTGCGAAGAAATAGACCCTACACCTTCTGCTGCAAGACTACACAAAGCCTTAGCAAAAGGAAGAGTAGATACAGTAATGGCACTGCGAAAGCCAGATGGACGCTTCACAGAAAGCGAAAAAGAACGGGCAAAGCTCCTGCTAGAAACCCACTTTCCTGCAGGCATAAACACCACAGGAAATACGAGGTACAAAACTAGAAGACCAACCAGGGAAGACACTGCAATGGCAAAACACATATGCAGTGAAGAACGGCTGAGATGGGCTATGAACACCTTTCAGCCATTCAAAACTCCTGGAACTGACGGAATATTTCCTGCCCTACTACAACAGGGGCAGGAGGCAATCATTCCTCATGTGATCCGAATCAGTCGGAGCAGTTTTGAACTGGGATATATACCAGAAGTGTGGAGGAGGGCAAGAATCACCTTCATCCCCAAGGCAGGGAAACGGGACACCACACACCCTAAATCCCTTAGACCAATCAGCCTCACATCGTTTGTTCTCAAGACGATGGAAAAAGCTGTAGATAACTATATTAGAACAGAAGTCTTGGAGTAGGTACCACTGCACCCTCGTCAGCATGCATATCAAACGGGCAAATCTTCGGAGACCGCGTTGATACAATTGACTGACGAAATCCAAGAGGCTCTAAACACAAAAGAAACCGTGGTATGTGCCTTTCTAGACATAGAGGGGGCTTTTGACAATACTCCACACGAGGCTGTCAAAAGAGCACTCAGTGATAGAGGAGTAGATAGAACGACTTCCACCTGGTTGTCGCAATTACTGTCTACAAGAATCGCAGAAATGAAGGTAGGCCAATACACTATCTCCATCAATACGACCAGAGGTTGTCCGCAAGGGGGAGTTGCAACCCCACTTATGTGGAGCCTCACCGTAGACAGCTTACTCTGGCAACTGACCGAATTAGGTATACCTTGCCAGGGTTACTCCGATGACGTAGTTATCCTCGCAAGAGGGAAATATGAAAACGTCCTCTGCGACATAGTGCAAAGAGGACTGAACACAGCAAAGCAGTGGTGTGATTCAGTGGGACTTAATATCAACCCCACCAAGACCACGTTAGTAGCCTTTACAAGGAAAAAGAAACCTAAACTAAAAACTATAAAAATAGGTGGAAATACCGTTGAGTGGAAGACAGAGGTCAAATATCTAGGGCTAATCCTAGATAATAAGTTACTCTGGAACAAACACGAAAACGAAATAATACACAAAGCTACAAAAGCCCTTATGGTGTGCAGAAACATTGCTGGGAAAAATTGGGGCTGTAACCCAAAGACATTGCAATGGATGTACACAGCAATAGTGAGACCTATCATTACATATGGAGCAGTAGCTTGGGGCACGAGAGCTAATCTGATCACTACGAGGACAAACCTCTCAGAGATTCAGAGACTAGCCTGTGCATGTATCACTGGAGCAATGAGAACATGTCCCACTGCTGCAATGGAAGTAATACTAAATCTCTCGCCACTGCATATTTAAGTAGAAAATGCTAGGAAGAAAACAATATATAGAATGATCAAAGAAGGAATAATCAAGGAAAAACCTCGATCACTTTAACTTGATCAAACTTGGGAAATGCCCCAAGATGACATGCCAAAGAAATTTAACTTTGTAAGGAAATTTACCACTAAACTGGGAAGCAAATCTGAATGGGACGAAAACACCATATTGGGGCTAAGCCAAAACGCCATAAAATGGTACACGGACGGCTCCAAGACAGATAAAGGAACAGGAGCAGGGGTGTTTGGACCTAGAACCAAATACTCAGAAAGCTTGGGTACATACCCAAGCATCTTTCAAGCGGAAATTCGTGCCATCGAAAGATGTATAGAATTTAACATTGAAAGGAACTATCGTAGACAGAAGATTGTAATCATGTCAGATAGTCAAGCAGCCATCAAAGCTCTGAACTCAGATACAATCAATTCAAAGATGGTCAGGGAATGCCTAGGCAAATTAAATGAACTAGGACAGAATAACACTGTTACCCTCCTATGGGTTCCAGGACACGTAGGAATAGAAGGAAATGAAACAGCAGACAAGCTGGCAAAAAAAGGAGCTGAAACCCCATACCTGGGACCAGAACCATCCTGTGGGATCAGCAGTAGTACAATCTTAGAAAAACTAAAGAAGAAAATGGATAGCGAAAAATCCAAGTACTGGAATGATCTAGAAGGACTAAGACAATCGAAGACGCTCCTGGGAAACTATAACCAGAAGAGATCTCACAGCTGTCTTAACCTGAGTAAGAAAAACCTCCGAATTATAACAGGAATACTAACCGGTCACTGTCGATTAAGAGGACATATGAAGAAACTAGGATTAGTAGATGAAGCAAACTGCAGATTCTGTGAGGTAGAGGATGAAACCTCAATACATATACTTTCAGAATGCATGGCATTAAGTAATTCTAGGGTCAAATACCTAGGGTCATACGAAATAGAAAGGGAAGAACTACCTAATTTAAAACCCAACGATATCCTTAACTTTCTAAGGAAGATAGGACTAGAAGAGCTGCTATAAGTCTGAGGAATCATCAGAAATATAGCAAGAAAAGGGGGACACAATAGATCTTATAGGTCGCAGATGTATCTGTCACCCCTAACACCATACATACATACAGTCCTTACTAGAAAAAGTCTGCAATTGTACCGGTTTTTAAAAGCGGCGACAAGTTAAATCAAGCTAACTATCGACAAATTAGCCTAACCTGTTTAGCGTGTAAATGCATGGAAGGAATCATTACTAAAAGGGTTGTTCTTTTTTCTGCAGACACGGCATTCATCGTCCACAGCAACACGGTTTTCTCCGTGTTCGGTCTACAGTCTCAAACTTTCTACAAAGTACTGATATCTCAAAGAAAGATCTTGAGATTGTAATTTCGATTAACCTAAAGTGGGGTCCTCATATAAGGTCAATCATCAAGAAGGTTAACCGTGTAATGTACATGATTAGACAAACTTTTAAAAAATCGGTCTTCACCACTGTTAGCTATATTTACAAAACCTACATCCGTCCCATCTTGGACTATACTGCACCAATTTGGAACCTTTATTTTGCTCTTGAGCAAATTCAAAGGCGAATCTCCAGACTTTCTCCAGCAATTCGTAATTTCCTCTATGATTATGCAGCGTCCAATAAAGGAGAATCAGTGGGGATCTAATCAAGACATACAAAACTCTACATGGGAATTATTCGCTTGAGCTTAGTTTATTTGTGCTCGAATAGTGCGCGAAAAGTTTAAAAAGCTGTGTTAACAACACTTTCTCTTAAACAGAATCTTCAATGCTTGGAAAGCGCTTCCTGGTTTTGTGGTCGACGCTACCTCTGTAAATGATTTAAAAAAATCTTTAGGCAGACTTTAATAAGTTTCAATTTATATTTCCTATTAACATTTATTTATTTTATTAAAAAGATTCTTGGAAAAAAATGTAATTACCTTATACACGTGGAACTGATCCATAAGTGAGTCAAAGCAAGAGAAAACTTTATTCATTGTTGAAACAACAACCATAGTTTCTTTAACTGTTTTAGATGTTAGACCTACCAATTCACAGAATAAGATGCTTATTGATTCGAATGCCTAAAATATAACTAACGTTTTTAAGTAGATTTTAATAGTCATTTTTACATTTTATACGAATACCATTGTTTATAGTAGAAATATTAAAATCAGGACGTACCTGACTAACAGAGACGAGGATAGATTGAGAATCCTGGAAAGGAAAATTCTTAGACGAATCCTCAGACCAAATTAGATCCAAGAAGAAGAGCTTAGAAGGCTTTTCAACTATGAAATAACGGCGCAAATAATGAGAGAAGATATTGTCCGACACATTAAAGCTTAAAATTATTTGGGTATATATAGAAAATTCAAAGGTGGATAGCAGTAAATACGAGCCCAAAATGTAGATTGGAAGACCAAGAAAAAGAAGATATAAGAAGATGGGTAAACAGAAAAAGAAAATTCTTAGAAAAACCTTGAACCAAAAAAGATTTCAAGAAGAACACTTTAAATGACTTTTTAACTATTAAATAACAGCGTAAATAAAGGGAGAAGATATTGTCAACACATAAATGCTGAAAGTTGGCAACCAGTAAATACGAGAAAAAGGGGAAGATCAAAGTATAGGTACATGAAAATATACCAAGTAAGAGATGTGTAAATAGAAAAAAAATCTTAGAAGAATCCTCGGACAAAAGAAGATCCAAAAAGGAGGGTTTAGAAGACTTTTCAACTATGAAATAACAGCGCAAATAAAGGAAGAAGATATTGTCCGACACATAAAGGTTTAAATGGTTTAGGCGTTTAAAAAGACGGGAGGAAGTTGAATTAATAAAGAAAATACAAGAGTAAAAACCAGTATACAATACAAGGAGAAGACAAAATAAGAGACGATAGAAGCAAAATTGGCATGAGAAACTGGAGTACCAAGGTAGGCAATAGAAGAGAATGGAATTCACTATCAAACCAAGCAAGCTCACACAGCGACGTGTCAGGACAAGAATAAAAGCAACGAAAAAACGGACGATCTTCAGGAGTGAAAGGCCATATTAAAATCAATTTTTTTATATTAAATCTCCACAGAAGCAAAAATAAATAAAGAATTGTCTACTTACTGTTATATTTCAAATATAACTTACTTCGCATGTACTTAAGCAGGATTGGGTCGATTTTAGTCTATCAGCAACAGTTTTTGGTATCATAGAGTAGAGAAGTTCATCTCCTCTTTGTTTCCATGACTCCAAAAGTTGATAATTTTTATCAAGTTCGTCGGATCTTTGTTCTGCTTTATCAAACATCACTTCTAATCTAAAAATAGGATGAATTAAACCTTATTAGTAGCAAATATTTATTTACGTACATCTTATACAAACGAAATATGTATTATCAAATTTTAACGTTCTAAAATGTAGTTAGCAGCATTGTGGTTAATAAATATGTTGTCAAATAGTAAATTAATCGGTGTTATATATAGTAACTTACTTTGAATTGTGTTGCCAGCCAGCTAATACTAATTCTTTTCCCAAACCATGTGGATTCAAATCATTTAAATAAATAGCTTGTTCAGTGAGATCATCAAGGTCACTTATTCTGAAATAGAGTTATACCTACTGTCAAAAGTAAAAAAAAAAATATTTAAAAAAAAAATACTTACACAGGGCTGCACAAATAAATAATAGCATTGATGTCCTTAACATATTTCATTTGTCCCTTGAGAAGGATAAGCTTAACTTCTTGCGGTGTATGAGCTTGTGTTTCTTTCTTAACGGCATTACTTGTTTCCTTTACAACTTCGTTATAATTCTGGATACCTCTATTACATTCCATTTCAAACATTACAGATTGCAGGTTCAGTGTCTATAAAAAACAAATCTAAAATATAATACGCAAAATCGTTTATCTAATTTGTTAACACACATAAGAAGTGATTATCTACCACTTTATGAGAAACAGTTTGCCTACCAATCCGATAAATATACAAAAGATACCTTGCATTATCTTGTAAGAAACCTTAAAAAGGCTGTTGACATAAAGGAGTTGGTTATGTGTTTTTTTTTTAGATATAGTTGGAACATGCGATAACACACCATTTGATTTCATTAGGCTGTCTTAACAAAAATGGATCTAGGCCATTATCAAATATATACATTCCATGCTCAACACAAGAAAATATAGTTACCTGCATTGCAGATCAACCAACTACCATAAGAGCAATAAAAGGATGTCATCAAAAAGGAGTTTTATCGCGTTTACTGTGCTCAATGGTTGCTTATCATATCATAGCAAATATTAAAACAGAAGGGTTTGTGCTCTGAGCTATTCCCATCAGTTTATAAAAAAAAAAAAAAACAAAAAGATAATTAAACTATATGCTGTTCTTCATATGCTAAAGCAACAAAATTTAATTAAAAAGCAAGTATGAACAAACAGGGGTTTTAGTGGGTTTGAGTAGCTAGCACACTCGCTACGGAGTCCCACGCTATCTGGATAGGAAAGAATCTTGTTCCAGGTGTACATAAAGTAATTTCCCTCTCACCACGTCCAGCACTAACGTTATATCCAAAGAAGGTCCAAGGCAGGAAGGACAAGAACGGCACATAAAAAAATTATTGTAATAAGAGCTGAAAATGACCTTATAACCTCTTAACTACGTGCTATTTGAACAAATGTCTTTCAGCGAATCCATAAAGAAACGACACTCATTTTATTCATTAATAGAAGGAAATCAATAATTTAATCTCCTGTTATGAATGGAATGACACTTTCAGAGTCAGAAGAGGTAAAATACCTCGGAAGTTATCCTCGACAGTAAACTTACGTGAAATCTACAGCTCGCAATTATAACCTCTGAAGCTACATGATACTTGTGGACCTGCTGTAAGCTTTTTATGAAAACGTGGTGTCTTTAACCTAAAATATTCTATTGGTCATAACTAACGGTTATCAGACCCAATCACCTATTCTGCGTTGATTTTGTGAAAAAACAATGCAAGGAAAGACCAAGATAGAACTGCCAAAAGACTCGTTTGAACATCATTGACGCAATGAGATCGTGTCCTAGTCAGTTTTGGAGGTAATTCTAGACCTTCCTTTCTTACATTTACATATAAAGAGGATTGCTTCAAAAAGTGCATATAGATTAACATATGCCTACAGAGATTTTAAACTTACACTAAATCTTAGTATTAATGAGTGAATTAACACAAAGCTAAATTTCTCATCTTAGAAAAGAAATCTTCACAAATGGGCATAAAACACCAGAAAAGGTTATTGGTCTTAATATTAGGCTCTCAATAGCCCTGAAAAACACCCCTACGATCTTTCAAGCGAAGCTTTTTGCAATAGATTTTGTACTCAAAAGTGGATTAGAAATGCTTTAACTTAGCCAGAATATTTATTGACGGGTTCGGTTATGTAAGAATTACAGGTGTAAATTTATAACATCTCAACTGCGCCACCTTAGGGTAGCGTCATAATGATTAATTTCGTAATAAACGCGTCCGATCGCTGCAAAATTCAAAGTGCTATAAGGAAAATCGCGGCCTCCGATACGCCCCTGCCGGCCAGTACCACCGCAAGCGCTAGGTCCCGCAATTTTAAATCTGTAATATTTTCGAAAACATTTAGTTTTCTTTGCATCGCGCAAAGAGATCCCCACCACTATAACTGTGCCGTCACTTGAAAAGAGGTCAACTTTATTTGTCATTTTTTATTACAAAAAACGCTTTTAATTGTAAATAACTATAATTAATTGAAAAAATAGGTCTTTCATTGACAAAAACCGCCAGATTAATTTCTTAATTGTTATAAATAAAGTCGCTGTAATTTTTTAAAAAAATTATGCGGCTCCCATTGGTCTTAAAAAACTTTTTTTTTGTTTAAATCTTCGTCTTGATGTCAGCTAAAAAATTGTAGGATAAGTAGGGGGCGCTGCAGCTCTAATTGTTTATAACTGCAATTTTTTCATAACTTTCCAACACAATATGAAAGTTAAAAGCTTAAGGAAGAAAATAAGACTAAAATTAACCCTCTACCACATTTTTCGGCAATCCCATAGGCACTGAAATTTGAAGGTTGCGGGATAAACAAATTCATATATCTCAGCAACAAAATAACCGATCTGGGCCCCCAATATCTTATTCGATTTGGAATTAAGTAGGCTTGAGAACTTTATACCTCCAAAATAAACAAAAAAGCAATTTTACAATAAATATTACGTTTTTTATTTTTAACTTTTATTATTTATTTTTGCAATAACAATTAGTTTTAATTAAACGGATTATGGCTCAAACTAAAGATCCTTTAATATACTTTTATAGTTTATACAAAAGATCATTATAACAATACTTACTTTAGGTAAAAAATTAAAAAACACAAAAAATACGTATTTTTCACCTAAGAAAGGTCATAAATAAATAAAAATCAAACATTTTCTGTTGAATTAACTGGGGGGTTGTTCTTCATGTTTCCCTTTATAATGTAGGCCAGGTTACAAAAATTCCTGAATTACAGCCCAAAATCATCCTTATTTTCCCCTGCAGCCTGGGCTAATACCCTTCTGCTAGAGGGGCCTCCATCGAGACCTAATCATTAAAACATGCTCTTTTTTGCAAATTTGAGACTTGTAAACCTTTTTCTAATTACCTGTAAATATTTAATTTTTTAATTGTGAGGCGTATAATAAATAAAAACAACAATTTTGCAGTGAAAACTTATTTATAATAAGTATTTTTAGTAAAAAAGAGTATTGTTAGTCAATATTATGTTAAAAAAGGATTTAAATTGGAGATTTTTCTTTCGTTCCAGCCAATTTAAAAACCTTTCTTTTTTAAAATAAAACTAGACCAGTCTATTTTTAAATTGTAGAGTACCTACAAGATTGCAGATTGTATAAGCAAAAAGATTCTTCTAATAACATCATGTAGGCGTCCCGGGAGACTTTTTCGGGAACCTGAGTACGATCGTTCAAAAGAGGGATAATCCCGTGTTTACGGGACGTTTGGTCACCCTGCTCTAATAGCATATGGATTACGATTAGATTAACACACAGTGAGTCACCATATTCTAACTACCCTTTTTGTGAAATAAATGATTTTAAAATGTTGCACAATAACTTAAAATTATTTTTCAATTTACAAGTAATTAATATTTTAACCATCTAGCATTATAATGTACTCACATTTTTCCAAGTAAACGATATTCCTTTTGGTCTTCTTAGTTTAAAATAGTTTGTAATTGGTTTGTCAAAGAAGCTTTCTTCTCCTTTCCAAATTTCTACAAATTTTGTTCCGGTAGCTATAATGTTCATTTTATCGTCAATTATCAAACAAAAAGGAAATAATTCCTGCAAAATTTCGCTGGAAAATGGAGTCAACAAGCTATCTCGATGAAACGATTCTTTGTGTGATTTATTCATCATCTAAAATTTAAAATGGTGTAGCTTACTTAATTACAGTTTAATAGCTCAATCATAGCTTATTGAATTGCAAAAAATCGCTTTTTTCCCATTTTCGGTTACTATAAACTCATAACCAGATATCTGTTTTAGAAAATCCAACCTATAAACTGGATGCTGATCCAGGGATTAACGTTATCGTTGCACATGAATTGCAAAAATTGTTATATCATTGATAAATAGCTTACTGACGTCTTGTTAATTCTTTACTCGAATTTGTTCCTACACTTGAGCTTAAAGTGGGAGTATGAATTCTCGACGAAAGAATACAGGTAAATTTCGACGCATGGTTAGAAATATTATGTTTTTATTAGAGGAATTTTCGACGCAAGAATTTAGGTACTTACAGAGAGGTAGGTAGGTAGGTAGGTAATAAAACAACGTTATCTTCGAAAAATTATTTGATTTAATTTTAAATATTATTAATAAACTAATTATTACTATTACTATAACATGAATGATAAGACACTAATTTTACAAAATCAAGTCTAGTTATTTGATTTAAATTTAGACTTTGAATCATTCGTTCTAGAAATGCAATTTTATTTTTTACATTTTTGTCTTTAATTTTGGCTGTTTTGCTAAGAATATTTATTTTAATATAATAAGTATCTAGTTAAAAATCTATCAAATTTTGAATAAATATAAATAAAGACGGGTGAGCCGCATAAAATGATGAATTAAATCTGGAATGAAACGACTCGCATGCATTTTTCGTTCTCATCACCGATGCATTTTTATCTGCCCAAATTGTTGGCGGAAATTGAGAATCTTCTGCTATATAGACTTCCAGAAGATAATCAGCATATTTATCTAATTTTTCATTATAAGGTTTGTATGACATAAGATCGAAAACATAGCAATCCTCGACTTCTTCTGGTGCTAAGTACGTTAAACCAAAATTTTGTCGTATCCATTTGCCAATATCTGAGTCTTGGTTGTTAAATTCTCGAACCAATCAAAGTAACCAGTTTTGATGTAAATGAAATCGACAACCATTAATTTTAATATGGGGAAGACAATCAGATAAAGCAATATGAATTGCTTTTTCAAATTCAATAAATACTTCTAGAGGATCCCAGCACAATTTATACAATTCAAATATTCTGGATTTTAATAATGATAAAAATAAATTTTTATATGATGATGTTCTATCTTTTAACAAACAATAAAATAAAGGTATGTAGTGACCATTTTCTAACCCATAAATTGTAAATAATTGTCCAAAATATTGGGTGTAATATGAAAAAGTACCATCCATATATAATAGTCCAGGTTCCCCCGTGGAAAAAAAGGCATAAAGAAAGAAACTTTCAGAATCGCTTCATTGCACTTAGACCTACAAACTTCCATAGCAACAATATTGATGAATGGGGCGTTTTTTCTGCAGCAGCGGTCAAACGTGTCAAAGTTATAACCCTCCCCGGAGTGATGGATAACCGATTTATTTTTTATTTGGCGGGGCCTACGCGCTCAACATGTAATAGTTACGACTGCCAACGAATTAACAAATAACCAGTTAACGCCCTCCTCTTTTGTAGGTCACATGTTTTATTATGTATCTAATAATAATAAAACACTGTTCATTCACAAAAAATAAATCGGTTATCCATCACTCCGGGGAGGGTTACCTATAGGTAACTTTGACACGTTTGACCGCTGCTGCAGAAAAAATCTTAATCGATATTGTTGCTATGGAAGTTTGTAGGTCTAAGTGCAATTAAGCGATTCTGAAAGTTTCAGCCGGTTATTCTTTATGCCTTTTTTTTTCACGTGGGAACCCGTACCATAATGTCTTAATTTGGCATAAGACAAATGTTTGTCTAACATGAAAAAATTATTATATGATGATCATTTAAAAATAAAAAATCTTCACCATTGTTTGTTGTACACATCCACTAGTCTATAAATTTCTTCAACATTTTTGGGTAGGACGCCCGGTAGCAATTTTCTGCGACATGTAGGTATATATGATCCACCGAATATCCTAGATATCACTAACTGTCAAATTTTGTATTGATGATTCAAGCACGCCAAATAATTTTAGCCGGTTTTTCACTCATTTTAACAAAACAACATCAAAACAAAACTGAGAAAATTGCATATAAGTGTAAAAAATTTACTTTACCTGTTAAATACACAAATATCAAGTTGGAAGGGGAAGATTTTATTGGCAATACAGCCATTAAATACATTTTTGGTCCTCCGTCTAGAAACAATACTATTAATTACTTGAAAATCGTCCGGAAAATGACATTTTCCGGCCTATGCCGGAAAAGTAGCATTTAGATTATCTAAAGAGATGGCGCTATGAGTTTAAATTTTAAGTCATCAAAAATACATAATGAATAATACAAATTTTAATTAAATCTATTTAAAAACAGCGTATAATATACTAAACTTACCTAAAACTTTTTCTAAAGATAAGCAGGATTCTAATTTACATTTAATTTCTCTCACAACTTGTATTATAAAATTTGACATTTATGTCAATTTACAACTACTTATCATTCGATTATGAAAATACATATCTCGATTTTATTTTTGCTCATTGAACTAAAATAGTTCATTGTCTCTGCTATTTTTATATAAAATTGTTAGATATTAATGTTAATATTTTCAATATAACAATTTTTACTGTGCTGCTTATTAGCACAGTATTTGTATGTATAAAAATTAAGGAACTTGAAATCGATTATCAGAAAATCATTCCTTATTACTAATTCTTTTAATCGTGCAATAGAAATCAATAAACATCTAATCTTGTATGTCACAAAGTAAAAAGTTTTTGAACTTGTTGTGTTTGCAACATATGTTATTTAAAACACTAATAACACTAGTTACACGTATATTAAGTATCAAACAAGTTATTATTCAACTATACATACTATAATATTAACATCACGTCATACCAGCTGACAGTCTATCGGCTGTCTTCTAGTCACTGGTCTTACTTTAGGTAGCCCAAACGGTCAACTGTTGAACATAACAGAACTTTTGAAAATATTAAAAATTAGTCGGACCAAAAAATAGTGTGTGCTACACGTCCGGAAAATATTTTGCAAGTGCTCGTATTGTTTCGCCTCGGTGCTACGCACTTCGGCTACACAACTTTACTCGCTCTTGCAAAATGTCATTTTCCGTCCTTGTGTCACAAATAAGTATTCTGAACATTGTGTGTCAAATATTCCTGTTGGATTATGAACCGTTTTCTTTCAAGCAGGTAGTTGGGGTAAAATGTGTTGAGTATTCACCCGCCGGGTAAAGTAGGAGTAGCAGGTGTTGTTACTATCTTATTGTTTTGAATATCATTTAAAACTAATTGCGCGGTACGGTATACCAATTTTTTTTATTATATTTGAAGAATAAATTAAAAATGGATAAAACTATTAGTGAACAGGTAAATATTTGGCCAAACAATAAATTTTATAAATTACCACTAATGTAGTCTACTGCAGAAATTTGTTAAAAATGCACTACAAAAGTCCACAATGTATACAAACGGAGAATCCTTCCCAAGAGAAGTTGGCATGCATAATCATGAAAAAAGTAAAAAAAAAATGGACTAATGCGTAAAAAATTATCAACGCTACTAAAAGAAAAGCCTTGTTAACTGCAAAGAATAAAGAATATATTTGCAATAATATTGGTCATGAAAAACAAAACAGTTTTCAAAAATTGCCAGAGTGTATTGAAGATGTGCATAGTTTTTTAAAATCAGTAAATTGTCAAACTGTCAAGGGGGAAAATTTTTACAAATGAAGAAGTTCTACAAAGTCGTGTGTTCATTGACTTCGTTTTCATTGCTTTAATGTAAAAATCATTAATAATACATAACAATTTTTAACCCAATATCTGATGTATTTTCAGTGTTCATGTAGACAATGAATAATCTTTTATTAACTGATGATTTTCAGTACTTTAACAAAATTATTGATAAAATGTTTATGGTTCATTGCGACAATTAACATAATCTTTAAATATATATTTGACATTCTTTGATATTATGAATGCTGTCTTTAAATATAATAGGTAGGTACATTAATACAATGAATTCGTTAACCAAACATCCTTTTTGAGTATGCGCATTTTTATTCATATCAGCGTGGTGTCGTGAGTCGTTATTTGTTTTAACTTAGTTTATGTTAGTTTGACAATTTTATCGCCCTTTTTTAAAGGTAAGTTCAAAATATTTTTTCATTTAATAGGTACCTATATTAGAATTTGTTAATTACAATATCGATTCTTAATAAGTTAAATGAGTTGTTTTATATATGTAGTTCAATTATGTTGTCTAAAAGTATTATCAGTTTAAAGTCATATTGCAATTAAGTTTAAATCTTCTTTGTTAATTATATATTCTTTCTTAAGACATCTACAAAAGGGTGCATTGCAATATTAATATTGGGTACTTAAAGTTATTAACTATTTTTTTAATACTAAGAATATCACATCTACTATGCCGTTATATGAAAATCAGCACTTCTCAGAACATCCAAAATCTCCTTCATTAATAAATCCACAATCACTGCATTTTATAAAAAATAAGGTTGTTTGCGGTATTAAAAATTATCATATTCGACAGTGTGACATAATAGATGTGATACAAATACGAATTTTTTATAAATGTATTAATAAAGGTTTTCTAAAAGATTGACAATTAAATAGTAATAAATGCTTATTCTAATTTAATATGAGTTCCTACTAAATATCGTTTTTTTTTTCTAATGTTAGATGATCATGAAGCTAAAGATATGTGAACCCTTGACGGATTTTATATATCAACCAACAAAACCTGAAGCAAAAAAGCTAAAGGAAATCAAATATAATTAAAGTTTAGTTCGTTAGAACATATAAAATAAATAAAACCTAAGAAAAGTTAAATTGAAATATTTAAATATATGTTTGAAAATTGTTTATTTTATTAATTTTGATGTATATGTGAAATTTGTCAAGATGAGCCGGCTTTGAAATCCAAAAATGCCTAACTAAAGTTGAATAAACATAAATATAGTTATTTATGATATGAGTGTTAAAAGTGACGTTTTATTTTGTGAGTGAAAAAAATTTCACGAACAAAATAAAATCACTTTTAACACAAATACCATACAATGTTTTTTGTACAATTTTGATAATGAAATGGGCGAATTTGCAATGACAATAAACTAAACCGTGTTACAGCTCGTTCAGACCGCATGCACGGGACGGTTTTGGATAAACACCGGTCACCGTGATACTCATTCACATGACACACGGCGACCGTGATACAAATTGACACGACACCTGGCGAAATGAAACGAATTTCTATATTCATAGCGCTAGTTGGTTTCTTGCAACAATAAAAATGGAGGTGAATACGTTTGTTATGATGTATTGGTATATAAAACATATTCATTGCTATAATTTGAAGTAGTTAATTAATAAAATAGTGCGAAAAGAGGTGTTTTTCAATTATCTCGGTTAATTGTTTATGGATTTAAATAACTTTTATATTAAAAAACTTTTTAAAATCTTTAATTTTTATTTTAACTATTTTTCTCGTAAATAAAATAGAAAAATTTTATTAACCAATAAGTTTTTTTTCGATTTTTGTAATTGTTAAAAAAACAGGTCAAAATTAGCAGTATGTATACGAATTTTTCAACTACTACCTTCCAAATACCCATTTCGAACCTTCAAATACCTTAAAAAACATTTTTTATTGTGTCACGGCGCACGGTTTGCAGTGACAAACCCGGGTGTAAATACCGCCGGCAACGGCAAGATGTCCCAGCCCGGTGCACCGTCGACTCGTGTGAAGACGCACATTTAAAACTATGCGCCACTAAGAAACCCGACATCCGATACACCGTCCCGTGCATGCCGTCTGAACGGGCTGTTAAAAGTTAACTAAACCGTGTTAAAAGTAAACTGAAGCGTGTTAAAAGTATTTTTAACACGCTTCCATGTAAACAATCAATTTTAACATTGTTTGCTATCATTAAAAGTGTCACTTTTAATGACAGTTGTACAAAATAGTAGTTTGTGCAACAAGTGCGCAAAGTACTTTGCGCACATGTTGCACACAATACTTTTTCTTCGATCACGATTTATAATAATTAAAAATAAAAAACTTATTTGAAATCTGTAACTATTTTTATTATTATTAGGTATATTACAGGAATGCAAAATAATAATTATAACACTTAATTTAACCCAATTTAAATGATTAAATTAGATTAAAGTTAATTAAATTTAAGACAAAAGCAATAAACATTTTTTATTTGAAATTATAATTTATGGTAAAATTTGAGCAATTTTGAAGTGTTAATCCAGGAGTTTCTCTATTTTTTACCAAATTCTCGGTAAGTGTTGAAATATTTGCCGATGATGTGGAAGGTTTATCTTTTTGGTTAATTGGGGAGTCTACTGTGTTTACAATTTTATTGGCTATCTCTATTTATTGGCGATGGCGTCATCGACATAGCTTTCTGCAATATTGCTTGATCTCCATCCACCATGGCGTTTAAGAGTTAATAAATCTCCTCCTGCGTTTACTAAAATAGTTGCAGAGGAGCGTCGAAAAGAATGGCCAGTATAAAGATTAGGGTTCAGCAATTGTAAAAATTCTGCCACGTGTTTAGGCATATTGCCAATTTTGTTAATTCCGAAAATTTGCCTTGTGCATTTACCCTCTTGATAATTCACAAAAAGGCGTCTGTTAATGACGTGATCAGGTCGCAGACAAGCGTACTTTTTGTAGATATTAAAAAATTCTCCAGTTACCGTGAAGGATCTTTCAGTTTTAGTTTTCGTACTTCGAAGCCTAACCAATAGGGCAGTCCCTAAATCTTCCAAGTCATCTAATTTTAAATTCCACAATTCTTCTCTTCAACAGGCACCAGTTAAACCGATCGCAAGGACAGTCTAGAAGTTAAAATAATTATTTTTAACTAACTTATATTACAAAAATAATGAAACGTTTATTTACTTTAGTTAATAAATATTTATAATCAGGTGCTTCTCTTAAAAATTTATGGATTTCTTTAGATGTTAACGTTTTTGATTTTTTAGGCTTGTAATTGTCATTTTGTCTTTTCAGAAATGCTTTTAATATCACATATTTCGAAATATCCACATTGTTTTTTATACTTAATGTACTTCGCAACATTGAATATTGGGACCGCATAGTGTCGAAGCTTTATAAGATTTTGTTTGTTCTTGAAAATAAGCAAGCATTACATTTTCAGAAAATGATAGTATTTCTTTATTTTCTCTCCATTCCATAAATTTTCGATAAGCGCATTCATACTTTTCTCTAGATTTTTCTGGCAAAAGGTTTAGAGTTGCATTCAAAGCAATCTCCGAAATTTCTGGTGGTGTGTTTTTCATATATTCATCTTCTGAATATGAATTATTATCAACTACTTCCATTATACTTTGAAACAATTATATAATGATTCGTCGCGTTGTCAAATATTTAGATTAAAAGTTTATATAAATTCTTATGTATTATTTTTCTATGAAAATAATTAAAACTATTTTTCTACGTCCATGACTGTAAACGTCAAAAATCGTACTGTAGACATTCCTTGTAAGTGACATTTAATAATAACATGCACGTAATGAGATCTCATAACATACATGTGCGTTTAGATAAGAAAACTTAAATTTTTTGTTTAATTAAATTGCAATAAAATTTTTTATGTACGTACTACTTTATTTGGTCTATTTACATACTTTTTGTCAATTTTAAAACATAAATATATAATAGATTTTATTAAAAAATAAAATAAAAATAAAACAGATTTAGGCAACATATATTACATTTTAAATTATTATTTAATCTAGGATGTTACTTAATGTCACTACTTTGATAAATGTTATTTTAAAC
The DNA here is from genome assembly GCA_964028335.1 of Altica lythri. Lineage (NCBI taxonomy): Eukaryota > Metazoa > Arthropoda > Insecta > Coleoptera > Chrysomelidae > Altica > Altica lythri. The sequence continues at coordinate 34,228,204 of OZ034803.1, read as the reverse complement.
GCCAAATTTCGTCATATATTTTTTAAGAGATGTCAAATATTTAGAATTAAAATTAAAATATTGAGTCGTAGAAAAAGCATAGTACGTAACTCGAGTGGTAAGAGGTATTACGTACTCGTGTAATTACGCACTCGCCGCTACGCAGCTTCGTGCGTAACTTTTCCACTCGTACGTAATATCCTACTTACCACTCTTGATACGTAATATACTATTAAATATGGCTAACGTCAAAATATATATTACACATCACGAACTGTAAGCCTCCTACAGGGCCTCCTACGATAGATGCGTGGAAGATCTAATAGGTAATAGGTATGCGCATGTTCAGTATGCGGTACAGAGAATTCCGCACACTTTTCCGCACAGTGTACGAAATTACTAACTTTGCATTGAAGTAAGCCGTGTCTATTTGCATTCTTTTCATAGTGATCGTAGAAAAAATATTTTAAGTTTCCTTAAAGCTTTTAACAACCAATTCTGTTGTCGTTTACAAAGGTTAAAATATAATAATTAAACAAAAACTCTTATTCCCTATATAAAATAATAATAAAAAATCCAAAAAACACAATTGAGAGTTAGATTATATTATTTAAGAGTTTTTGTTCAATTATTAATTTTTTTATCTTTGTCAAAAGCTTAGAAAAATTTTAAATCTTGTTTAAATTTATTCCACGTTTGTTAGACATTTTCAGATTTCAAAGACGGCTCTTAAAAAATTTAACTTTAATATTTTTATTTATTTTAAAAATAAATATTTCATGTTTCACGTTATTCCTAATTTTTAATATTAATAAATGAATGTACATCAATTATACAAACATTTTATTTCCAAAAACTAGCATGAACAATATTATCAGTTATTAGTAACTATCTTCACATTCGTTGCCAAATAGAGCTCTCAGCAACATCAAGTGTCGTGAGTGTTAGTGCCACAGAGAGATGTCGGAGAGAGGTCCCTGCGTGCATACCAATCTCACCATGCTTGTCAGTGGATATAGATAAGTATCCAGCTTAATTTAATTACATACATACATACAAATACTAGGCTAGGTATAATCCCAAACCGATTTCTACTTGACTTATACACAAACGTGAGAATAGACATCGCACAAAAAATAACAAACACTCCCAGCAATGGATCGCCGTACACGCGGCGCCGGAGCTATTTCCAAAGTACCAACTACGGTGGAGAAATCCACCACATCCAAAACAAACTCCAAAAACAAACTCCAAAAACAAACCCTACATTCCTCCACCAAAACCAACCACCCCTACCTCCTCTGCCGCCTCCACCCCTATCCCCAACACCCCCTGTTCCTCCACAACCGACTCTCCTTCCCCCCTAATACCCGAATTCGCACTAATTCCCCCCAACCTGCCACTACTGTTCCTATTCCCCCAAAACTACTCCCCCACCAACAACAACACCACCACTGGTCTCCCCCCTTCCCAAAACCCAAACATCAGGATCATCCCTCCACCATAATTTCCATGTCAGCTTATACAAAATCCTAAATACCTATGAACTCCTCCACAACTCCATCTCCCTCTGTAAGATTAACTTTAACCGTACAGCCTTAGTCAAAACCACTTCCCAAAAATCCCCGGAGCAAATCCAGTCCATGCTTCAATCACTTCTTGGAGACTTCCAAGTCCTGGTCATCCCCCTTAACAAAAAAAACACCCCTTACGTGCCCCTACCTCCCCAAAAGTCTTCCGACTTCTCCAATACGTAGTAGACTTGGACCTTTCTAAGGACCTGGAAACCCTGCTGGATGAAACACCCCTTTTCTACTGCTAGATGGTGCCCCCAACTGAATACTGAAAAAAAAATGGGCCCTTGACGAAGATTACTGTGGTTTCCTTCGTCCTTACCAAATGGAAGGGCTCCACGACGGAGGAGACACGCCACATCGTCAATCTCCCAACCCCACATTGCACCACGTGGGTCACACTTTCACACTACACTTACACTTACACCAAAGAAAAATGACTTTTTGGGCCCGTTCAAGCACCATGGAGGGATGAGGAGAAGTTAGAAGATCCAAAATCACTGAAAATGCAATTAGGTAAGTTTTTGAGAGCGGGGACGACGACAGACAGATATTAACTCCTTTCCAACACTCCATCCATCCCCTGAAAAGAACGTAAGTCCTACAACAGGGTCCCCATACATACCAAATTTCAAAAAATTATCATACTTATCTTCCTGTCCATATATTCTTCAGCCTTCAGCCTTTAACTATCTTCATACTCATAAATATGGTGTTAGACTGATCATAACTGCAATTAATATAGTTTTTGTGTCAATACCACCCTGGTCAATACATTCTAAACATTAATGTAATGTTGACATGTCTTTATATCAAAGATTGTGTTTATAAATATGATAATAAAAATCATAAATACAACAATTTTGGTTCATCCTCAAGTAAGTACGCGTTCGTTAAAATAATAAACATGTTCTAAATGCAAGAATTGTGTATTAAGCCAATCCAATTCTTACATATGTATATAGATATTAAGATGTGATTCATTAGCATAACGTATAAAAGTTCATTGAATTAATGTACACTATTCATTGATTTAAAGAAAATTGTATTGATTTTTATGATTTCGTCGTTTCATAGATGGAATGAAATAAGTAATTGATTAAAAAAAGGTATTCATACTTTAATGAAACGTAATTCGTGTTAACAAAGAATCGTACTTTGGACCAAAATCAGTATCTATATTCATTGTCGTAATGAACACTTTCTTTCTATTTAGGTATTTACGAATTTGGTTCAGATGTAGTAGAACTAGAAAAAGCTATTTCCCTCTACTTTAATTTATAATTTTTGATTAGTTTGGAACTTACGTAAGATCTGTTATCAAAATCGAGTCGAAAGGTAACAATAACATAGTTCCTTACGCCACTTGCTGAAGAAGCTTTTTCCAAGACTTTAACTTTAAGATTTAAATTATAAAAGTCTTTTGCAATCTGCACTAACTGACCTAAAAAATGTTTATTACTAAATTTAATATTTCAGTCAAGTTCTTACAAAATTAGAATAAAAAAAAAAAATTAAGAGGAAAGAATGGATCACTAAACCATTAATTAAAACAGTCAACAAAAAAATGAAATGTTCAAACGACTTAAAAATAATCCTGAAAGCCAAGAACTTAAAACAGAATACAATAGGTACAGAAACAGTACGAACACTCTAATCAAAGAAGCCAAAGAAAATTATTACAAACGTCAAATAAATAAAAATAAAAACAACCCAAAAGAACTGTGGATAACTATAAACAAACTATGTAATACTAAAAAATCTAACACAATAAATACTATGATAAATGCAGATAGTGATGTAGTCATCGAAGCAAAACAAATAGCCAATCTCTTTAATAATACGTTTGTAGATGTTGGTAGGAATCTTGCAAGTAAAATCAATGCAAATGACCAAATCCAATGAAAGAGGAAAAACTCAACACATCTATAATTCTTCGACCAACAAATGCTGAAGAAATTATTATAATAATAGGACAGCTAAAAAATGGTAAAAACCAGGAATAGACAATGTCAAATCAGAAACAATTAAGGACGTTAAAAAATACATACCTGAGCCCCTAGCACATATATTTTACGTATGCATGAAAACAGGTGAGTTTCCAGCGGAATTTAAAGTATCGGTGGTAATTCCAATTTATAAGTCGGGGGAAACAACCAACCCAGGAAACTATCGACCGGTATCATTATTAACAAATTTCAGTAAAATATTTGAGAAAGTTTTAAAACGAAGATTAACTAGTTATCTAGAAAAATTTAATATTCTTTCTAATAAGCAATTTGGATTCAGAGAGCAAAAAAAACACCCAGGATGCAATTTAAACATTAACCAACCGTCTGTACGAAACACTGGATGCAGCTAAACCATGTCTTACAGTTTTTCTGGATCTAGCCAAAGCTTTCGATACGGTCAATTATAAACTTCTTCTCACGACTCTCGAGAACCTTGGTATTAGAGGAAATTGTATTGAATTATTTAAAAACTACCTCACAAATCGGAAGCAATGTGTAAAAGTGGAAAACGAATATAGGGTACAGTCCTTGGACCAGTACTATTTATTATTTATTTGAATAGTTTATTTAACTTAAAAACATCAGGAGAAATTATTACTTTTGCGGATGACACAGCCATATTTTATAGAGGAGAGTCTTAGGAAACTTTAAAAACAGAAGTAGAAACTGATCTAGAAATAATTAAGGATTGGTTTGACCATAAGTTATTATCTATAAATAAAAAAAAAACATTTTTATTTCTTTTTCAAATTATGAGTCAACCCAACCCATATTTCAAAACCTCACTATAAATGACACCGAAAAAATACCTCGAGTAGACACTATTAAATACTTGGGAGTCTTTATAGATAAACATCTACGATGGAAGGACCACGTAAACTATTTATTGAAAAAACTAAGGTATGTTTTATATAAATTTCGTCAACTAAAAAACATCATAGACTTAAAACATAAAATAACACTCTTAGGGCAGAAACCCTACTAGAATATACGAAATATAAAAGATATGGTAAGATATAATAAAAATATGCTATTTATAGCAATTTAGGAAAGATTTGGATTCAATTGTTAAAAAAAATCGACAATTGTAAAAAAAAACTTCAATACCCAAATATTGCTAACGATGATTTGTGAAGAAGGACGTGGCAACAATGCTTGTTTGTCCACAACGCACCCTTGTTTTAGCGAACGTATATCAGGCCAATCAGGCGGCCATACTTCGTTTGTAGTTGCTGTCGAAAATGTGCAGAGGAAAGGCGATAGATGAAAAAAATCGATCAATTATCATTAATTTAGATACAGTGTTTGAAATATTGTAAGATACGATTCAAATGGTTTAACTGCCCAAAAACCCAGATATGTGAAAAAATCCAAATCAACAGACCCTGATAAAAGACCTTTGGGCAGAATTATCAAGTGTAATAGGTGTTCTAAATACAAAAGTTGAGTGTACTCTAGAGTGAAGCTATTGGAAAACGTCTTTGCAGGTGTACGTGTTATTCATGAGCAAGAAAACTAGGTTATGGTACTTTTAAGGTAAGTTTCACGAGTTTAATCCTAAACAACAAAAAATAATTATTTTCTGGGCTGTAATATCGGCACAAGGAGTTGGCAAATTACATTTTATCAATGGCATTGTTAGCTTAGATAAATATTAAGACAACCTAGAGAAATCTTTGTTGCCTACTTTGGAGCAAAGCAGGGTCTCTGGAAATGATTTTATCTTCAAGCAAGACGTTGCTGCCTGCCGCACTTCCAAAAAAAACATAAAATTACGTTTAGACAAGGAAATACCACCACTGAAATGGGTTTCTAATAGTCCGAACCTTTCGCCCAAGGAGAACTTATCATGAAAAAGAGGCTGCGAGGCAATCCTGCCAGAACTGTGTAAGAACTCAAGAAAAAACTGTAGAACATTTGGGATAGATTCGCTTCAGATAAATGCCTTAACGAATTGAAGCTGTAATTAAAAATTAAGGTTATGTTATCTGTATAAAAGACTGAATCTACCTCCTCCTTCTCTCGTATAATAAATAAATGTTGTCTGTTTTTACTTCAGAATTTTTTTTAAACATATTTTCTTCTTTTTTATATACATACTTAAATATTCTATGACTTATTTTAATAAAACCACAGTTCAACTACTTTCTTGATCCATTTGTTATTTTCCCAATAATTTGTAGGTAAAAAACAAAAAAATGTTGAACGAGGTCTGGCTATTAAATCAGGAGTCTGCGTGCCTAGAGGACGTCCTAGAGGGGTGGGAAAAAACGAGTAGTGCGTTGGATATCTAGAAGTCTTCTCTCTGCATGTACCAAACTACGTTTTCGTCACTATTATAGTATTTGTGCAGTAGCGGTTGAAACGAACGTGTTTTTTTCTCTTGCCGAAAACCATGTGTGACAGGAGCAACGTATCGATCTCAAATTTCTTCTTCAATCGAAAAAAATCCCGACTGAGTGCTTTAAATTGTTGCAAGAGGCCTATGGGGACAATTATTTATCTGCTGCGTTTGTTTTTGTGTGCTACAAGCGCTTCAGTGAGGGCCAAAAGAGCACTGAAGATGACCAGTGCCCAGATCGCCCTGTCAATGTGTCAACAGTGACCAAAATCAACGAAATTGTGCGTGCAGATCGTTGATCCGCATCCGGATGATTGCCAAAGCTATAAACACCAATAAAGAAAGGGTTACCAAAATTTTACATGAGGAATTACACATGACAAAAGTCTGTGCAAAGTTGGTGCAAAAAATCTGTCTCCTGATTTCCTTGAAAGGTTGAAAGAAGATCCCGGACTGATGAAAAATATTATTACTTGCGACGAAACGTGAAATTTTTAATACGATGTTAAATTGGCAATCCATGCGTTGGAAAACGCCTGAATCGCCCAGATTAAAAAAAGCAAGAATGTCCAAATCAAAAGTCAAGGCAATATTAGTCGTTTTTATTTTCGACATTAATGTGATCGTGATGACTGAATTGGTTCCAGAGGGTTAGACCAATTCTATTTGTCAGTTTTGGCAACACGGCGAAAAAAAGTTCGTTAGAAACGGCTAGAGTTGTGAAAGAATAACTTGTGGATTTTGCACCAGAAGAACGCACACCTATCTGTAAACCAGTATTTGGCCAATAAAGGCACTCCAGTGCTCGCCAGATTTGGCACCACGCGACTTTTTTTGTTTCCGAAGATAAAATCTGCTTTGAAAGGGATCCGATGGAAGCGGTAAAGCAAAAAACGGAATAGCTCCTAAAGTCCGTTACCAAAGAAGACATCCAGCACTGCTTTGATCAATGGAAAAAACGTATGGAAAGGTGTGTGGCCAAGAAAGTGAAGTATATTAAAGGGAAGCATTCAAATGTAGAATATTTTTAATAACAAAATCTCGTTATTTAATAGCCAGACCTCGTATAATATTGTTATTCTAACATTTATTTTTTAACAAAATTTATGGTGCATATCCGTTTGAAGATCTTGTCCTGTTCGAAATGAAAGAAACTGCCAGTACGAAATTAAATAAAAATAAAATAGCTTCCCTTGCAACTAAGACTACGGTCACACAGACGGGATTTCACGCTGCGTTGTGGCGTTAACAAACGCTAAACAATAGTCCACATTGTTACCAGTTAGGCTGCCCAAACTGGCGCTAATTCCTGCCCGAAAGTTAGAAGGCGAATAAATCTTCAAGGTCTTTCGCTCACGAATAGCACTGGTTCCATTTTCAAGCTTCTTTTCACTTAGTCTTGAGTTGCCAGATATCACTCGGCGTGATTCTGGTTAGGTCAACCTTACAAATGCAATTCCTCTTTGTTGTATTTTGTTTGGATGTATCACCCTTAATTTTTGATAGATGCAGTTCAAAAGAAGGAATAAATATTCAGTGGTATTTAAAAAAATTATTTTGTTTTATAAATATGTTTACAGAAGTACGTGTTTTCCCTTTGATAGTAATCAGTCAAAAGCTCAACTTTTCGACACTCGAAAATCTGAACACCAACATCTATGATAAGGGATGAACTCTTGTGAAACGCTCGTGAAAAACTGATGGTGTGGCCTATTATTTTCATAATGACGGGAATTCGCGTTGTGTGAAATGCCGCCTGTGTGGCCGTAGTCGAAAATTATTTAAAAACCTACAAATTCTAATCTGTCACTTAAGTTATATGATTCAAATTGTTTTCTTCGAATCATTAAGTTTAATTTTTATAATACCTAAAAAAAATATGTATTTTATTATGTACTTACCCATAATATACTGAGTAAATCCTTGTCTACCACTTCTGTATACTAACACGCATCCTTTAGCATCAATATCAGTCAAATACATCGAAGGACTTTGCATTTTGGGATATGTAAATCGAAACTGAGTATGGATATTATCAACACTCTCTAAAAAATCAGTAAAATAGCGACCTGTAGCTCTAACTGTAACGTCATATCTAAAACACAACATTCAAATATTCTTACATTCAATGCCTGATCGAAAAAAAATTACCCCAGAGTAGAAAAAAACCTAACAAAACATCTGCCAAAAAAATTCATAAAACTGTCGTATGAAGCCCCTAGAACTGTGGCAGCAGCTACCGCCAAATTACTTAAAATTATATCGGGGTACACTTGGTGAGTATTAAAAACCTGATAGTCACAGTTAGCAACTTTTTTAATTTCGTTCCAAGTATCTTCTCCATATTCTATCTAAAAAAAGAAATAAATAATTTTACTTTATTAAGAGAGAGGAATAATTAAAAATATATATTTCAATGAGTTTTAAGTTTTTTATCCAAATAACAAATAAATTATTTGTCAATTAAAGAAATTTTAAATACCTTTCTTTACCGTAATCAACTTACTTGTGAAGAAAATGGAAAGCAATTAACCAATGAACACTGAAAGAATAAATGAACAAAGGAGAGAACGAGCAAACAAAAACTAGCTTCTACAGATGTATTACGGTTAACGCCCCACATTGAACAAAACCATAAAACAGCAGAGTGGAATGCGTTATATCTGGCCGTTTTGATAATATTACTGCCTTAAATGACCATTACGAAGTGGAGATTTTTTATATTTATGTGACTCACAACTTGTGATGAGAGACTTAGAAGACTTATTTTAATATCTTTTTCTTTAAACCATAAACCAGAAAATAAAATACCTTAGTTACTAATAACTTTTAATAACTTCCACTAAAAATTACAATTCACTATGGAAATTGAACAAAATAAACAAATCAACTCATAAAACAATTCCTATCTTGTTACTAATGGGTTTAAAACACCAAAAGGAGTAGGTATTGGGGTACAGGTACTACCATTAGGCTCTTAAGCTCTGGAAAACTCTTTAATACTTTCCAGCGGAGTTTTTATACATATGCTAGGGAGTGCATGTAAAAACTCCTTAATTTAGCCACCGTTAGCCTACCATGTTCGAGTCAAACACAACTTGAAACTGCAAACAGTCTCATTAGCAAGGACTAAACTCAACAAAGTAACTTTGCTATCTGTACCAAGGCACAAAGAATTGCCGGATTCGGGATTGCTAATTGCTAAAGAAAAAGCTGGTACTCCTTTTATTGGACCTGAACCTTTCTGTAGCATCTCAAATGCCGAATTAATGATAAAGTTCGTTATAGAAAAAAGGAACTCAATGCAACATAGTGGAAAGAATCTAGGTTTACTTAGTTACTCTAAATTGTTGTTAAACTTTTAAAAAACTAAACTCCACGTAACCGCAGGAATTCTCACAGGTACCATCTCTGTAAAATAAACAAAGTGGATAGTGGAATATAAAGATTCTGCTAGTAAGCAGATCGAACGTCTAAACACATTATCTGTAACTGCAGTGTAATTGTTTACCAACGACATAAATATCTTGGACAGGTTGCATTGAGCCTGATTAGGTTACAAACGTACATCCTAAGCGGATAGAAGACTTTCTTAAAAGTCTAGATCTTATAGATTATTAGATGTAGGGTATACACAAAAGATCTTTTAGGTAGCAGTAGAGTAAAGTCACCGGAGCCAATCGACCCCACTTATAATCTACAATCTACATTTTCTTACCAGTTTTTTATATATCTCTTAAAGTTAGCTGTTTATGTATTACATAAATCAAATGGAGAGACAGTAACCTGCATAACCCAGTACTGTTGGTAAATGCTGTTTTCTCTGTGTCTGGAGGCTCAATTTTTACTTGCCAAGTTTAAAGCAGAAAACATCTCAATCCGGCCAGAGTATTGTAAACGTCGACAATACGGTAGTCGACGCAAAATTAAAGTTCTATTAGACGGCTTAACTACTCCGTCGTTTACCATTTCTTTAAAAAAACCATTCGACATTTTTTCTTTTTACGCTTGAGTAAAACGGCATGCTAGAGTTGATATAGGACGTGCTTTACCGGTGTCAATTTTATATTGAACTGTATTACTGGTCGTTTCAAGTCTTTCTTCTTGTGAACCAAAAATTGGAAGACAAAGGCATAAGCTTTCGTTTCCTTTTTTGACAACGACTAAGTTCCTTTGGTTGCCATCAGCTGATAATCAAAATTCCGGTTTTAACTTCACTGGTAGTAACAGAAAGGCTTTGTGTCTACGTTTCTCAATTAAGTCCATCTCTCAATAGTTACTGGTTAGTCATTAACACTAATAACGTCAACAGGTACATCCGCAGCAGATATTAGGAGTGATTTTTCAACAAAAAAGCTTTTTCTCACTTTCTGATCGTGATTTTTGGATTCCAACACAGCTGGAACTGGTTCTGGGGTGCTGCAGGTTAGATGAACTGTAATAAGTGATTCAATTTGTTGTGTTAGTTTGACGTCTTTATCTTCCTCCACTACTAATTCTCTTGGACCAATGATTAATTCTTTAGTGTCGGAATTGATTGATGTTTAAATTTAGTCTGAAACCATAAGTATTTATAACACTCCATTCCAAGATGACTGCATGGGAAATTTGTGTAGAACCGAACTCTATGTTAACAACTACTTTGCTAGGAACCTTTGCTTATTCCTCAGTGGTGTTTTTTTTTGATAACCATAGTCTTTAGTTGACTAACCAATTCTTCTATATAGACTTCGTTTACCCGCTTTTATCGCACTTCTTCGCTATTTTCGGTGGTAATTGATTACAGGTGCATGGCTAAAAGACGCTCTGGTTGCTATTTACAATTTTAACGCCTGTAAAAAAGCATCCAACAAAACTTTGGAATATGCTAGATAAAAAATTATTTCAAGCTCTGTGTCCCTTAGTCCCTCTACAAAAGCTTACACTCTAGACATTCTCGCATGCTTTTAGGCGCAGTGGGATAGGCAAAGCGTACTATTCTGGCGATGTTAGCTTTAAACCTTTAAAATGGTTTATGCTTTTTGCGCTAGAAGATGAGTGGCTACATTCTGGCTTTAGGATCTTTTGAAAGCCCAGACTGAAGACTTGATGGAAAATCCGATCTTTAATCGTCTCTAATCGTTTTAAGAGTGGATCAGAAGTCTGATTAGAATGCAGTTACGCAACTTGTTCTCGTAACCATGGATTACTTCGTCTTTTCATTTTTCTAATTAGATATCTCGGTCAAAATCGTGGTCATCTTCTCATTTAACTTCTGATCGATATTCTTAATGAGAGCAAAAAATTGGGCATTTAGAGCTGTTTGTGAATGTTTACATGCGACGAATTTGGGAGCAATTCCTTGATTCATGTAGTGTTTAAATAGACGTTTAAATGGTACTCTTTTCGTTTCAATTCTAATTCTTCTACCTGTCTTCTGAGAGCTGCTACCAGTATAGTTTATTAAGTTTCTTCCCAGACATCTTGCATAATCGTCTGCTTAAACAGTGTGGATATCTCGTTAGAAAGCATGGGCATTAAAATTTGGCATTTATAGCGCTTTGTGAATCTTCAAATTTCAAACATGTAATGGATTTAGGATCAAATCCATGATTCACGTAGCGTTTACGTAGCTGTTTAAATGGTAATTTTTTCGTTCTAGTTGCTTCCAAACCTAATTCTTCTAACTCTCTTCTGAGATCTGCTACCACTATAGTTCTTTAAGTTTCTTTCCAAGCATCTTAAATAATCGTCTAAAACAGTGTGTAAATCTCGGTAGAAAGTGTTAAGGCCAACCCTGCCTTTTAGTTAGTAAGTTTATTTCTATTTTGCGCATGCCTTGGTGTGAGCGCAGAACTCATCCGAAATGCCGAAAAGGGCGCTACAGAGACATTCTTGTTGTAATAAGAAACGTTAAGATTAACCTGTTGATTGTAAATCCAATTTATGTTTTTGCAAATAAATATTTCGAAATAAAACACGTACATCAATTTTGAAAAGTAACACACAAACATTTGGTCTTACGAACACGGATGGTTAAGCAGTAATTCAACAAACTGTAAGTTTTTTCCATTTTGTATACCTAACGTAACGCGACGTTATATTATACGATTCCTATTAACCATGTCCCACAGTGATAATAATAACAGTGTAAATTCGGGTGGTAATACCGAAATTAATGAAATGTCGATAGAGATATTGTAGTAGCAAAGTTAACAAGATTCGTAGAATTTTTAAAAGAGGCTACGGCGGATAAGCTTTTAGAATTAGAAACAAGAGTAGATCACGTTGTTAATACATTTTAACAATTTGATATCATTCAATCAAAAATAGAATTGTTAGACGGAAATGAATTCCAAAGTGGGTCTCGAGAGGCATAGCTTTAGTAGACAAAAACGCACACCTCACTCCCCGATATTTTATTTATATCGATATATTTATAATTATATCGATATTTTTTTATCGATAAAGGCTTTTAACATATATCGAAAAATTATCGATATTTTTCAAATATATCGAAATGCATTTTTCATTGTCGATATTCGTGTAAGTTTCTTTGTCATGTCATCAATGCCAACGGATATTGATATTAATCATTTAACAATTTCATCTGTCTATCTGAGGACGAAGAGCTCGATCAGTTGAGGCTAAATTCTTAATTAAAAAAAAAAGAAGAGGGATGTGTCATGTGTCTACTGCTTCCGTTTCCGTTATTACCGTTATGTTATATGTATTATGTATTGAGCTATCACTGCTATCAGAGATATATTGTTTTCGTTTCTGGCTATCGACCACGTGTTCGTGTTAGTTTCTTCGTTTTTTGCTATTTTGTATTTTGCTGAATAGATCTCTTGGTTTTGGCGTTTTCATTTGGACTTAGGATATTTTCTGTTGTGTTTGTGTACCCCTTTTGACTATTATTATTTGTAATCTTATAAACTAAAGTTGTGAGTTTTGTGCTAAACTATATTTTGTGACTTTTGTAAATTGTGTACCGCCATTTGGAGTCATGGTGTCAGTTATTTGGAAGTATTTTACCAAATTATCTAAAGAAAAAGCTGAGTGCAAACTTTGTTCAAGAAGTTTAAAAACATCTGGCAATACCAGCAATTTGCGAAATCATTTGAAACAAAAGCATAAAGATATTTATAAACAACTGAGCGACAATGAACTTGAAAAAGAAACTATAAAAAAGATGAAAATGACTCCAGTTGAACAGGTTAGTCGACTTAATTTTCAATAAAAAATACAATAAGCAATAATAACTCAAGCATGATTTTTTTTTTGATTTATTGTAGGATCCAAAAGAGAAAGAAAAGACAACTTCGCCATCATCAACTCGTAGTCTAAGGTCAGATTATATTGATTCTGAGTCAGAAACAGCATCCAATATTGGTTGTGCTGGTGCCTCCACATCCACAAGCACTAAAACATGGCCGGAATCTTTGACGAGAGATTTAAGGCAACCCACTATTGCCCACGCTATTCGAAAAGTCTCTTCGTTTTCAGGTAACAAAAATTATGTTTGAATCCATTGTAAAAACTGTTTTAGAAAAATAATTTTACATCCTTTATAATTAAAAATTTTATTTTTAGAAGGTGGATCAAAAAATGCAGCAATAACTGAAGCAATCGTAAACTTCATAATTCAAGACAATATGCCATTTAATACCGTAGAAAGAAAAGGGTTTTTGAACCTAATGAAAGAACTAGCTCCTCTTTATAAGGTTCCAACCAGAAACACTATTAAAAGTAATATAGACAAAAAATATGAGGTTGTGTCAGAAAATTTTAAAATAATTTTACAAAATATAAAACACTTTACTCTCACCACTGATATTTGGACAGCAGATATGCAAACAAAAAGTTTTATTGGCGTAACTATACATTTCATAAAAAACAAAGAAATGTGTTCCGCTACATTAGGAGTAACCGAGCTGTCAGAATCACATACTGCAGCTTACATAATAACCACGTTGGAAAATATTTTAAAAGCTTAGAACATAGATACAGACCGAATAGTGGCAGCTGTTACTGACAATGGGGCCAATATGGTAAAAGCCTGTCAAGATTACTTAGGAAAATCGAAACATGTGCCATGTTTTGCACATACAATGAATCTGGTTTGTGAAAATGCCATCAAATGTACTGAAAACTTACAACCTTTAGTTGAAAAAGTAAGGAACATTGTTGTTTGGTTTAAACGGAGTGTTCATGCTAGCGATGAGCTTAGAAAATCTCAAAAAGATAAGGGGGTTCCAGAAGGGAATATTTTAAAACCCATTTTAGACGTGAAAACCCGCTGGAACTCAACATACTACATGTTGGAGAGGTTCCTTAGGCTTGCACCTATTATAGGAAATATTGTATTATCGAATATAAATGCCCCAAACATGGTTAATGCTTTTGAAATCGAAGAGTTAAAACAGGTGTGTCAACTACTGTTTCCACTGGAACAGACAACAAAAGAAATGAGTGGACAGAGTTACATTATGTTAAGTAAAGTTATACCAATGAATTTTTTACTGAATATAGTAACCAATCAAATTATTCAATTTTGATTCATATGTCAAATTCCATCCAATCATCTCTGGATTACAGCGACAACACTCTACATGTGGTGTTTTCAGTTTGGTGTTTTCATCAAAGATCATCGAGTATTTGATTAAAAATTAATTAAACGTCAAACTGACAGCTGGCTTGAAAATGTCCCAAAGATTTGGTGTTGCAACTAACGATGCAATTAATGATATTATATCCAATAATACTCCAAAAAATACAATAAAATCAAAAGGAATTTCTTCTACAGTGGAAATTAACAATCCGTCAACTTCAGCAAACTCTTCCTCCAACTTAACATTTACCAATTTCACTTTTCACAACTGTAAATTTGTTTAAAAATGAATAATAGTTGATAGATTAAAAATAATAAATTTTGTTGAAAATTATTAAACGTCAGATTGACAATTTTTTGAAATCTACAAAGTAAAAAATTATCTTATCGAATACCCCTCAGGCCTTGATAAATACTCAAAATTTTGTCGTAGAGGATCCTTCAAGCGTGTTGCTCCAAGATAATAGCCCTCGGCCTGCGGCCTCGGGCTATTATCAAGCAACACGCTTTCAGCATCCTCTATGACAAAATTATCTCGGTATTATCAAGGCCCTAGGGGTATTACTACTGACAATGTGTTTGATAACACAATTTGAAAATTTTAAGGTAAATCCGGGCCTCACTAAAACGCTAAAATCTGCAATTCTTAAAGAATTATATAAAAGGTTTGGAACAGTTGAAAAATGTTTTTTGTTGGCTGCATCCACAATTTTGGACCCCCGTTTTAAAAACATTCATTTCAAAGATGCTATTGGAGTATCAAATATTCAACGCCACCTAAGATCCGAAATGACAAGTTTTGTTTCTGAAGAATCGTCGTCTTCGTCAGATGTTTCGGAAAAAGCAGAAGAAGAAGAAGAACAAACCTTCGATTTATGGGCACCCCACAAAAATATTGCTCACAAAAAACTTAAAAGAAAAGGTGAAACATTGGATGAGCTCAATCAATACCTATCAGTTCCTGTGAGGAGTTTAAATGAAAATCCTTTGGAAATATGGGATGAGATGAAAATGGTTTATCCTAATCTTTATAGATTAGCCCAAAAATACCTAGGCATCTTAGCCACATCTGTGCCTAGTGAAAGATTATTTTCCAAGGCAGGGGCAATAGCAACAAAAAATCGCAGCCGTTTAACAGGCAAACGACTGTCTAAACTTTTATTTTTGGAATCTGTTAATATAAAATAAATTGATTTTTAAATAAATGTTTCCTTTTAAAGTTTCTTTTATTACCCAATGTTTAGTTTGTTAAAACTCAGTACTTTATGTTATGAGATATTTATTTAGATAAAAATTATCGATAATTATATAGTTATTTTAAAATTTGGTTATTAGTTATTACGTTTTTTTTTATAATCATAAGCGTTTAGTTCAATTTATCGATATATCGATATTTTTGTGTTTTTACTTCGATATATATTTATATCGATATTGAGATTTCGATATATCGTTTAAAACGATATATCGATATATTTTATTATTTTGCCATCGCAATACCGAGAAATTTTATTACTTACAGGGGCGGCTTCAGGGAGAAGCTCTTGATGTAATTCAAGATTTAGAATTAAATGACAATAATTATTCCGCGGCTTTAAGGTTATTAGTTGATAGATATGCAAATAAAAGGGTAATTGTTGATAAATACGTGGACGACCTTTTTAACTTGCCATCAGTAACAAATGAGTCAGCCAGTTAATTAAGAAAATTAATTGATACGTTTAAACAACATATACGTTCCTTAAATGCTTTAGGGGAACCCACAGATGCTTGGGACAGGCTTTTAATTCAGTTAATAAAGCTTAAACTTGATTCTAAAACTAGAAATCGATGGCAGGAAACATCTTATTCAAAAAATAACAAATTGCCTCCACCATTATCAGAATTCATAGATTTTTTAGTATGCAGATGCGAATATCTAGAAAGTAAAGAAAAAACTGATTTATCTTAAACAAACTCACAAAAAAGTGATCAAAACAAATCACAAACATTCACATCATACAATCAAAATAAAACACAAACATACACATATCACCCAAAACAGGTTAATCAAAATAATACAAAAGCGCATCGCGTTGACAACCATGCTATAACAAATGAAGCAGTTACAAATTCTCGTTGTGTTTATTGTAAAGAGTCTAATCATTACATATATGCATGTGAAAAATTTATAAATTTTCCAGTATCCACAAGACAAACAGAAATACAAACTTTAAAGTTATGTCAAAATTGTTTGAGAGATAATCATTCATCACAAACTTGCTAAAGGGGTTGTTGCAAGGTTTGTCAACAAAAACACAACACTCTGCTTTAATTTGATTCCATTCCAAACTTTAATGCCAAATCTACTAATATTCACTTATCCACAGAAGATCAAACAAATCACAGTAACATTATAAGTCAGCAAGTCACACCACAAGTAATCACGCATACAACTGACAGTCATTACAAACACAATGTTCTATTATCCACTGCAGTTATTTTTATAATGGATAAATCAGGTAATCTAATCAAAGCACGAGCACTTCTAGATTCAGGATCTCAATCAAACTTAATTACAAAGTCATTATTACAGAAGCTGAATTTAACAGCTACAAAAATTAATTTACCAGTAATAGGCATCAATCAGGCCACGGTGAATATTTCAGAACAAGTACACGCAATAATAAAATCCAGATTTTATACTTTTGAACAAAACGTATCCTTTTTGGGTATGAATCAAATTACAGGTAATATTCCAAATTTTCCAATCAATTCAAAGCATTTAAACATTCCAAAAAAATTTAAATTTAGCAGATCCCGATTTCCAAATAATCGAAAAGGTAGATATTTTATTGGGTGCTTAGTCGGGGCAATGAAGCATTTTAATAGGAAATCTTTTAGGATAGGACGGATCGGAATGCGGTTTTTTGCATTTGCTTTCAAAAATTATTTAGACCATTCCTACCTACTTTCTACTTAGTACAAACCGGAAGTTGCATTGCTGCAACCAAAAATGCTTTCAAAAAATGCATTTTTTGAGAGATTTTTTGGCAAATTTAATAACTTTGTAAATAAGTTTCAGAATTGGCCCAAGTTAGGTAACCAGGGGGTTTTGAGGTTGCTGATCACGATTATGATGTGTAAATTGACCCCCCGAACACCTGGAGCTCAGGAACGTCGCCGAACGTCATCTCCAGGGGACTATCCCGAACTTCATGCGAGGAAGGAGAGAAAATCGAGACCACAAGGTTTTTTGGGTCGCTGAATTCAAATATGGCTCCAGCGAACACCCCACGGACACCTGGTGCGCCCTAACCTGGATTCGAACGTCATCTTTAAGAATTTTCCTGGAAATAGCGACAAAAAACAAACCGAAAATCATTATGGGGGCATTTTGTGTGCGCTGAATCCAAATTTCATGAGGAAAACGACCCCCCGAACACCTGGTGCGCCCTAACCTGGCTCTGAAAGTCATCCCCAAAGTTTTCTCAGACACAACTGAAAAATTGGAACCGACAATCGTTACTGGGGGTTTCTTGGGGCGCTGAAGTCAAATATGGCACCGGCGAACACCCCACGGACACCTGGTGCGCCCTAACCTGGCTGTGGACGTCATCACCGAAGTTTTTCCAGGTTAGGGCGCACCAATTGTCCATGGGGTGTTCACCGATGTCATATTTGAATTTAGCGCCCCAAGAAACCTCACGTAACGATTGTCGGTTCGTCTTTTTCAATTGTGTCTGGAAAAACTTCGGTGATGACGTCCAGAGCCAGGTTAGGGCGCACCAGGTGTCCGTTGGGTGTTCGCCGGTGCCATATTTGACTTCAGCGCCCAAAGAAACCCCCAGTAACGGTTTTCGGTTCCTATTTTTCAGTTGTGTCTGGGAAAACCTCGGGGATGACTTTCAGAGCGAGGTTAGGGTGCACCAGGTGTTCGATGGGTCGTTTTCCACATGACATTCGGATTCAGCGCACACAAAATGCCCCCATAATGATTTTCGGTTCGTTTTTGTCGCTATTTCCAGGTAAATTTTTGAAGATGACGTCCGCATCCACGTTAGGGCGCACCAGGAGTCCGTGGGCTGTTCGCTGGAGCCATATTTGAATTCAGCGACCCAAAAAACCCCGTACTCTCGATTTTCTCTCCTTCCTCGAATGAAGTTCGGAATAGTCCCCCTAAGATAACGTTTGTCGACGGTCCTGTGCTCCAGGTGTTTGGTGGGTCAATTTGAACATCATAATCGTGATCAGTGACCTTAAAAACCCCTAGGTATACAACTTGGGCCAATTCTGAATCTTATTTACAAAGTTATTGAATTTGTCAAAAAAAACTCTCAAAAAAATGCATTTTTTGAAAGCATTTTTGGCTGCAGCAATGCAACTTCCGGTTTGTACAAAGTAGAAAGTAGGTAGGAATGGTATAAATAATTTTTGAAAGCAAATGCAAAAAACCGCATTTCGATCCGTCCTATCCTAAAAGATTTCCTATATTTGACCTTTTTAGTGCTTCATTGCCTCGACTAGCTGAAGTCTTTTGGGATTTACATTGTAAACTTGGTACGAATATGCCTATTTTGCAAAAAACACATTTCGGGTGGATAATATCAGGTCCTATTCACAACATTAAAGATATTTCATCACCTAGCCCTGTTGTATGCAACTTATTGGCTATAGAAGAATCATAGCAATCATTAGAAAATCAAATTGAAGCGTTTCGAAAAGTAGAAGTAAAATACAAAATATGTTTCAACATTTTTGGTCCAGATGGGCCAAGGAATACATAACGCAGAAAACAAAGTGGAAGCAAATAAGTAACAAGACTTTGAAATTGGGAGCTTTAGTATTGGTTCAGGAAGAAAATCAACCAGCGCTATGCTGGCCTTTAGGACGAATAGTGCAGATGCACCAAGAAAGTGACAATATTGTACGTGTAGTGTCTATTAAAATGAGAAGTGGCATTGTACGACGTGCGGTGTCGCGTATATGTGTATTACCTATAGATTAATAGTTGTAAAACTTAAAACTTGTTATATTGCTACATTTTTGTTATTGTATTATTTATTGTTTAAAATACTCCTTTAAGTATTTGTATTCGCTTTGAAAGGCATAGCTTTCAAGGGGGCCGGCATGTTAAGGCCAACCCTGACTTTTAGTTAGTAAGTTTATTTCTATTTTGCGCATGCCTTGGTGTGAGCGCAGAACTCACCCGAAAAGGGCGCTACAGAGACATTCTTGTTGTATGATAAGAAACGTTAAGATTAACCTGTTGATTGTAAATCCAATTTATGTTTTTGCAAATAAATATTTCGAAATAAAACACGTACATCAATTTTGAAAAGTAACACACAAACAGAAAGCGTGTGCATTTTCTCATTTATCTAATTATATATCTCGATGAAAATCGTAGTCATCTTTTCATTTACCTTCTGATTGAAATGCGTAGTGAGAGCAAAAAATTGGGCATTTAAAGCTGTTTGTGAATCTTTACATTCAATGGATTTAGGATTAATTCCTGAATCACGTAGTGTTTACGTAGCCGTTTTAATGGTATTTTTTTACTTCTATTTGTATCCAAATCCAATTCTTCTAACTCTCTTCTAAGATCTGCTACCAAAATAGTTTATTAAGTTTCTTTCCAGGCATCTTGAATATTCGTCTGCTTAAACAATGTGAACATATCGCTAGAAAGCGTGAGCATTTTCTCATTTCTCTAGCTAGACATCTCGGTGAAAATCGTGGTCATCTTCATTCAACTTCTGATCGATATCCAAAAATTGAGCATTTATAACTCTTTGTAAATTTTTACATTGGATGAATTCAGGATCAATTTTCTGATTCACGTAGTTTTACGTAGCCATTTAAGTGATACGTTTTTTATTTCATTTCCATCTAAATCCAATTCTTCTAACTCACTTCTGAGATCTGCTACCAGTTCATTCTGTTTTTTTTTCGGGCATCTTAAATAATCTTAAAATCCAACATCTGACACGAATTGTAACACTAGGGTGAATTTAATATCTAATATACAACAATCGATTTTTTGATGACATCTATTAGTGCGTTGAGTTGTCAGATTGATGTCCTCGATCTTTATCAGGCAATTTTTGTCATTTTGAAATAATAAAGCAAAAAAAAACTATTTGTTTTTAAATTTCAAAAATCATTAAGTTCTGAATGTTTTTCGAAAGTTTAGGTAATTCAGTTTGATTTTGTTACGTTGTAGAATACTAATAAATAATAAGTAATTATCAAACCTCTATTCAAGTGTATAAGATTTTGTTGAATATAAACGAAAAAATATTAAAATAGTATTTTTCTACAAGCATGCGTAAAACAACACTTTCCCGCACGCATTTTAATTCAGAAAATATCTCTTTCCCGCACGGAGTGCGGTTAAGAATTTTTCCCGCACGGAGTGCGGATAAGAATTTTTCCCGCACGCATTTTTTTTTATTAAAAGAATATGTCCTCCGATAACCTTTTTGACAGATTATTATATTATTACCTTTATCTTGTTGTACATACAAATAGTAAAAAAATTAAGATTATTTTACATAAAATAGGGATTTTTAAAATGTTTGTACCTCTGTAAACCTTACTCAAAGCAACAACAATCTCACCTGTTTAAGTAGAGTTGCTATAGCTTCAGTCGTGTATTTATTGACACTATGAAAGATTTAATTGTCACAATCGCATCTTTTCAAGTATCTGAACTATTTTTATGCTTCTAGAAAAAATATTGATCCTAACTCTTGCGGAAATTAACTTTCCCGCACTTAACTGCTTGCCCGAACGACGCGAAGCTCGGCAGTTCGCGTGCGGGAAAGTATAACTTTCCGCACTTGTTAGGATAATAACTATTAAAATAAAGTAGCTAAAAAATAAACCCTACAAAAAAACTTTTGACATTTATAAGCACATGAAAAGATGCATCTAGATTATCTAGATCTGTAAAAGGAGAAGTTCCCACTGACTGAAGTATAAATGCACACACAGCTGTAACCGTTGATAGTAGAAACGTAAAATTTGGACATATGTTTATTTTTATAATGTGAACACCCACTAAAAATGGATTTTAAATTTTTTTAACCCTGATGAAGTGAAATAGGGATTGAAATTTTGTATGGAAAAATCGCCACCATTAATTATAAAATTTGAAATTGAGACTCTCAAAAATATTTCACTGACCACGTGTTTCAGGTTTATTAGAATTCGCCCCTTAAGAGTGCAAAGAAAGAGTTTAAACTTTGTATGGATAATATTTGCAAATTACTCCGTATCCTATAAAAATTATTATGCGGAATCCTACTGATAAAATGTTAAAAATCGTGAAAAAAATTGTTAAAAATCTTAGAAATCGTTAAAAATCGTAATTTTTTTTTGAAAATGTCAAACAAATGTCGAAGATTTTAACAGAAATCTTGAAAAACGTTATTAATTGTAAGATATTCTTGACAATATTAAAAAATTCATAAAAATGATAAAAAAATTAAAAATTGTAAAAATTATTGATAATCGAGAAAAATTGACAAAAAACCTGAAACAATGTTAAAAACACAGAAAGATTGTTGAAAATCGTGAAAATTACATTGAAAATTGTGAAAGTCGTTAA
Source organism: Altica lythri (assembly GCA_964028335.1). Classification (NCBI taxonomy): domain Eukaryota; kingdom Metazoa; phylum Arthropoda; class Insecta; order Coleoptera; family Chrysomelidae; genus Altica; species Altica lythri. Next base: position 34,206,114 of record OZ034803.1, on the reverse strand, counting down.
TAATCTTAAAAAATTGCTAAGAATTATAAAAAATATTTGAAAATCCACATATAATGTTAAAATTCGTAGAACAGTATGTTGAACTTCTTGAAAAATCGTAAAAAGTTTATGAACAAAATTGTTGGCATTTTAAAAAATTTTTGAAAATGTTTAAAAAAATGTCGAAATTTATACAGGAATCTTAAAAACGTGAAAAATTGTAAAACATTGTAAGAAATTCTTGACAGTTTAAAAAAAAGGGTTAAAAAATTCAAAAATATTAAAATTTCAAAAAAAATTGACAATTGTGAAAAAAATTTGGAAATACTAACAAAAACAAGTTAAACTCTCTAATATTATTCAGTATCCTAAAAAATGTTAAAAATCATAAAAAGATTATTGAAACTCGTAAAAAATTGTCAAAAATGTAAAAAAAAATAAAAAAGTGGGAAAATTAAAAAAATTAGTGGGAATTAAAAAAATGGAGAAAAATTGAAAAAAACAGAAAAAGATGAAAAACTAGCAAAATTAAAAAAAATCGAAAAGAAAATAACTAACAAGTGGCAAAAGCGTAAAAATTTACTAAATACAACGAAAAAAAAAGTAAAAACCTGTAAATAGACAAAAATATGAGAAAATAAACAAAAACAGTAATAGAATCGTTAAAATCCATCTTAAAAAAAAAGATAAAATCGTAAAAATTGGAAAAAACGAAAAAAATACATTAATTGTTATCAATACGAAGCTTGCTAGATCAGTTAGTTTAAAATCAAAATAATTTGAAACAAAACAACGACCAAGAGACTACATCACACAAAAGTGAAATTTAAAAGTATTCTTTACGCTATACATAGGTAAATAATTAAAAAAATAGTTATTTATGATATGAGTGTTAAAAGTGATGTTTTATTTTGTGAGTGAAAACGTTTGTGAAATGAGCGGAGCGAATTGAACAATTTCACGAACAAAATAAAATCACTTTTAACACAAATACCATACAATGTTTTTTGTACAACTTCCCTATTTTGATAATGAAACGAGCGAATTTGCAATGACAATAAACCAAACCGTGTTAAAAGTAAACTAAACCGTGTAAAAAGTAAACTTGTTTACATGGCAACGTGTTAAAAGTATTTTTAACACGCTGTTATGTAAACAATCGTTTTTAACATTATTTGCTATCATTAAAAGTGTCACTTTTAATGACAGTTGTACAAAATAGTTATTTATGATATGAGTGTTAAAAGTGAGGTTTTATTTTGTGAGTGAAAACGTTTGTGAAATGAGCGGAGCGAATTGAACAATTTCACGAACAAAATAAAATCACTTTTAACACAAATACCATACAATGTTTTTTGTACAACTTCCCTATTTTGATAATGAAACGAGCGAATTTGCAATGACAATAAACCAAACCGTGTTAAAAGTAAACTAAACCGTGTTAAAAGTAAACTTGTTTACATGGCAACGTGTTAAAAGTATTTTTAACACGCTGTTATGTAAACAATCATTTTTAACATTATTTGCTATCATTAAAAGTGTCACTTTTAATGACAGTTGTACAAAAAAATATTTTTGCACGATTGATCATTTTTGACTGTTTACCGTGACAGATTTTACGTCAGTAGGTGACATTTACTAGCAACTCGACGGTAAGTACTCCAACTCGACGGTAAGTAATTCACTTACCGTCGAGTTAAAAAATCTATTAATTTTAATTTATTTTTTGAAAGAATAAAGAAAACTAACGAATTATTTATTAATATTGAAACTTATGGTACAATTTGTTAAATTATTTAATGAAATCCCACTTGTTTGGGCTGTGGTTTCACTTCTAACAGAAACTCCTGCAGAATCGCATACATTAGTAGTATTACTAGTATTGCACAATATTTTTTCGGCAAAATCTATTTTATTTTGAAGAGAATCTTCTACATAGCTTTCTGCCACTGTCGATGAACGCCAACCTCCATGACGCTTTAACATCAACACCTTTATTAGCCAAAAGCGTTGCTGATGTCCTCCTGAACGAATGGCCAGTATAGTTCTCGGGATTAGGCAAATTTAAGAATTTGGCAATTTGAGAAGGTCAGCCGCCGATTGTCCCTTTCCTTATTACTTGAGCACAACATTTTCCTTTGGCGTATCTTAAGAACAAATGATTTGATTTTACTTGTAATTGACGAAATTTTATATACTTTTCCAGAATTTCTAAATATGGAATTTTATCGTCTGGTTTATTAACGACTGTAAAAGTACGCTGGATGTTCGTTTTTGTATTGGGTACTTTTACAATCATTAAACCATCGGTTTGTTGGATGTTATTCATAGTAATATTATATAATTCTTGTCTTCTACAGGCACCAGATATTCCCAATATCATTGCGACCTACAAATTATGAAAAAATCTTCATTAGAGTATTTTTTTACCTAAACCAGTTTACATTACCTTGTGAATTAGAAATTCTTCATCCGGTGCTTCCATCAGAAAATTTTCAAATTGCTCCCGTGTAAAAATGCTTGCTTTTTTAGGCCTATAGCCTACATTTTTTCTTTTCTAATACGCGATCAAAGTTGAAAACTTGGAAATATCAATGCCATCATAAACAAAAACGGTGGATTTAATCATTGAATATTCTGCCCAGAGGCTTCCAGGAGCTTTCAACTGCATATGTCTTTGAACGAAATATGCCAATAGAGTCTTTTCATCGATTCTTAAATTCTTGCCTTTGCACCATTTTTTAAAACTTTGGTAGGTATTTTGATAACGGATTTTGGATTTAACGGGAATAATTGCGGGACACCCTTCTTCCCAAGCCCGTTCAATTTCTTCAAATTCACTTTCGCTCATATTTTAATTTATAATAATCAAAATTGTACTTAAAATTATTGACAACTAAATAAAAACTCAATTCTCGATTGTTGTTATGCACCCTAGTTACTACCTAACAACCAAAGTATCTATCTTGATAAAATGAATGAAACTAGTCAATAATATATGACGAAAATGTTTAATTGTATAATTTATAATGGTATCAATCGTGCAAAAAACGTTATAAGCATGTCGAACGTTAAGGGTAACCGATCTCATACAACAAACAATTGTCTTCGATCGGTATAAAACCCTTACCGTTCTCCATACTTAATATACTATAAATATATTTCAATAATATATTTCTACTTACCTGTATAAAATGCTGGACACTTTCCAATAGCATTCCATACATTTCTAAAACAGTTTAGAGAACTCTGAACGTTTCTTCTCTCTATTAAAGTGTGTGTGTATTTTTAGAGTCTCGTGAATGAAACCACTTAAAGGGATCCAATATTTGATTGTAATTACTAAATTATGTTCATGCTCTTAACAAAAATAACAAGATAAGTTTATTATGAACTGGCACGCAGATCTATCATAGATAATGAATACATTACCATTTATAGACGTCACAATACCTTCGTCCTTTAATTAATTACAAGTAAACACGATATTAGATGAATTCGTGTTAAAATAAGAGTTTAAGTTGTTTAAAATATTTACTTATTTTATCAATAACACAAATCTATCAGGAAAGTTGAAAAATATTTTATATTTATATGCTTAGTATATATCGTTACGGAACACAAAGAAATATGAAGTTAATTTTACTATCGAACATGTAAGATACAATAAGTACATATTTTGTGTGTATTTGATTCAAGTAAATCCCCATACTTCTTAGGTCTGCTTGTATGTTATCTCGCCACCTCATTCTAGGGTTTCCTAGGGGTCTTCGTCCAACTGGTACTCTTTCCCAGGCTCTCTTTAACATTTATTTTGTTCTTACGGTTGTCTCTGTACATGACCCGCCCATTGCAATCTCTTCGCTTTATTCCGAATTCGGATTTTTATTTCTTCCATCAGGCTATTGTCTTGTGTTCTTGTTGCACCCAGGTACTTAAAAGTTGTTACCCACTCAAAATTGTACTCCCCTATCGTGACATTTTGTACCTATCTCTGTGTCCTGTTCTGCTGGTTAGCATGTAATTAGTTTTTTGCTTATTTATTCTGAGACCTATTTCGTTTGCTTGCGCGTCTACCCTCGTAAATACCTCTTTCGTGGTTGGTATTGAATTGCTCACTACATCTATATCGTCTGCAAAACCCAGCAATAATCTCGGAGTTCAAAATTTAGCTCCGCAGATATTGTCGCTTTGTCTAGGGCAATGTTAATTAGAATAGTAGATATTGAATCTCCTTGTTTTAGTCCCGGGCCGCTCCAGTTTCCGTCGGTATAAATACTTTTACTTGCGTTTCAACCTTTCTCTCTTAATACTAGTCACGAGTTTCCGTCATGGTTTAAATTCACCCTTAATGCTTAACTCGAATTCCCGTCAGCGGTCAGTAATAATTAAAATTACATAATATTAAGTTTTATCACATTTATTTAATTGTATGTATACTAAATTTATATGCCACACATTTTAAAAAATCATAGCGGATAATATCTTTGCTCTGATATTTACAAATTTTGGCAGCAATGAAAGTTTGGCTTTTTAAAATGTCTTCTTTGTTCAAACGTTTTTCTTTTTTATTACTACTATTTATTTTGATGTAAGGATCTGTTTGAATTCTTTTTACCGCCTCAAGAAACACATGTATATTTGAATGATAATTTTTAAATTTTGAATGAAAACTTTTACAACAGTTGGTAGTCCTCGTAATATCTGCAGAACGTTCGGTCCAAATATAAGGGGGAAAAGTTTTATAATTTTCTGTCAAATAGTCCGCAAATTGAACGACTTTCTCATTTTGAGGAATATCTTCTGCCAAATCGAAAGCAAATGCATCTACTTCATCTGGATGCAAAAATGTAAGTCCAAATGTATTTTGCAACCATTTTCCTATGTCAGATATAGGATTTCTACTCAAAGTCCTTTTTTTTTGTTATTTGTTTTTTAGTTTTACCATTGAACACCTCAATTAACTTTCTCCATTGAGTATTGTATTATTAAGAAAAAAGTATTTCTACTTTTCTACTTTACCCATTTAATGTACACCAATGAAGCATGTGTGACAAAAGAGACTCTTTTTTTTGTATCCATAATTTTTTTTGATTCTGAAAATTATTCTTTATACACATATCTCCACATGACCTAAAATACAACCATCAGATATCAATATTTTCAGTCGTATACCAGGTTGGTCCAAAAATATGAATTTTGAAAATAGTAAATTATCAACTATTTGTAAAAATATATATTTTTTTCTTTATTTATTTAACGTCGGCCTATTTCTGCGACAAAGACTAAGCACAAACGCTGGGAGCACGCTACCCCAAACCGGAAATTTTGCCGAATCGCCTGGTGTTCCAACCAGCTGTTTATTAAAATAAATAAAATACACATAAAATTGTAGATATCTATATTCGGTTTAAAACTGGATTTAGATGTACGTAATTTGACACATGTGTGCTATATTTAATTCTAAACAACTTTCCAAATATATTTTTTTTTATATTTTCAAAAATAAAGATACTTTATTCTTTTTTAAATTTCATATTTTTGAACATACCATTTATCGTGTATGACATAAAAATGTTGATATTTGATGGTATATTTAGGTTTTAGAATATGTAGAGATTTTTATTAAGAATAATTTTTTTTGTGAAATGTAAGATAGATAAACTTTTTCCCATTTGTAACTTTTTGAGACATATCCTGTTATACCTACGTATAATGGATGTCTCGTATAAAAATAGATATTTAAAAAACAATTACGACAGTAGAAATTGAAAAAAAATTTGTACTTACCCAAAACTGTGCCAGATGGAATCTACATCCTACAACTTTGGTGTGTTGAAAATTGGTTGTAACAGCAAAATGTATTTTTCTTTTTCAAAATCAATTACTATGATATCGGGACGCCAAACGAATCCAAATTTACTACATTGTTCAATTAAAAGTTGAAAGAATTTTACATAAGTTGACTTCATTTTGTTCTTTAATAAACAATATAAAACTGGGTCATAAGATTCATTTACATATACATGCAAACAAAATAATTGAAGAAAATATTTTGGACAATTTCCGAAAGCCATATAAAATTTTGTTTGAGAACACATAAATTCTATATTGCTCTTACAAGAAAAAATAATTATTTCTTTGGCGGGATGGTTGACCAATAAAAATTTTTCGTCCTTAATTGTTTTTATATCTAATAAATTTAAAGTATTTTGAAGTCTGCAGAAGATTTTGGCCATTTGGGGAATAATTTACGTATTTTCTTCCAAAATTATTTCAAATGTATTTCATGTCGTTACTTGTAAGAGTATTCAAACATTGCTTCTGAGAGTTTATTCTCCTGTGGATAATTTTGGCAGGTCTCTCACACATCCAGTCTTTGGCTTTTCGCTTTACTTGGTTACTCACTTTTTGTCTGTTTAATACACATTCAATTAACATTTCATGCTCATGGTCACCATTTTCTTTGAAAAATTTAAAATGTTTTCATCACCTAATGTGTATAATTTTGCACGACAGGTTTTCGTCACACAACACCAATAAGTTTCACCTGTACTTATTAAAATCCGATATTTATAAATTTTATAATTTTCTAATTTTCCTGTCCGCTGCTTATTTAAAAGGGATCGGACATGCATGTTGCTGATCCGCACTCTACTCCGTGATCTATCTGTGCATATTCTGGTCATTCTCACCATCTTCTCAGGTATACCAACCTCTGCCATTGCGCCCCAAAGTTTAACCCGTAAAATACTGTCGTATGCTTGTGTAAAGTCGACAAAAATATAGTGGAATAAGTATGTCATTTTGTTCAGAGCTTTTGAGGTATGTAGGTATGATTTCTTACCAAAATGCCTCGCGATTATAAACAAACAAAGTTGGAGTACATAGTCAATGCGAAGAAAGCCATCGAAACAGGCCGAGAGAAAATGAATTTGTCATTAGCCTCAAAAACATTTGTTGTTCCTCAAGCAAGTCTTCTTAGGTATGTTTTGGGCACTAATAAAACTTTGGCGTCGAATTGAATAGGCCTTGGTTGTTGGAAAGCTACCTGATGTTTGGATTGACACGAGCATCGGTACAAGAATTAGCTTTCAGATGGTTGAGAAAAACGGTTTTGCTCATAAATTTAACATCTAAAAGCAAAAAGCAGGGCAAGACGAAAGCCTGTTAGAATCTGTTGGCTATAGGCCGCACCGTATTTATAATACTGATGAATCTGGGCTTTCTGCAGTACAAAAACCTTTTTTTAGCTATCACGGAAAAGAAACAAGAAGTTACAAGTACGGAGCATGGAGTGAACAGTACTTTTGTTTGTTGTGTTAATGCTGTTGGAACTTTTATACCATCGATAATGATATGATCTAGAAAAATGAGTACTTATTGATGAAGGACATACTAAATCTTCCAGTGTAGCTCAACAATCACCACTGACAATTGAATTATAAATAAAATGGATAAAGCATTTCCAAACTTTTGTAAAAGCAAGCATTGACGACAAAGTCATTCTAATTGTCGGTGGACATACAAGTCACAAAGGCATTGACTTTTTGGAATATGCAAAAGAATACCAAATTCATATAATTTGTCTACCTCCACAATGTATCCACCGTATGCAACCTCTTGACGTCTGCGTTTTGGAACCTCGTGTACGTATTGTTACACATATTCAGATCACCGGATTATTCAAGGAAGCATATGGCAAAGCAGCTACGGTGCCAAATGCATGTCATGGATTTAAAACCACTAGTATCTGGCCGCTGGACCCTGATATATATTCGGATTATATGTACGAAGCCGCCGAGACCACAAACATACCAGTGGAGGACAACTTCTATGAACAGCCTCCTCAGCCTGCCACAGTAATGAGCTTTCTCGAATCTGAACAGGTTTTGACTCAACCTTCAAGAAGCTGACGATTCCGTTCTTGTAACAGTTATATTTGGCTGCTGTTTTATCTCTCCTTCAGTCATTGTTTAAACAAAATAATGCAGCTGAAATAACAACACTTAACGAACCACAAGCTGAACATTAATTTTAGGTAGCAGCAATAAGCTTTGGACTTGAAATTGTTTTAACTGCTATTGCGACCAATGAACGTCCATCGTCTTCTGCCCTTGCTCTCCCTCTTGAGGTATTTTCTTCTTTGTCAAAAGGATATTACTTGCCAAGAAAAACGTTTGAACGAGGTCGTTGTGTTGACTTGTACTCCGAACATATTAGAATTGAAACCTAAAAATGAACCCAAAGCTCCCCCAACAAAGAAGAAACGCAAAGTAATTAAAAAATAATTTGAAGAAAGTAATGAGGAAGAAGATTTTTCAAACATTTCTCATGATGAAGAAGAGGGTTATGCTTGCATTTACTTTAACTACCTTTATTTAAGATGTAAAGTCCGGAGAAGACTGGTTGCGGTGCTTATGTTTCCTTTGGGTTCACACTTATTATGTTAATGTTCTAAGAAGAACTAATCGTTACATTTGCGAATTATGCCAATAATTTCGTAGCTATTATAAGTTATGTTTTTTTGTCCGAAGCGTATGGGCTAAACGAATTATTATTGATCTTAGTTAAAAAAAAATGTGAGCCGTCACGGGACGCCTGGCAGATGTGAAACATCAACATTATTTTGTAAAAGTGTATGCAGTATTCAATAAAAAAAGAGTGTGCGTGTAACCTTTACGCGCGATTAAAGTAAACATTGAAAAATTTAAGAAAATTTTGAAAATTCTGAAAATTTTCAAAATTATCATGATTTTCAAATTTTTGAAAAATTTGAAAATTTTGAAAATTCTAAAAATTTTGAAAATTTTAAAAATTTTAAAAATTTTGAAAATTTTAAAATTTTTATAAATTTTGAAAATACCTTTTCCGTGGAAAAATACATATATATATATATATATATATATATATATATATATATATACCAATTTTCATAATAATCGGTCCAGTAGTATTTGAGTTCATCGATAACATATGTACAGACAAACATTTTTTAGAATAGATAGTATGCGGAGTTGTGTTAGGTTTTTGCGTCACCGTCGCCACGCCAGAAATCTGATTTACGTGCGGCTATAGATGTTTCACATAAAAATTTGTTTATTATTTAGTTTTTATATTTATTTACCTAAATATTATAAGAAAATAATATAATGCACTTTTAAGTCTATATTTCAATTTTTAATATTTTTACACATGAGTAAAAATATTAAAAATTAAAATATGAGCTTTAAAAGTGTATTTCTATATGAAACAATTCATACCCTGTCCCGCCAAATTTTTGAATCGATAAGCTTCTTCCCCCTATTGTTGGCGCGCCACCGTCGCTCAAAACATGAGACCAATTTCATATAAGGTATCAGTACATCTCTTTATTATATATTATCTATGCGTTAGGTTTTTTACGTCATACGTCGCCGTCGCCACGCCAGAAATCTGATTTACGTGCGGATATAGATGTTTCACATCAAAAATTCTATAGAATTTTTGCTAAAAAAATGTTTATTGAGGTCAATATTGTCAGTTATATCTCTGAACGTCGGTTTGTTTTAAAGAATCCAGCTTTAGTTTTTTCGGAGTTCAAGAATCAGTTTTTAACTTTTTACATTAAAAAAACAAGTTTAAGTAAATTTCGGGTAGAAACCAGCAGCGTACTTAAGTTTCAAATTCTACGTTTTTAATAAGTAAATTCTAAAATACATTTAAAATGATAAATTATTTTACCCACGACTCATAAGTAAATTGCCTATTTTTTAACCTATATATCTGTCAGTAAGTGTCAAATTATTGAGGAGTTGTGTTATAGTTTCATTTTCTCCACTAGTGGAGTAAGTAAATAGAAACCTGTATACATTAAATTAAACTAACATTTGACATTTCTTAGACAGAACTGTCTGCGAAATCGAATATTTTTGACAACTTATACCAAAATTTAAATTTTTTGTTTGTTATTTTTAGTTTTATATAAAACCATTTGATAAGCCTTGGGTAAAGCATAGTACGGCACTCGAGGAACAAATTGCATATTTAGCTCGTTTCTTTAGCCCATTCGCTCACAAGCTCGCTCATGGTCCAAATACACTCGCTGTAATATGCAATTTACTCCACTCGTAAAGGAATATACTATAAATACAATTTGTAACATTTTCATATATGTTTTATTATTAACCATAATACACATTCAAGTTGTTTATATTTAATATAATTAACATTTAATATAACATATGTGACATTGTTTTTACTACAAGTAGGTAATAAATGGTCACTTTATTAATGGTTTTAATGTGCCAGTATGTTTTTTTACCATATTATTAGAAATATTCAGTTGCATATTATTGCCTGTCTAGAAAGTATCCGGAATTCATAATTTTCCATAATTTTAATATATCTTTTTTTTTCAGGAAGACCGCTTAAGATTGAAGGAAACAAATTAAACGCTTTATTGACCTTGGGACGACACAATCCTCGTCTGGAGTTTCGCAAATTGTTTATCAACAAAATGTAAAAGTATGTACAGAAACCGTCCGTATGTCACTACAAGGCAAGGCTTCATATCAGGAAAACCAAAAAAATCCTTATAATGACATCTTTACAAAAGGAACGAAGACTAGAATTTTGTTAACGTTTTTAAGAAGATAATTTAACTAAGTTCTTTATATCAGATGAAAGTTGTTTCCAAATCACTTAAAAATCCTATCAAAACAACCTATTACACATCAAATTTCCCACCAAAAATAATGGTGCGGGGAGCAATATACCTCTCTGTATAGTTAATGGTACCGTTAGTAGTGAAACTTATTGGGACATTATAAATGATTTTCTTCTTGAAATGGCGCATGCTTTATATCCAGAGGGCTGACGTTTTCAGCAGGAGAATGCGTGTGCCATTCTTCGGCATATACTTAAGCTTGGATGCAAGAACAGCAAGTGACAACAATTCCATGACCAGCAGCTGCACCAGATGTTAGTCCCATTGAGAACAAATGGGGACTAATGAAGATTGAAGTTGAACGAGCAGCCCAACGAAGGAAGTAAGTTTTACAGTCCTGGGCTACCATCACCAAAAATTATAGCTCTGACCTAGTTTCGAGTGTACCTCGACGTTTAGTTAAGTGTTTGCAGTTATATGGAGGTTATATAAGCAAATAAGATAAATTATTGGTTATAATTTTCCAATTTAAGTATTAAACATTTATACTAAATAATCACATTTAATAACCTGTGTTTTTTCGGATAATTTCTGGACGGACTATATAATATTACATATTTGCAAAAAGGTGCTTTAATTAAATTCACTTGTTCTAATTCGCTTTTGTAGTAGCGCTATAAAGTTTGAATATCTTTTAAATTTTCTATAATTATAGTCGGAATGCCTTGCTACCAGTATTAGAAATGCAATTTCAATTTAATTCTGCCACAAATGGACTTTGAAAGTATAATAACACAGATATATATTTATTAAAGGTAAAAATTAAATACGTTTTCAATAATTAAAAGTATTTAATACCAAAACAGTAATGAATTGTTAGACTTGAGACATTTTGAAGCAACGGATTATAAACCAATTGTTTTGTTTTTATTTACACTCTTCGTCGTTCATATTTTCAAACACCCAGTAGGTTTGCATATTTCCTTTGCCCTAAAACAATAAAATCAGTTATTAATTATTTTAGAAAAAAATTAATCAGGGGCACTCATGAGGACTGCCGACAGAAGTGTAAATTTTTTTTAAATTTCTATTAGCACTCGAAACTATAGCTAGCTATACTAGGGTTATTTTATAAAAAATGCACTTGTTGGTACTACGGCAGGATAGATGACGCTACAGCAATCAGAATTACGTCAGTTGTAGTTCGAGCCTTGAAGAAGAAGCGTGTTGTTTTGTTTTAAATCTTAAGTTATGCGACTTTGATATGAAGCCCGCTCTTATCTTCGGAACTTTGACTGTTGAAGCACAGGGCATATACTAAGATTGAAAATTTACGTGAAAAAACCCAACAGAAATCCATAGTGCTTTAAGTATCATTTGTAGTGAATCACTTGTGAACCGTAGTACAGTTTTTCGCTGGTGTAATCCTTTAGTGGTGGTAGTGTAAGTATCAAACATGGAGACTAGACAAGGAGTACTACACACTCGACCGGGGGAATTGCCAAAATCTGTCCACGGTATCGTACATATTAGGTTTATTTTTTTCACCACCAGCGTCGCTAGTTTTCCTTTTGTACCGGTATGATTATAGACAATTAAATAATTGTGAATTATTACAATGGTTTTTATTATTTATATCTGAAAGATCGAACTATTTTTTCATTGTGTAAATAAATTAATAATGAAATAATTAAAAATTATTTATTTTATTTCAAACTACGTCCTCATTGGTCGCCATTTTGGTACAAATGGAACACCAGCGCCCTCTTATTTTGGTAGCCCTATTTGCATACATGGAGTTCGTACTCCTTGTCTAGTCTCCATGGTATCAAAGATGATTCGCGATCGGGAAGGACGAGGTTATCAACAGATGATCGGAGTGTGAAACTTGTATGTGATGCTCTCGGACAAGGTCGTCGTGCGACATGTGAAGAACTTTCTAAAAGTACTGGTATTTCACAAACGTCAATTTACCAAATTCTGACAACAAAAGAAGTTGACTAATGAACAGAAGCAAAAACGCCTGGACACCCTTGCTGAAACAAAAATTCGAAATTCGACATTTTTAAATCAAATCGTTGCGATTAATAAAACTTGTGTGAAATACTACGAGTCGGAGTTAAAATCGAAATCCAACGAGTGGAGAAGTGTGTTTTCTCCACGACCAAAAAAAAATGTCAGCACAATCAAAGGTCAAACAAATGGTGACCTTTGCATACAATAACCAAGGAATCATCATGACAGGCAGGGTTCCGTGTGGAAAATGTGTCACAGGACTTTGTCATCTTGTTTTCTTCGAAATATTTGTACAAAAATGCGCATGAACAGACCTCACTTGCTCAACACTGGCCAACTAATTCTCCATGACAACGCTTGCCAGCACATTGCAAATGTTATAACCGAAAAGCTAGGCGACTATGGCTGCCTTATTCTCGCTGTAGCCCGGACATGAGTTCACCAGACTTCGACTTACTCCCAAAGTTCAAACAAAATATGCATGGAAGTCGTTTCTCATCTCTGAAAGAGCTTATTTTGTTACAACAAAAAAAAAGAATTTCGTGCAGCGGTAAAATTCTTTGTTTTGAAAGGTTTATCAGCAACAGATATTCATACAAAAATGGTAACAATTTTAAAGGAATCTCCTCCTTCATTTACAATTATGCATCAATGAGTTTTATATTTTAAACGTGATCGTACAAACGTTAAAGATGAACCACATAGTGGATGTTCAAAAAGTGCAACAACACCAGAAATCATAATACAAGTCTATGATATTGTTTGTAAATATCCAAGCTTGATAAAGCGTAAAATTGCTAATACCATTGGCATTTTAGATGAACGAGTACTTTATATTTAAAACGAAGAATTACATATAAAAAAGCAGTTTAGAAAGTTAGTGCGGCAATCGATAACAATTTAACAAAAACTAAATCAAAAACAAATTTCTCAGCATAATTTGGAACGTTCTAAGCTGAATAAAACCAACTTTGTACGTCGTTTTATAACTATGGATGAGCTTTGGATCCAACATCATGTTTTAAAACTGAAACAAGAACGTTTACAGTGGACTCAAGATGGTTCTTTATTCTGAATATTATTGCAACCTTTTGGACCAATTAGATACTAGATTACAGAAAAAACAATAATTTTTCATCAAGACAATGCACACAAGTTTGTTGACGATGGCTAAATTGAACGAATTAAAGTACGAACTGCTTAAACACCGACCTTATTCACCAGATTTGGCTTCCTTTCGACTATTACATTTTCAGAAATTTGTAACAGTTCCTTCGTGGACAGCATCTTTCGTCGAATAAATAAGCTATTGCAGCTGTGGAAAATATTTTCAGGAGTTCTGGAAAGTCATTACAGAGATAAAATAAAATTACTGGAAGATCATTGAAATAAGTGTGTTCAAGCTAATGGAGATATATTAAATAAAAAAAATATTAAAAAAACTTTTCAACCAACCTATAATAACATCTACAACAAAATTGCTAAATACAAAACCTTAACATTCTTAATTTACGTTAATTAATGTAATTTTTAAATATACCATTACACTATCTACTATCTAAATTTAAAGAGTAAAGTGTGTTGCCTAGATGTGGTGGTAAAAGATAGGTACAATCTGCCCAATTTCACTTTAGCTCTGACGTTGAGATGCGCACTCTGGTTTATGATGAACCAAGGTGGGGAGACGCTCAGATCGTCGGTCTCGAGACAATGTCTTATGGCTTTGTTGCGATGCTCTCTCTTCTTCATTTGCGCATAGTACAGCTAAAGTGAAATTCGGCAGATTGTATATTCTTCATACATATGTTTCGTTTGTTTACACATACAGTTAGTCAAAAAAGTCTCCGTAGGTACACCACATAGTTTTCAAAACAATTAAATGTATATCAATTTGTAAATGGATTTAATATATTTTTTTTGCTTTTTAAAATGGTAAATAAAATTAATATAAAACATTTGTAATTTTTAAATAATTTTTTTTAAAACCATCACATAATTTAGCAAAACTACATGTGTTCGTACAGTAACACAACAGCATCTGTTATGAAAAGTTTTAAGCGAACAGTGCTGCCATTTATTTGCTGCAAAATATTTTGCGTTATAAATGTGAATACCTCGGTCTGTCCTGTATTCATTGCTCGTCTGGGGTAGCAGAACTGTTTATCAGAAATATGGTGCTTCTCTTCTTATATCTCATAAGCATGAATTAAGGTGGTTCGTTCGCGACAACATATTTTAAGCCCCTATTGCCATTCAGTTATTAGTGCGCCCACACTTTAACTTGGGTTCATAAAAGTTCGCCGCTTAATTCAGGTTGGACCTTACTCGCGCCTGACGGATGTTGTATCCGGGTTTGAGTTTTCCTTCTCCTAGACAGGTGACAGACCAATGTTAACGACGGCTATCCAATCTCTGCAATAATTTATCGAGTCCAAACTCTAAAAGGTTGCAGGCCTGTCATTTTCATATATATCTAGTGACCACCTTCTAGCTTCATCATCACATCCTGAATACCATGTATTTGAAGAGTGCTTGGCAAGACAATTCCAACGGGCCCAAACTCGATAGGGGTACGAAGTGTCATCTCTAAAATGCTACGGCCACCTTCCGACTCAATCAACATTAGCTTTCTGACATTATAATATTGCATTGTCACCCAATTTACATGTCTCTGCAAAATTTCAGATAAATCGGAAGTCGATAAGTGGAGCAAATTTTACTTCCAAGATTTCACCGGTACAAACTAACGAACACGGCAAGTCAAATAAAAGCTTGTAAAACTAATCAAAGAACGAATATTGTACCCATCGAGACTTTTTTGATTAACTGTAAGTATTGATATGTCAAAGACAAATATAAAATTTTTATAATTTCAGTTATTCTCTTAGAAGTTTTGTGTTTAATTTTAAAACATCTTTAAAACTCAAAATCTAACATTCTAATAATATAAATAATATTTGTATAACAGTCATGGACAAATAAATTATTAGACTATTTGATTATAGAAAACAACATTTATCCTAACCTTGAGCTGAACACTTCCTCTGCTTGTTACTATACATCGATCGACTGGCAAAAGGTTTCGTGTGTGTTCCGAAATATGTATCATGCCAGGCTGAAAGATTAATAGTCAATATCAAAATAATTAGATAAGCACACTAAATTGTTTACCTCGCTAGATGACTGCATTCTAGAAGCTGTATTAACTGTGTCTCCAAAAAAGCAATATCTAGGTACTTTTATACCAACCACTCCAGCAACGACGGGTCCCGAATGAGCACCTAAATTAAAAAGAAAATTCTGATATATACCATATCTAATTGTATGTAATTATAACTAAAATATATTTTTTGTTAATTTTTTAAGTAAACAGTTGTAAACTCTTAGATTTCGACATTCTAGTACGAAGGTTGTCTTTTTAGTTCTGCATATAGCCGCTTAGAAGGTGCCATTAATGGAACCTTCTGACAAAAATTTAACCTTAATCTTTGGTTCACATAAATCCAGAGTTTTATTGCGATGCAAGTGATGTAGGTACAGTGAATTTTTGAAATTAAAAAGTCGGTCGAAAAATGGATCAAGAACATTTTCGCTGAAATGTTTTCTGTATTTGGGAATAAAGCACCATACCAGTCAACTATACCCAGAAGACATTGAGTATTATAACGTGATCGATCCACTCTTAGTGACGAATCCAGGCGAGATCCACCAAAAACAGCAGTCACACAGCAAAACATTGATGTGGTTCGTCAGCTACTTATGGATGACACCCAGTAATATATTAAGAAAGAAAGAGGCATCTTTGGGCATTTCAAACACCTCGATTCAAAAGATCCTACATGAAGAACTGGGTGTTACGAAGTTGGTTGCCCTTGGATCCATCGTTTGCTCGCAGAAGAGCTTGGAAATCCATAAAGTATTTTAGGTCTATGCATTTTCTGTCTTTATGGCTATATGCAAAACTTAAAATACAACCCAGCAAGGTTGTTTTCGCTATTTAAGGAGATCCCCTCGAAGAAGTCAAAATTCTAAAACATCCTAAAAATCTTCAAATATAATTTACGTAGCCTAATCTAAATAAATAAATAAATATGAATTGCTGTTCTTTAGTTTCGCTTAATGTTTGTGCCAAACTTATTAGAATGATAAAATTAACTCTTCAAGGGATAGTAAATAAAGTCAAGATAAACAATAGTATAACAGAAAGCTTTAAGGTAAAAGAAGGAGTGTGGCTGGGTGATCCACTACCATCTATAATGTTTAGCATTATATTACAAAAAGCATTAGTGCTTAGCATTTGCGGACGATTTCGTAATCTTGGTTAGAAGCAAACTAGAACATTCATAAAGCTCGAAAAGAGAGGAGCAACCAAAGGATTATATATCAATGAAGTAGTCAAAACGAAGTATATCGAATGGACAAATAATTATCTTGTTCGGGGACAATATATAACAAAGACAACAGAAAATATAAATTTAAAGAAGTTGAAAGATTTAAGTACTTGTGAACTGTCTTGACAAGAGAACCTAACTATAAAGAAGAAATATAGAAAAGAAATATGTGGGACAACTGCGCTCTATATTCTCTCAATGGGTTGTTAAGAAGCAAAAATATATCTCGTAGAGCAAAACTAAGAACTTACAAGACTTCTGAATCTGGTGTCATAACGAAAAAAACACCAAAAGTTGTTACTAGTTTGGGAGCGGAAAATGCTGCGCAAAATCTATGGTGGAAAAAACTTAAATGGACAATGGATGAGAAAAACAAATAACCAGCTAATTGAGCTCTATCAAAAACCTAACATATAAGCGTTATAAGTCGCAAAGTCTTAGATGATTGGGTCATGTGCAGAGAATTGTTTCATCCAGAATTCCCTGAATGGTAGTATCTAGTGCAGTGACAGGCAAAAGTCGAACAAGACCGAAGTCAAGATGAAGCAATAAAGTTAAAGAAGATATGAGAAGACTTAACCTAACGAACTGGGAAAGAAAAGCAACTGACAAAAGGGAGTGAAAAAGAATAGTACACCAATCAATGAGCCTACTTAGCTCATAGTGCTTACATATTATTATTATTATTATTATTATTAGTCTCGCTAAAACTAGAGCACTGATGGACCAATTTGGCTTATATTGATTTTGAATTTTAGGGAAGGTTTAATCTATAAGAAACATAATTAATAATTAACGGAAAATACTAAAAGCGATACTTTTATTCTCCAATAGTCTGTGTACTTATTCTTTATTTCTATCAATTCTTAATATATGGCAGTGTAAGTTATTTTATTGATATAAATCTACTCCATCATTTGACATCTAGGTTGCAAAGACACTTGGTAGATGCCGTTGTGTTTCGATATAAAAATAATACAGCAAAAAAGATTATTTGGATTTTTATGAGTCCTACATAAAATAGTAACTATTAAAATATGAAATAATGGAAATAAAAATTAAGTTAAAAAAAAAATGAGGAAAAACGAAAAATCATTTAAATCCTATAAACTAAATAAAAAATGGGAGAAAATAAAAAAAAATTGAAAAACTGTAAAATCCAATAAAAATGAAAAACTAGAGAAAAACAAAAAGTGCTATATTTGAAAAACAGAATCAAAAAGCGAAACTAAAAAGGAACTTGTAATTAATATAAGGAAAAATATGCAAACAAGAAAAGACAGAAAAAACTGGAAAATTAAAAAAAAAGAATTGATTATAAATGGGTAAAAACCTGGTTACAAACAAGCAACTAAAGTGAAATATAACATAATAGAAAAAAGTAAAAAACAGAGACAAAAAAAAATGAAAATCAAGAAAATATCATGAAAAATGTCAATTAAAAAAAACAACTGAAAAAACGACAAATATGTCAAAAAATAATAATGAAAACTTTAAAACAAACAAGAAAATATAATAATATAATCAAAAACAAAAAATATGGATAACAATAAAAAAACAGAATAAAAAATAACGCACAAATTGAAAGAAACCACACAAATAAAAAAGACGGAAAAGGAATAATTAAAAATGAGTAAGAAACTGAGAACAAGCAAAAAATAAGATGAATCTGAAAACACAGGAAAAAGAAACACAATATAATCGCACAAATTAAAAAAAAAATTGGCAAAATATGAGAAAAAAACAAGAAAACGAGATAAAAACGAATAATTAATCAGAAATAATGAGAAACAAACTTAATTGCAAAAACACCAGGTAGATAGCGTATTTTGATTGCTAAATACTAAGGTTAAAAAGCTTATGTGGATTTGACTTCGTCCGGAATGTAGAAAAAAATGGAAAAGTAGATATTACCAACATTGCGAAAAAAATCAAAGAAACAGGAAAAACTAGCAAAACTGGGGAAAAACGCTAGAAATAAAAAAGAATAGACTACACGGAAAAATAAAATAAATAAATTGAAAAATATAGGAAACGAGAACGAAAAAAGTGTAAAATCGACAAACGAGAAAATAAAAAAAAACGGGAGGAATGGGAAAAAAGCAAATGGGTAAATAACTGGTAACAAACGAGAAACTAAAGTTAAATGAAAAATAATCAAAAAAACTAAAAGAAGAGTAACCAAAAAAATATTACAAAAATTAAAAGAAAAAATGTGGTAAATCAAAAAAAGTAAATTGAAAAATTAGAAAATTCAACAAAAAAAAAGAGAAAATTTGGATACGAACGAGAACGGAAAAAGAAAACCATTGGTTAATAGGCTGGGTCAGCTAGTAATTAATAAAAAATTAAAACACAGTAGGTTTCTAGGATATTTGATAAAATAATTAGATTTGATTTGATCAGCCGTGTATTTGGTCAAGAATTTAATCCAATTATTAACGATTTAAAAAATATATATTTTCATTGAATTTGGTTAAAACTCATTTGAACGTTGTTTTAATTAGATAATTTGTTAAAAGACACAGAGAGATAAATAAAGTGTTTAAAGATTTTTATACAGAGCCACTTACTGATAATGTGAGAGACAAGTCTATTAAACTAATAATTTTGAGATATCTTTAATGACATTTTTAAAATTTAGAAAGTATACACACAAAAAAATGAAATCAAGAAGAAATTTAAAAAATATTGCATCCGGCAGGACTTGGACCTGCAACCTTTACCTTTACTCGGTAACGCTTTAACTTCTACGCCATAGATGACTTAGTAATTAGTCACCTTTTTGGTCATCTTGGTTTAACTCATGTCACACGTGACACTCACTCACTTTTTTCTTAATCACATGTATGCATGACTTTAATCGACAATTGAAACTTCAAACTCTAAATCTTTTTTTTGTGTCTTTCTTATATCTTTATTCAATTTCTCCTTAAGGTTATTTTATTGTTTGTATACCCTCTAAATTTGAAAGATAAGCTTACTGTTTCAATAACAGATATTAGTTATTTATACATTTACATTTACGAATATTTTGTTTTCTTTATTTTTGTTTACCCTTCTGTTTTTCCGCAACTGACAGTCATACTCACACCGTATGTGACTCTTTAATAAAAGTTTTTTTATTTAAACATATCTAAAAACGTTGATTAAAATATGTTGTATTTAACTAACCTATTCTAATATCCACTTTAGTACCAGATGGAATTTTTAATTGCCGTACATGTTTAACCATTTCCAAAGAGACATCTACAATATTTCGTGCATGGTTTTCATTTTCTTGCGGTGCGCCACTAACTACCATGTAGATCTGACCCACTGTCTCCACCTTAAACATTTATTTACATGTATTAGTAGTTGTCTATATAAATAATAAAAAAATAAAAACTTATATTTTCAAATTAGAGATATTTCTTACAAAGTTCTAACGATTTCTTTAGGTTACCTATATGCAAAGTAAACAAGACTTTTAAAAAATATCCGATAGTATTAGCGCCCTCTGTAATTAGGGCTAGCGTTCGCTAGGTATATCTTTCATTGATGTTCTGTCAGAATTTCATCACACTCGAACCACTTCACGCCAAGTTATCACCACTTTTGATCTTTGGTTATCACGCTCAAAGTGACAGTACATTTTTAACATCAGTCAAAAAAACGAGCCTCGAACAAAGAGCCAATTTTAAGTTCCGTTTTAAACTGGGTAAAACATTTAGGTATCGAAACGCATCGATTGTTGAAACAAGTATTTCATGGTAATTGTTTATCTCCGAGTTCACTAGTTGTTTACCTACACGGTTCACAGAGGGTCGTAAATCGCTGGATGACGACGAACATGTTGGCCAGCCGAAATGTTTGGGGTGGCGGGGTGGTGCAGTGAAGGTGGGATGGATGCAGAAGCTTGAGTGGCTGACCGCTACTAGGCTTCTGGGTCCATCCCCCGAATCGGCAGGACCCTGGTGTAATAGCCTCCCAGTGGCACACCCCGGGCAACGGCAAGCTGGGAGAGGGCCCGATGTCCCTCCCTCATCTTACGGCTAATAATTACACCTGGTAGTGGGCAGCAGCACTACCAGTACCGGCATGGGCAAAACCGGTTCAGGTTTGCCTGAACTTGGAGGCCCATGCTGGATGTCTGGGCACCTGTCACGAAGGTCAGTTGCCTAGATACTGCGGGCCCCAGATGAAGGTGTTAAGCGATCCGTGCTGAGAGTCTCGTGGCACTGAGGGCCTAATATTCAGTGTCATTAACGGAGCCTTCTGGGAACCTGGGGGAACCCAGTCGTATTTACCCCTTACCTCTCTAAACGGGTCACTGGGGAGGTGGACCTTTAGTTACCCGGTACTCGTGGGAACATTATGGAAGTTGTGGAAAAAATAAAAACCAACCAAACTACTGTTGACACGCAAGAAGAATGTGACCGACAGGTCGAGAGCATTCCTATTGCTAAATTGAATGTAGATGATCTGTCCCCAATGGAGGAGGAGAGTCTACTTAAATCTGATGATGACGGCAAACTCACAGAAACCGGAAAGGAACCGAAAAAACGACTTTCCAGGGGTAAGATGCGTAGACAGAGGATAGCGGAGGCCTTAGCCAAGGGCGAAAAGGTGCTATCCAGAAAGGAGAGGAGGCTGGCGTGGGCTGCTAAGCACCCAAACCCTGCTCCCAGCGAAGCCGGTTCCTCCGGGAACCAGGATGCTGGGAAAAAGCAGGGTGAGGGCAGCACTCCCAAAGCCGACTCTACTGGAGCTTTCAGGAAGCAACGTGAGAAGAGGGGGCGAGGGCACCTGACACCTGAGGATGCCGGGGGCGAAAAGAAAAAAACAAAAGCGAATGAGGGAGAGGGGTCGAGTGTTTCACAGAGAGCACCGGCACCCACCTATTCGGAGAAACTGTCCGTGGAGAAGATGGCCATTGCCAGATCTGAACACCCGGACATGAAGTTAACCGAGGCAGAAGCCAACAAAATCAAGGGGGAGCTGTCCAGGCGTGACATTCGTGGCAAAGACGTCAGGATAAGCAGCTGCCATCTTGAAGGCGGAGCCTTGGTGGTTGGTTGTGCCAACGCAGCCACAAAGGATTGGCTGAAGAAGCAAGTCCAGGAGCTAAGTCCCTTCGGGGGAATAACGCTCCAGCTTGCCCCAGCCAGAAACCTTGTGAAGGCTGTAAAGGTCACAACATTTGTTCCCACCTCAACGGGGGCAACAACCAAGAAGGACGTGATGCTGGGACTTAAGCTGCCGAACGGCCTTGACACAGACCACTGGGCGGTCGTTGGAGGAAACTCAAACCCTGACGGCCAATTCCTGGTCATCATAATTGATGAAAACTCCCTGCAGAAGCTGAAGTCTCTTGCGATGCGCCCATTCCTGGGCTGCGAGAGGGTCACCTTCAGGCTGCATGGTAGTAAAGATCCCCCTAAATAGAGGATGGTTGAGGTGCTCCAGATCAACCTCCAACACAGCAGAGCGGCTACGGCTACGCTCTGCCAGAAGATCCTGGCCGACCGCATAGGCGTGGCTCTGATTCAGGAGCCATGGACCGCAGGAGGCAGAATCATGGGGATGAGCACCGCGCAAGGTGAGCTAATATACGATACTGACAGTGACAAACCTAGAGCTTGCATATATGTCAGTAGAGATATTAAGACACTGAAAATCACTAATCTCTGTTCTAGGGACTGTGCCGTTGCAGAGATATACGGGCAGATGGTGACGGTTACGTCAGAATCCTACTTGCTTCCGTATACCTGCCGTACGACTCCCGGGAACCACCACCGACCAGAGAAATGAGGATGGTGATTGAATACGGAGTCAGGGAAAGGAGACACCTGTTGTTAGGCTGCGACGCCAACGCCCACCACAAGGCCTGGGGAAGCAGTGACATCAACGAAAGAGGTGAGTGCTTGTTAAGCTTCATAGCTGAATCTAATTTAGTTATATTGAACAAGGGCTCCAAACCAACCTTTAGGCAGAGGAGAGGGGTAGCACTAAGGGAAGAGGTTTTGGACGTAACTTTGGCTAGCAATTATGCGGCGACAAAAGTTGCAAACTGGAAGGTATCCGATGACCATTCGGCGTCGGATCACAGTTACATTGAATTTACTATAGGCTCGATCTGTACAAAAGAGACCTATAGGAACGTAAGAAGGACAGACTGGAACCAGTACCGGGAGGTGCTAGGGGACAGACTAAACCAACTAAAAGACATAAAAGGGCACGGAGTGGAGGGTATGGCGAATTCTCTGAACGAGGCCATATTAAGCTCGTACCATGAAACCTGCCCAGAGACTGTGAAGAACACACGCAGGCAAGCCTGATGGTGGAACAGTGGGTTAGAAGCCCTGAGGAGGAAAGTTCGCAGACTGTATAATGCTGCAAAGCGTACAGGAAACTGGGACAACTACTCAAGGGTGCTCACTGAATATAACAAAACAATAAGGAGAGCTAAGAGAGAGTCATGGAGAGAATTCTGTCAGAACATTGAAAGTGTTCCTGAATGTGCAAAGCTCCATCGAGTCCTAGCTCGAGGTCAAACCAATCCTTTAGGCACAATGCTTAAAGAGGATGGTACATATACGGACGGCCCAGAAGAAACGCTAGAGTGCCTTTTAAGCGCTCACTTCCCAGGGTCCTTACAACCGCAGAACACAGTCCAAAATGATGTGGAGAGAGGGACTAGGATGCGGACGATAAAGGAGGACTGGGATTGTGCTAAGGCTGTGATCACCTTTACGGGTATTAAAT
Source organism: Altica lythri (assembly GCA_964028335.1). Taxonomy (NCBI): domain Eukaryota; kingdom Metazoa; phylum Arthropoda; class Insecta; order Coleoptera; family Chrysomelidae; genus Altica; species Altica lythri. The sequence continues at coordinate 34,182,333 of OZ034803.1, read as the reverse complement.
GGGCTCTTAGGGCATTTCAACCATTTAAAACTCCTGGTACCGATGGCATCTATCCTGTGTTCCTGCAGGAAGGTGGGGACCAGTTGATACTCCCCTTGGTGCGTCTGTTCAGGACCAGCTTAGCCAGTGGAGTAATACCAACAGCATGGAGGACCTCTAGGGTGGTATTCATACCGAAGCCTGGAAGGGACACATATGCTGTGCCTAAGGCTTTTAGACCCATTAGCCTTACATCGTTTCTCCTGAAGACCATGGAGAAATTAGTGGATAGACATATAAAGGACAGGGTCCTTTTAAGCCGTCCTTTGCATCCGAACCAACATGCCCATCAGAAAGGAAAGTCATGCAAAACAGCCTTGCATGCGCTGGTTTGCAAGATTGAAGATGCTATCTCAAATAGGGAAATAGCGGTGGTTGCTTTTCTTGATATAGAAGGAGCTTTCGACAACACTAGTACTCGCTCTATTGTGTCAAAGCTGGTATCAAGGAATGTGGAAAACACTGTGGTGAAGTGGATAGGCAACATGCTCGAAAGTAGGAGAGCGCAAGCATCTCTGTGTGGAACGGTAAAGGAGGTCAAGGCACAAAGAGGGTGTCCACAGGGTGGCGTCCTGTCACCGAATCTGTGGAATCTAGTGGTTGATGACCTCCTTTCTGAGCTCAATGCACAGGGAATGTACGCTCAAGGATATGCTGACGACATTGTTGTCCTAATAAGAGGAAAATTTATGAACACATGCCTAGAACTCATGCAGAGGGCATTGCTCATAGTGGAAAGGTGGTGTAACCAGGAGGGTCTGAGGGTCAATCCAATGAAGACTGTAATGGTACCATTTACAAGGAAGAGAAATGTTGATATCGCTAGGGTACCAACTCTCTTCGGTAACCAGATCCAGGTTAAGAGAGAGTTCAAGTACCTAGGAATAAGACTAGACGATAAGCTCACCTGGAACAGCCATTTGGCACATATAACGCAACGCTCTCAGACCACACTTATGATGATGAGACGGGCCGTTGGGAAGACATGGGGTCTGAGCCCACAAATGACTAACTGGCTATACACTAGGGTTGCAAGACCGATGATGGTGTATGGCTCGATAGTCTGGTGGACCAAGGTGATGCAAACTACCGCTGTAAAGAGACTACAAAAGATCCAGCGAGTAGCATGTCTTGGCATCACAGGAGCCATGAGAGGTACTCCAACTGCAACCCTGGAAGTAGTGCTAAACCTCCCACCTCTCGACATTATTGTGAAAGGGGAGGCAAGGATGGCAGCCTACAGAATGGGTTGCAGTGGCAACTGGAAGTATAACGCCGCCAGTGGGCATACAAGGATTGTGGACACTGTACAGATGGACACCTTGGAAATGCTTCCAGACAGGATGGTGAAGATCACAGATCTAGAAAAGCCATACAATGTCAATATTATTGACAGGGCTGCCTGGGAGAAAGGTGAACCTGAATATATGAAAAGGGGGATCACTTGGTATACGGATGGCTCGAAGAAGCCAACAGGCACTGGAGCAGGAATATATGGAGTCAGACCCAAGGCGCAGTTTTGCGTAAGCCTGGGTAAGCTGGCTACTGTTTTCCAGGCTGAAGTTGTTGCCCTATCAGAGTGTGCAAGAGTGTGTTTGGAGCGTGGTATGACAGACCACACCATATACATAAACTCGGATAGTAGAGCAGCGCTAATGGCACTTGACAGTTTTGACTTTACCTCTAAAGCAGTATGGGACTGTCATCAGGCCATGAAAACCCTGGGAGAGTACAACAAGGTTATCCTTAGTTGGGTTCCGGGGCACAAAGGTATCGCTGGCAATGAGGGAGCAGACAAGTGGGCAAACAAAGGAGCTGAAAGCCCGCTCATTGGCCCAGAGCCGACGTGTGGTATTGCTTACAACACAGCACGAAGAGCTGTTCGCCAGTGGATGGGCATAGAACATCGAAAGAGCTGGGAAAGAACAGAAGGTAAAATACAGTCAAAGAGAATGCTGCAGACACCTACTGGTGCTATAGCGGCAGATGCCCTTGGGCTGAGGAGGAAGACCCTGCGGAAAGTGGTTGGCTTCATCAGCGGCCACTGGGTATTTCGCGGACACCTACATAAGATGGGAATTCAAGTTGAAAACCTCCTATGTAGAAAATGCGGTGAGGAGGAGGAAACAGCCTTCCACGTGATATTCATGTGCCCAGCCCTGCAAGGTCTGCGTGTGAGATCCCTTGGCCTACCGACTGGAGATCAAAGGGAAGAACGGGTAACCATAGTCAAAAGAATCTCTTGGTTCATTAAGAACCTGGGATTTGACGAAGAATGAGGACCTGTGAATGAGGGTGCACAATAAGCTGTACTAGCTGCGATGCAATCCCATGGACTACCTCTAAGCCTGGCCCTCTTTAAAAAAAAAAAAAAAAAGCCGAAATGTTTGATTACGCCTAAAGGGTGCCATACACGCTACGATAAATTGATAACGATTTAACTGTATCGTTAAAACTGTACAGTTCGTCGTTCAGTCCACTACCATACACGCTATGATAAATCGTTACGATAAATCTTTACGATTTATTGGTAGGTACCGTTAAAACTGTCAACAATTGTTCAAGCCATTCACGAGACCCTATTTTAATTTTATATGTAAACTATATACTTATGCAAAAACTAAACGATTTGTTGCATACACGTACCGATAAAACTGCACAGTTTTATCCGATTCCGATAAATCTATTGAAATTTTTGTACTGTTCCGTTCGACGGTACTGTTCTTAAAAATCGAAGAAAACTGTGCAGTTTTACCCCATACACCTACCGATTATCGGTGTAATTTGAACGGTAGAGTTAAATCGTAACAATTTATCGTAGCATGTATGGCGTACTTTAAAATCTGTCGAAAAAGTGCAGATGTTTATTAAAAATGAGTCAAAATCTTTATTAAGATACATGCAAATGGAATTAACTATCTTCAAAGATTTGATCTATCGTTTTTTCGCACACGCTCATGGATAACCAGAAAGTGCTTTGAATTCAACATTCGAGAGACATTATTAAAGAAGCCAAGAAAAAAAATCTGTAAAAAATTGAAACTGGTGACGATACGTGGTGTTTTTAATACGATCCCGAAACCAAGCATTAAAGTTCCGCATGGAAGCACCCAAGCAAGCCAAATCCGAAAAAAAGCCGTTTGGAAAAGTCAAAAGTAAAGACAATATTGATTTGTTTCTACAATTCAAAGGGAATTATATACAAAGAATGCGTTTCAGCGTGCCGAACGGTTAATGTCATATATTATCTTGGTGTTTTGAGGTGTTGGCTCCAGCGTATTCGTCGTGTTCAGCGAGAATATGGTGAAGAAGAAAGCTGGCGTTTGTTGCACCATCAAATCGATCGACACTTGTGTCCGATTTTTTGACAAAAAATTGCATTTTAACCATTTTCTACGAAAATGGCTCCGTGTGACTTTTTTCTGTTCAGTAGACTACATTTGCCCATGAAGGCATAGCGGTAGGCCATCCAAAAGGCGTTGACTACCATTTTAATGAACATTCGTGTCAATGAACTGAAATTATTAGTTGAAAAACTTGTAGATCCTGCATATCGCTGTATTAACTCTAAAGGGTACTATTTTGAATAAAATAAATTCCATTTGCCAAAAAAAGTGTTAGTTAATGTTTTTTCTTTGTCCTATTTACTTTGCAACAGACCTGGTATAATGTCTTTACTGGAAAAACTAAAAATTTGGAATATAAACAAAGTCCGTGAAACTTTATTAAGTTTGGATAGTTTGAATTTGCCGTATGACTTTTAGGAATAATTTATTTATGAACTCAATTAAATCTACAGAACTCTCCGTCAAATTAACAGGCAAGATAAATGTTACTGAATGAATATTTAATTAATAGGAAATGGTGCAACAACAACTTTGAATGTTGTTCTTTTCAGGTGAGTGTGTGTTTAATTAATGTTAAAGAATGTTTTTTAAAAGAGCAATAACTGGTTTAAGTTATAAAATTCACTCTTTTCAGAGCAACTCAATTTTAGTTCTAGTTTTAATGTAAATTATAACATCCAAGAATAATTATAAAACTTATTATATATTAGCTAATATGAATTTTTCTTCGGAGACACAATCCTTCAGTTTAATTCTGGGATTGTGATTCTGCATTTATATATTGGTTGTCTAGATTAAATTATGTTTTTGTGAAGTTTTTGTGTTTGTTTTTTAGGGATTTAATGATGGATAAACATTGTCATTTGAAAAAATATGTCATTTAAAAAACAATTGTAAAAATATAGAATTTGAGTAAAAATAGTAAGAAGTTTTTAAAATTTTAATTAAAATAAAATAAAAACGAAGAATAGATAATAAGAAGAAAAACATAAAAAGAAGTAAATAGACCATAGACAACAAATGGATCCAGAGAGTGAACAGACGAAAATCGAAGAGCTGAAAAGTGGTAGAGCAGAGAGAGAGATCGAAAAGTAAGCAGCAGGAAAAAGGAGATAGAAAAAGTGGACTGAAAAGAGAAATATGAAAAAAATATTTTTATATAGTGTTTATAGCAATCAATATTTGGAAATGCCATAAGCCGCAACCCAGTACTTGTATTAATTGGAAGGTATTTTTGCAGGGAGGTCCATATCAATATATTTAAAAATGTTGTATTTGTGTCAACTTTTAAATTCGTAGAGACACTTCAACAACAGCAGCAATGAAAGTCCTATTAGACTTTCCTCTATTCACATATAGGAGGAGGGGGCAAACATGGGCTTTTACAGGCTTCAAGAAAACTTGAGCAAAATTTTTGTTAGATCAGGATACAAGAAAATAAAGCAGGAAACTGGAGAAGACGTCTGGTAGGTGAAATCAGATCGTATACTTCCCAAATACCTGCCTCAAAAAAAACATTCCAGGTAAAAATACATCATCGTAAGGAATGGAAAATTGCAAGCACTGAACTCGGAGTATACTTGGTCTACAGGCGGGTCTTAAGGTGAAGAGATTTCAGAAGCAGGAATTTACAGTAGTGACGGAAACGTAAGAATTTCTTGCTTTTAAGTAGCATATACAACTGTATTTCAAGCAGAAGCATATGCAGTCTTGCTTTGCAAAAGAGAAAATAATTTGACTGCTTACAAATCTAAGTGTTCTTCGGACTAGTACACAAATGCTCAGTAGAACTCGATATCCTGTTAGTACATAACAGTGTCAAAATAAATTGGGTGTCAGACGAATACAAAGCGACGAACAAACTGATAAACTTGCTAGCAACAACATTGTACTGTCCAGAAGCAGCTTTAGGGTACAGTAGACAATACAACCCTTTTAATTAAAATTCTTTTTTAACAATTTCTTTTTATCTAGGCCTACCCTGTCTTTTAAACATTCTATCGTATCCGAGAAATAACCGAAAGAATGGCTACGTGACCCAAGCCACGTTGAGTACTTTTAAAAATAACGAACAAAAGTATTGATTTTTTTTCTAACTAATCATATCTTTCGGTTGAATCAGGTGTTCTCGTAAAGTTTACTTGCGCGGGAACCCGATCAACGACGATTCATTCTAGGTGTGGCATTGTTGCCATGAACACCTCGAGTCACTGAGTTTCAACTTTCCCGGTTTTTTTTATGTTATCTAAAAATTACAAAGCAATCAAGTGTTTCTAGTGCCTATTTACGTTTGTTTTGATGGAAGTTTTATCTGAAGATTTCCAGACAGTGCTATCTTTAAGATTACTTGATATATAGTGTAATTATGACTGCAGATTAGTCAGAATTACAGTATTTCGTTAATAGACACCTATGAAGAGTAAGTCTATGGTTTATTCTTTAATTACCTGTTAATCAAGACCAGAAGGGAGTCGAGATTATATCTTATCGTATCTTTTATCGAGAGAATGAAGCCATATGATCATCAAACTATCTTTGAAACATTTAGAAGCTAACGTAAGTTTTTGTAATATTTTTTATACCTTTACCGAATATAACAGTACCGTTTATTTCCCTGGAAAATTTAATCTTAATTGTATTTACCGTATCGATCTATCTTCAGCAATAAAAAGTGCAGGCTCGTAATGAAATTAACCGGGATGTGATTTTTTGTATTTCTTATCTGTATCTTTGTCACTTATATGTTTTTTGTATTTCTTATCTGTAAATTTTTCATTTATATTTTTTCTTACCTATATTTCGTACCTATTTCGTACCTATTTATTTATCTATACCTTCATGTGTGAGTACTCTTTTAACTCGAGTTAATACAAAAAGCAAAAGGTAAATTTTAATAATTTCTGTCTAGATTTTAATTGTTTTACTTTTCGCTTCACAGGGTACACAAAAATAACAAAATAATATACATAGCTGTTATTTTAAGTGTAATAAAAGATATGATTTTGGATTAATCAATAAGGTGATTATGTTATATGTAATTATTGTACATAAATATCTGTCTATATTTTTATATTTCTTTATTTGTTTGTCTTGTCTATTATTTAAACAAATTGGTTAAATAGATATTTTTCTTTTCCTAGCTAGAGCATGTTTCTCTGATCAGTATTTTCAGTTTATCTAATATATATTTTATTAAAGTAACTAAATTTTGATTTATCAAAATTTTCTTAACTTACAAGTTTGAATTATGACCATAAGGATTAGTAAAGAAAAGTGTAAGTATAATTATCCTATTTGTTTCATAAATAAAAGTTTGTAATTTCAATTCTAGAAAAAATTATCTGTCTGGTTATCTTATCTTATCTTATATATCTTTTATCTTTTACCTGGGTTTCTTATATTTCCCCATCCTTAGGATAAACAAATAAGTGACGCCCATTTTCCTTTCTCTTTTATTTTCTCTTTTTGGTCCCTTTTAATTTTTCTTACCTTATTAAATATATTCTTTTTTATTTTTTCGATAATTTTTCATTGAGCTCGTCCGAATCCACGCTCGTTCTCCACCAACCAACTGAGTGCCGTTCGCACTAGTGAACCTTAAGACGAGCCTTTACCATCTACCGATAAAAAAAGGTTACATGTGTATTGAACATATGTGTGCCAGAAGTGCTGAAACATTGTGCAAAACCGGCAGAAATCATTATGAGATTTCTTACGGGCCACACACCTGTCAAGAGACACTTGCAAACCATGTGACTGTTTAATGAAGACTCAATCTGCAGATTATGCGGCAGTGAACGTTATAGGGAAAAACAGATACTGTTTTATTACGAAGCACTGGATCGCAGAAAACAGTCATTTTTGGAGACTTTAAAGTGGATTTATTAACATATGACACCCATCCATTAGACCTGCACAAATTAGTAGATGGTATCAAGATCCTGAAGTGGGTACATGAAACAAAGACAGACGCACAATAAGGCTAAGACGTTAGCAGAGAATGTAAAAGTTAACAGAAACTGGTTTTTTATTATACCTATGTAGGAGCCTTATAGTGTAATCCGTCTTTTCGTGAACAGCCTAAGCCATTTTATGAGACTTCGGCATATATATAGTCAAGAAATATTATTATGCCGCGGCACACAATGCCGAAGGCTTACCATTTAGATTAGATGTTTATTGGGTTGGCTGTTAGCCTCTATCACTGCGACCTTTGCAGATCTATTGTGACCACCCATTATCTCAAGAATAGGATTAGAGAACCTTGTCCAGCCCTGCCCTCTTAATGAGACTTAATAGCCTTGACAGTGGCCACTCCACATAACTTGGAGCAGCCGGTTTCTCCTCTGCCAGTACTAGATACCGCGTCCTTGCAAGGCCTTCGCATTGGCATAGGACATGAAATGCGGTCTCCTCCTCCTCTTGGCAGTATCGACAGATGTCTTTATCTGCTAAGTTTAACTGACTCATGTGTTTCTTGAGCCTACAGTGTCCTGTCAAGCGACTGACAATTATTCTGACATCACACCATCACATTGTGGATTAATAATCTCTACACGATCTGCCTTATTAAAAAAATAAGCTATTTTTAATTAACAATATAATATAATAAATAAACACAAAGCAAGAAGTCCAACTGGGTGATTACCATTACAAATAAAGTGCCAAAACTCCCCATCAATCTCAAGTTAACTCTATTTTTTGCAATGAGCCATTTTCCTAAGAATAGTACAGCAAACGTGTCACGAGAGGCAGCACTAGTAGTAGAGACAAACATAAACTATTGACATGTCAATATTTACGTAATCGTAATATTAATTTATTATTTAAAAAAATAAATTCTATATAAAAAATTATTTTGTGATAGTACAATGTCAACAAAGCATTGCTGTTTTGCGAATTGTACGTCGGATAATCGATATCCGAAAAAAAACGTGTTTTTTATACCATTTATAAAACCTCATATTAATGAGGTAAGATGTAAGAAATGGATACATGCTTCGAGAAGAGTAGATTTAACAGTGCAAAAAATAAATAAATATTCATATGTATGCTCTAAACATTTTATTGGTGGAAAAGGTCCTACTGAGAAGAATCCAGATCCCTTTTCTGCAACTCCTTCTCTTCCGTTATTTATACAATCGTTGACCCTAATGCATACCAATAAAATATTACTAAAATATTAAATACTAACTAACTATCTAACAGATAAACTGATCACAGAGTCATCATTTACATATGTTTTCGAAATTATTTTTAAAATTATTTAAATGAATAAGAAATGAATAGTAAATTTTTTACAGTTAATTACCATTGATTAGAATGAGATATTTCACTCGGAAATAATCTGAAATTCATAACTATGTACCTATTTTAAATTTCTTTTATTACAGTTTGAATCTACCCCTACTGTTTTTCTAGGGTTTGTATACTAGACTGTCTATTAATTCACATTTGTTCCAGTTACTTTTAAATTACGACATGCAAGCCAACGTTTTAATGTTACAACATTGTTATCTTTAACAGTTGCAAATTTTAGTTTTGCTTCAGGAACATCTTCTTCAGTTAAAAACATCTTTTTTTAGTGGTATTTTACCATATTTATGTTTATATGAGGATTTGACAGTCTTTGTCCCTACCGGACTACTAGCGCTGCTAGTGAGTAATTTTTCGTACTTCAGAAAAATGGCTCATTGTAAAAAAGGTTGTAGTGCCTGTAGAAAAAGAGGGTGACAATGTTCTACAGCGTGTACCAATTTCCAAGGTCTGTCTTGCTCAAAGAAGATTCATGTCAAAGAGACAAATAATTAATCTCCATCTGAACAATTTTAGAACATTTAGCAAAAGGAAGAAAAAGAATAGAAGAAGAAAAAAATCTAAGTAATCATAATTGTTGAAGTTGAATACGAAGAGAACGATAGTTAAACTCATAACTCTTAACAATAAACTCCCAAAAATTTTAGGTTTCGGGCTTTTATCGCAATGTTTTTAGTTTTATTTTTTAAGAGAGATCTTGAACTTTAAAATAAAAAAATTATTATTTCGTCATTTTAAACTTTATGATTAAAAATAAAAAAAATTCAAAAAGAGGTTGACCTGAATGGCCACCCTTGCTACTTCCCGCTAGTTTTAACCGCAAAGCTATAGTAACGTGACGTATTTTGACGCTTTTGACTTTTTTTGAAATATTTAAAAAGCCATAACTTTTTAACGCGTTATTCGATTTTGATGTTCAAGATGGCATTCGACGCAGTTTTTTGAGACCTAAAAATGTTACTAGGAGTGCAAAATCGATTAGTAGAAAAACCTGTAAGTTATTAAAAAAAAACACTTTTCTTGAAATTTTTCGACAACGATTTCTCACGAACGAATTAACCGATTTTAATTTGCAAAACGGCATTCGACGTGGTTTTTTAAGCTTAAGAGCTGATTAGGTTATGAAATTGATCGATGTCATAGCCAAAAAGATATGCCCATGTTATGTTATTTTGAAATTTCTCAAAATCTACCCGTTCGAATCGGCTCAAACTTACAGGGAGTCTAAGTTAGATGGAACTCTTTGGAACGCTTTTTATTTCATTCCGATCGGTCAAGTCGTTCAAAAGTTATAAGAGGTTTACATACATCCACACACACACACACACACACATCCACACGTACATACAGACATACAGACACCATCGTAAAAATAGTCAGGGGAGGTTCCAAATACCTCAAAACGTTGAGATCCGATGAAAACTCGATTTTCGAAAAACGGGATGAAACCAATAACTTCCCGATTTTAAAAAAATTTTAAATTTTTTTTTGGTGGGAAGTTAAAAAAACACTAAAAAGCGAACATTAATTTTTTAAACATTAATATAAAAAAAACATTAAAAATAACATTTAAATATCAATTTTTGACTGATTTTATCAGTCTTATTAAAGGTCTCAATAATTACAATAAATTAGGGTGAAGAATATTTGATAGTTAAAAATAAAGTATTATTAATTTAGTTTACTGCCTTTACAAAAAAACACTTTTAGTAGATTTATATCTACTATTCAGCTGGTCCGAAGGTCATGACTTCGGGAAAATTTCACTACAGTTTTTCGTTTTGGCCCCCCTGACCTCAAAAACAGCTTCCGTTCAAAAGTTTATATATATATATATATATATATATATATATATATATATATATATATATATATGTATGTAGTTATGTAGGTATGTATGTATGTATGTATGTATGTATGTATAGTTCCGATATAACGAAATCTGTGGACACGATAGCGGTCGCATTTATTAACGGATCGAAATGAAATTTGGTACAAAAATCAATCGTCAAAAAATCTCGGTCGAGTTCGTTAATGGGCCAAATCGGTCTGGCCGTTTGGGCGTGACATCAAATCAAAATGGAAAAAAATTCGTAACTTTTTTACTTCACCCTGTACAAAAAAATGTTAGGGGACTTTTTTGTTTGTCTTAAAGAGGCCTACAACTTTTTTCTAAAACATTTTCTGAAACGTATACTTTTAATATTTTCAATTGATATAAATCTACTGATGCGCCTGGCTTACTAAGGGCCATTTTTTTAAGTTGTACTTATACGATTTAAACTAATTTAAATATTTAATTCAGTACAGTTGTCAGCAAAAGCGTGGATCTACCTGTTTTGCCCTTCCCACTATGCCCAAAAGCACATTTGTTACTAAAAAAATTATAACCTTAAATAACAAACAAAAATACTCTTATGGAACAGCGTTGTTTATACGTACATAATGTTAGAATAATATTGACAATTCAAATAAATAAGCCGGCTGTCGACTGGCTACAAGTTACACATCTTAAGTTTTTTCAACAATGTTATTAATTTTTTAGAAAGTTTTTATATTTTCGCCGTGTTCTTTGTGTCTCTGCCATTCCGTGGAATTTTGTAATCGAATTTAAACCTATTTCCCGACTACCTAGAGCTCTGAAATTTTCCGGATAGCTAAGAACTGGATGACAATGCATGTTTCAAGTGTGTTTAGGCATATTCATAGATTTCGAAATTTATACTGAATTGTTGTTAAATTAAATATGTATACATATTATCATTTTAAAAAACTTCATACAAGTTTGTCGTGGCCTATTTCGATAAGCGGCTGATTGTGACAATTCTGTTGGGAATTTTGGGTTATCGTAATGAAATCGATCTCGCGAGAGAGAAGTTTTTTTCATTATCATTTTGAAAGACTTTATATAAGCTTGCGGTGGCCTATTTGGATAAGCGGTTGATTGTGACAATTCTGTTGGGTTATCGTAATAGGATCGATCTCGCGAGAGAGAAGTTTTTTTTTCTTTTTTTTTGTTCTTACATGTGAAAACAGTAATTATTATTTTAATTGGTAATAAAATAAACTGTTTTAGAAAGTTTTTAGATACAACTACCCTTGATTTTGTTAACAAGGAAACAATCTTCTCTATGATCAATCACAGCGTTGTATGACTTAATATTTTTGCAATATCAGGGATACTGTGCATTGTTAAGATGACACTTAAATTATGACCCATAAATCAGTTAAAAACTTTCTATTATAAAAATTTATTTTTATAAATTGTGCTTATTTATGGTGTGATGGGTTACGCCATCTCGCTTTACCACTGCTCAGCTGGAACTGATTGAAACTCGTGAGTATTCGGGTAATCCCGGAATTCTTAGAAATCGCAGTTTGTGCGCTATGGAACGGGATACGAATGCCTACCCGTTTTGGGCGACCCACCCTCTTTAGGCTACCCTCCCCTGCACTACCTCACAGGTTGTGTGGAAATCTGTGCATATTATGCAGAACGTGATTCTTACAAGCGCAATATCCGAGTAATGGTACGAGAAAAAATTAAATTCATTTTTATAGAGAATTTTGAGATCTGCATCTTTGGTCCGAAGTACTTTTTCAATGAAACTTATCGTTTTCGAGAAAAAATAAAAAACCTAATATTTTGACCTTTGACCCCGAATAAGTCTTGTTGCATACATGGGCTAGATGGGGACTTTTGGCACTTTATGGTAAATCCAGAAATTGGAAATTTTGTTATTTGATTACTATTTTTATGTTTACATTGACGGGATAAAAGAAATGAATTCCAAAACATTTACTACCTTACACTATTCTCAGGTGGCTGATCAAATATTTACTTATTAATACAAGGATCACTAATATGACATCAGCCATTTTGCCTTATAAAATTGGCAATTATTGCTTTTACACTGTATCGTTTCTTTTAATGAACAGATAATTTGTAATTTGTTTGCTTAAAATTGAACTCTGCTACACAAAAAATTATCCTACTAATAAAGCGATCAAGAACAAATAAGTCGATTTTATTTTTTGAAAGGCGGTACAGATTAAGCGCATATGGTGGTGAAATATTACTTTACGAAATCGTTAAACTTATTGTTTCGCAGATTTAAAACTTTTTCTGCGTCGAATAGAAAGTTTTCTCTGGAAAATGAAATAAATAATCGAAACCGACATCATATTATATTCTATGCGGATCTACAGTATGAGTTACAGTTTAAATATTTGGTACCTAAAAAATATATCACTGTATTGATGTTGATAAACGTCAATAGTATATTGTGTATCTAGTAGGAAAAGCGATACATTCCCGGACGACAATGTAAATTGTTGGCCGAGGCGTTTAGCCGAGGCTAACAAACATTAAGAGTCCGGGAATGTGCTTTTACTACGAGATACACATCAATTATCTTATTACATTTTCTCCGCAGTTTACCTACCACCTGCTAAACAGGAATATGCAATCAGAACTGATCCCGAAGTACCTGGTAAAGCACGTAAACAGATTTCTTGAAAGCACCTCTGTTCCAGCCCCAAAAATTTCTTTAAAAAAATTAGTTTATACCTAATGAAAGCGCTTCATTTGTACCTTTCAAAAATGTATTTTTCATCATTTGCATCCTCGTACTTTTTTTAAAAAAATTTATTGAAAATTTGCATTATTCAATGCCCATATCTCACTCCCTAAAGTGTATTTCGATATGCGCCTTTTACCAAAAATTTGCGATTTTAATTTTCTAATTTTCACCATTGTAAAATTTAAGAAAAACGGTAGGAATTTTTATAAAAATTAATAAAACTATTTCCTGGAAGATATACGTTCCGAAATAAATAACTGCGCATGCGTTCACTACCAATCAAAGGAACTTTTTAGCAAAATTGAAAGTGTGTTCGTTTTAATTAAACAGTTGGTATTCCACACACAGATTTGCATTGTTTATGTTTACATTATACATATTTATAATCTCTTATATTCTGATATAATGGCCTAGTCTATTATATTTTCTCTATGGTCTGGTATGAGTCGTCTGTGTGTGGCATACCAACTGTTCAAGTGATACCAAGACACTTTCAAACTTTTAACAAAAAAATAAGTTACTTATTTCCGAACGTACTAATTTTACTAATATTTATAATAAGTTTTACCGTTTTTTACAAATTTTACGATGGTGGAAATTAGAAAATTAAAATTGCAAAATTTTGGTTAAAGTCGCATATCGATATACACTTTAGCGAGTGACATAATTGTGGTGCTCGTGCCTCTTTCGAGCACACAAAGTTTCTTTATTTAAAGATTTTTAGTTATATGCAATCGTTGGCGATCATTTGGTCTCTTTTTTTCTTTTTCAGTGATTTAATAATCACTGATTAAGATTCATTTTCTTTTTGAAAGCTTTATGAGATTATTCGTATGGATAACAAAATAATCTCAACCTGTATAGAAAATATGGAAGATCACCGTTGCCAAGACAGTGGATCGTGGTGAATATAAAAAAAGCCAAACAAGTTTTGATTGATTACTATTTTTGATATTTCACAAAAAGTCAGATGTATTTATTTTGCTGCAGTAATACAAATTGTTATATATTCATTTTATTTTATTTTAATTTTGGTGTAATGACCATTGCACTAAAATATTGGTGACCCCGAGTTGAACTCAAGCTGAACCCAATCTGAACTCAAGCTGACCCCGAGTTGAACTCAAGCTGAACCCAATCTAAACTCAAGCTGACCCCGAGTTGAACTCAAGCTGAACCCAAGCTGAACTAAAGCAGAATCAGAGCATCACGACCAGAGTTTTCCGACCTGAGCATCCAGACCCAAACGTTTTGAGCTAAGCATACCGAATCGAAATCCTACGGATAATCGCGTGAAGCTTCTCCAAAAAGGATTTGATTTGCCATTTTTTAGAAAGATTGCATATAACCATTTTAATATGACAGAGCCAAATATCTCTGTCACGGAGGGTATTGATTCTTTAGAAAACTTAAAAAATATTAGACTCCCAACTTTCTGGTCATAAAAACCAGAACTTTGGTTCAAACAATTAGAAAGTCAATTTTTTATTTATAATGTCAAAGGTGACAAAAGTATATATCACATTACTGTGGCACATTTACCACCAAAAATGTTTAGCGAGGTTTATGATGTAATTAGTAAACCTCCAGTAAATGATTTATATAATTTCTTAAAAGATACCATTCTGAGTCGGTTAACATTATCAGAGGAAGCTCGTTTAGATAAATTGCTGTCTAGCTCTGAATTAGGTGATAAAAAACCTTCTACATATTACAGAGAACTTTTGCAAATAGCAGGTGATAAAACAATCAATGAAAAATTATTAATTAAATTATGGAGAAGGCGGTTACCGGATGTAATTGAAATTGCTCTAACTTCTTCTAGTCAACATGATCTCTCTCATTTATTAAATCTTGCAGATAAAATTTGGGAAACACTTAAACAAAACTCGAAATCTGTCTTTGAAATTCAAAATTTTTCTAAATCAGACGAAATGTCTAGTTTGAACAAAACAATTACTAACTTTATAGATCATTGTCAAAATATTTTTAAGAACATATTAGATAAACAAACTGAATTTGAAAGAGAAATTTCCTCTCTTATAAATAATTTTTCAAAAAATAATTTTTCATTAGACGATTACCATAAATGTCAATGTCAAACTTACCGAAACAGATCAAAAAGCCGCGATTTATCAGTAAATACAAGTAATCATCGGAATAGAAGTCGTGATAAATCAGGCAATTTATGTTATTATCATCAAAATTTTGGAAATAATGCCAAAAAATGTAACGGTCCACCATGTCTTTTATCAGACACTTTCAACAAAATTAATACAAATTCAAAAAACTAAATAGCTCAACCGTAAATAATTGTAAATCTACCAACAGTGTTTCTATGTCAAAACGTCTTTTTGTTTACTATAAAACTAATAAATTAAATTTTCTCGTTGATAGTGGAGCAGACATCAGCTGTCTTCCCTACAATATGTTTAGCAATCATAAAAAAGATAAAAATATATTACTGACTTCCGCTTCAGGCAATACTATTCTAACTTATGGAAAAAAATTTCTGAACGTAAACCTCGGTTTACGCCGAAAATTTCCTTTCCTTTTTACAATTTCAGATATAGCTAAACCCATAATAGGTGCAGATTTCTTATCTAATTTTGGATTGCTACTTGATTTAAAAAAACAAAAATTAATAGATAACGAAACTTTTATTATTTCCACTGGTAGATTACAAAAGTTCAATCAGGAACTCCCAAAACTATTTACGGTTGAAAATCAGTATACAAATTATTTTCAAAAGTATTCTAGCATTTTTTCATCTCCCAATTTTCATTCTGAAGCAAAACATGATGTAAAACATCACATAGTTACCGAAGGGCATTTACCTTATAGTAAGCCAAGAAGGTTAGATCCCCTTAAATATAAAATTGCCAAAAAAGAATTTGAAGACATAGTCGACTTAGGTATTTGCAGGCCATCATTATCTTCAGTGACGTCACCATTGCATATGGTTCCTAAGAAGGACTCTGCAGATTGGCGTCCCTACGGTGATTATCGTTTTCTTAACAAACAAACAATTCCAGAACGTTATCCATGAACGTTGATTTCTGACATTAATTTAAAAATTTACGGATCTCAAATTTTTTCAAAAATCGACTTAGTAAGAGCGTATCATCAAATACCCGTGGCTGAAGAAGATATTTACAAAACAGCAATTACTACTCCATTTGGTGCATTCGAATTTCTACGTACTCCTTTTGGATTACGTAATGCTGGTAATACATTTCAAAGATTTATTAATGAAGCCACCAGAGGATTAGATTTTTTTTCGTTTACCTAGATGACATTTTAATTTTTAGCAAAAATGAACAAGAACATTTACATCATCTAGATATTTTATTTGAAAGGTTAGAAAAATTTGGCGTTAATGTCAAACCATCTAAATGTATTTTTGGAGTTACTAAGGTTAACTTTTTAGGTCATTCTATCACTCCAGAAGGAATTTTGCCATCTGATGAACGAGTTAAAGTTATCTCAGATTACGAAATTCCAAAAACTTGCAAACAATTACAAAGATTTGTAGGAATGGTTAATTTTTATCATAAATTTGTACCTCAATTAGCAAAAATCTTAAGTCCTTTACACGAATTCATTAATTATTTAAATGCAACCAAGATTAAAAATATTGAAAATTGGCCAAAAGAATGTTTTGAAAAAGCAAAAGAAATGTTAATTAAAGCATCTTTGCTTAATCATCCTAAAGAAGGAGCAAAATTGATCTTAACTACAGACGCTAGCTCAACAGCCATAGGTAGTACTTTAGAGCAAGTTATTCAAGATGTTAGACAACCTTTAGCATATTTCTCTAAAAAATTAACCAAAAGTCAACAAAACTACAGTGTTTTTGACAAAGAACTTTTTGCTATTTATGAGTCCATTAAACATTTTCGTTACATGTTAGAATGCGTAGATTTCCATGTTTTTACAGATCACAAACCTATAGAAAAAGCAATTTTTTCGAAATCAGAAAAATCACCACGTCAATTTAAATATTTCGAATATATTCTACAATTTACTAACAAAATTAAATACGTAGGCAGCAAAAACATTGAAGTTGCAGATTTTCTTAGCCGAATTGAGCACGATCAAATCGATAATATTAATTTCATTTTACAAGATATATTTAACGAACAAAATTCAGATATAGAATTAACTAGTCTTTTACAAAAACAAAATTCTTCAAACCAAAGAAGAAACAATAAGGTTTTCCTCAAACAAATTAAAGTTGAAACACATAATTTCAAAATTTGGTATGAAACTTCTACTAATAAACAACGTATATATATATTCCTCGAAGTTTACGTTACAGTTCTTTTCTTAAAGTACATAACGTAGCTCATTTAGGCATTAAAGACACAATCAAAGCAATTAAAAACATATACTTCTGGCCTCATATGAATAAAAACATTAATCTTTGGACGAAATCATGTATTCAGTGCCAAAAATCAAAAATTTTCAAACACACCAAATCTAGTCTAGGAGATTTTAACGTCCCTGAAGGTAGATTTCAACATATTCACATTGACTTAGTAGGTCCATTGAAGCCTTCAAAAGGTTGCACTTACGTACTCACAGTCACTGATAGAGTTACTAGGTGGATAGAAGTTTACCCACTTCAGAATATTGAATCAGAAAATATTATTACAACTCTAATAGATCAATATATTCCACGTTTCGGAATACCTCATAAAATTACACACGATCAAGGTACTCAATTCGAATCAAGTTTATTCAAAGAATTCAGTAAACAATTAGGTTTTCAAAGTTTACACACCACACCTTATCATCCACAAGGGAACGGCATGATTGAAAGAGTTCATCGGACTCTTAAATCAGCTCTTGTGTCAAAACTAACTTCAAATTCTTGGAAAGATGAATTGCCTTTGATTCTTTTAGGACTTACAATGTTCACCCGCAGAACTTGTTTATGGACAAACGCTACGTATTCCTGGTGAATTCTTTAATACTTCTAAAGAAAATGTAGATATTTATCCTATTTTAATTAAACTTCGTGAAATTTTTAATAACATTAAACCATCTCAAGTACAAAGACATGGTTCAGCAAAAACATTTGTTCATCCAGAGTTAAAAAATTCAGAATTCGTTTTCTTAAAAGTTCCGGGTATTAAACCAAGCCTCACAGCACCGTACGAAGGTCCTTTCAAAGTGGTTTCTAGAAGTGAAAAAGTTTTTAAAATTTTGAAAGGTAATCGCGAAATAAGTGATTGACATGACTAAGCCAGCTTTTTTATTAAATGAGCAAATTGATAGCACCCAGGTGCCAACCAAGAAAAAGAAAGTCACTTTTTCTATTAATAATTTAAATAGTGCTTAGTTCAGTTTTTTAGTTATTTTTTAATCATAATTTTCATTGATTTATATATATCAATTTAATTTTTTAAGGAGGGAGTATTTGTGGTGCTCGTGCCTCTTTCGAGCACACAAAGTTTCTTTATTTAAAGATTTTTAGTTATATGCAATCGTTGGCGATCATTTGGTTTCTTTTTTTTTTATTCAGTGATTTAATAATCACTGATTAAGATTCATTTTCTTTTTGAAAAGCTTTATGAGATTATTTGTATATATGGATAACAAAATAATCTCAACCTGTATAGAAAATATGGAAGATCACCGTTGCCAAGACAGTGAATCGTGGTTGATATAAAAAAGGCGAAACAAGTTTTGATTGATTATTATTTTTGATATTTCACAAAAAGTCAGATGTATTTATTTTGCTGCAGTAATACAAATTGTTATATATTCATTTTATTTTATTTTAATTTTGGTGTAATGACCATTGCACTAAAATAATACCGTTTGAATCTGGTTTAAATAACGCAATTTTTTAATTTAAAAATGTAGTTTGTCTTGATTAAAGGCTGCTGAGGTTGTATCAAACGCAGTAAAAGGGTGTATAAAGAGGATCTTTGACGGTATGCATTCTAACTGAGACGATACCTACTTTTTGGTGTAGGTGGTCTCAGCGACCCCAAAAATGCATCCCATAATATTCTGATTTTAACATGTTTTTATAGAATTTAAAATTGCATGCTTTTTTGGTTGTTTGATTTCGTTGCAATTATGCATTTCCACCCAAAGTTGTAAGTTGTAAGTTGTTTGTTCTAAATACATTGCTCTATTTTTATAGTTTGTAGATAATCGGGATAAAAAAAACGATGTTAGAACTCCCAATTTATTCTGTACAAAAATTATTTTTAACTTCTTCGAAATGTCAGTAAGTTAGGACTAATTAGATATGTTTGGGCAATAATTTAAATATGTTATTAATTTAAAAAATAATAGCAAATAATAACTACTTATATATGTAAAAAAAAGTAACGAATTTACCTTGTATACATTAAATGTATCCATCAAAGAGTCGAAACAACAAAAAATTGCGTTCATTGTGCTAACCAGTTCCATAGCATCTTCCACTGTTGTAGAATTAAATCCAACCAATTCGCAAAACATCACAGTCACACATTCAAAGCTCTGTAACAAATTCAAAACGAACATAAATCAAACATAAACGAAAAAATTTAACAGTCAACGCATTTCTATAATTTATCCATAATTTCAGTAAAAAATAGCAATATATTGTTGATTTACGAATTAGTTTAAACCTGTTAGACCATATTTTAACTAAAAATAAAAATAGTTTTTTTTCCAATACAATAGTAGGTAACAAGATCATTACAAGTACCTGCACAAAAATAAACATAAGCAAAGAAGTAATAAAATTATCACTTGTTATTACCATTTGTCACTAATTGGTAATTTTGGTCACGAATTAACAAATTTTTGATCGTTATAAGTCACATTTAGAAAAAGATCAAAATCAGGATCATTTAACATTGTTTAGTTATGGGTAGTTATTAGTTAAATACTTTTGTTATAGCACCACGGTCACTTGACAAAAATGATTTTTTGAATTTATTTTAAAATGATTTTTGATAGACGATGGTTTTCAATTCTTTGGGCAGAATGTTGTATAAGTTTGAAGTTTCGTACTGGCTCAATCTATATCCAATATCTTTTTTGTTAGAAAGAATGGCCATGCAATCATTTTGATATCGAGTTTTTTATCTTTAAGAAATATGGCTGTCTCAAGTCAAACAAATTGGCTTCTTTGTACGAGCGATTCGTAGAGTAAGTTTTGTTTTTGTTAAAAATAACTTTTAAAATCCATTTTTGTATTAAATTCAGGTTTTTTTAATAGCAGTTCCTCACGGTACCCCAAACCCCAACCAACAAGGCCATAATTCAATTGACACTGAACTATGCATAATACATAGTTCTGTTTTTACGACACATTTAAGGTGAGTAAAACGTGAATTTAAGTATCTTGTTTTAGAAACGATATGTGTAGAGTGTTTGTGTATACACAATTGGTTTAAAGTTAATTTATTATTTTGAAATCACTTTGGTATAGATCCAAAATCATGTTTAGCTTTAAAATGACTCTTTTAACGATTATTGAATATTTTTTCTGCTATAATTTGACACTTTCTATACATAAAAAATTAACAGAAATTGTATTCTTAACATAGACCATAAAGCTATCACACTTATTAAATCATAATTGTAAAAGGAAACGTAACCGTAACATTTTGATTTTTGCAGCTGTTTAAAATCAAAGTTTATTAGAAAAACTCTCTACCTTTTCTTTAAGCAAATGTACACGAGCGACATTGGAAAAAGTTTCTAACGGAAACAGGAGACTACGGAGTTGTATCACATTTACCTGACTTAATCCTGTAGCGTAAATGGGTGCCCTTTTTATTCAATGGGTTGTACCACTGACAGAACTCATACCCGATCTCCATTATAGATGGATTAAAATCACAGCCCCTCAGAGGACCACTCTAAAGGGGGACATCCCAAAAGGGTCACATTTGATATGTTATTTATTTTATTTAAAATTGTCTAATTTTATGACAGCCCAAAAGAGCCACCACGCTTAAATTTTACCTGTTGCCAGGTAATCCTTTTCTCGGAATTAAATAATGGATTATGTCGTTAGGATAGCAATTTCTTCCCTTTAATATGATTCTTTTACTAATCTGGAAAATCCATTCAACCTACCAAATGATATTTGTAAATATGGGGGTAAATATTTATATGCCATTTGTAGATGTAATTAGTTGTCGTTTGCTGTTAGGTGAGAAAGTATGGCGTTTGTAACAACTTCCAATAAAGGTGCGAAATGTTTGATTTTTGAAAATTTTAAATACCGGCTCGCTCATACATCCAAAAATGGTGAAATTCGATGGCGTTGTACAAATTCGAAATGTGCAGCTACTGTATTTACAAACACCAGTGAAAATATTGTGTTTAAAAAGTGCAACGAACATAATCATGATGTTATAAGTGAAAAAGTTTTTAATCGTCAACAGGTAACACAATCTGTTAAGAGATAGGCTGTTGATAATATTTTAGAAAAGCCTTCTAAATTAATTAGGCTTGGAACAAACGACTTACAATCAAAATCCACATTTACCGAACAGGACGCTTTCTGTGTGCGGAAAAACATTTATTACACAAGGAGGAAGAAGTGGCCAGCACTACCAAAATTCCCGGAACAAGTTCATCTTGTTCTTCAACAGATAAGTTTGATGACCGATGAGAACGAGAACTTTTTATTAATTAATGACGATCAATCAAATATTATAGTTTTTTGTACGAATAGTAATTTAAAACATTTATGTAAATGTGACTCTATTTATATGGACGGAACATTCGACAAATGCACAAAATTTTTTCTTCAAATGTTTACGATACATGGATTTCAAAATGGTCATTACATACCTTTGGTGTTTTGCTTGCTTCCGAGCAAATTAACTAATACGTATGAAAGACTTTTTCGCCTTTTAAATGAAAAATGTCAAGAGGTTTTCTTGGAGTTAAAACCAAAACATGTTACAATTGATTTTGAAAAGGCCATACATAAGGCCGTTTTAAATGTATGGCCATCTACCGAAATAAGAGGTTGTCGATTTTATTTATTCCAAGCATGGTGGCGAAAAATTCAAAATTTGGGCTTATCCACTCAATACAGCCAAAAAAGTTCGAATTTGCACAAATGGTTACGTTATCCATTTGGTCTTGCTTACTTAGACCCAGGTGAAGTTGGAGATAGTTTTATGCAAGATATTTTTGAAGAAATGCCTAAAAATCAAAAATTGCTGGAATACTACGATTATTTAGTGGACAACTATATCGATGACACCGCAATATTTCCTACAAGTGTTTGGGCTAGACAATCATCAGAGTCTATATTTTCAACAAACTCGTGCGAATCATTTCATTCTGAATTCAACTCGCATTTTTATTCACCTCATCCAAATTTATTTAGTTTTATAGAAACGTTACTTCATTTTCAACATAAAACATATAGAAAAATCCGTTCAGTTCACGAAATTTGTAAAAAAAAGAAAATTGTTTTAAATAAAGAAAATAGTATTCATGTTCTCATTGAAAAGTATAAAAGTAATAGTATAACCAGGTTTGATTTCGTTAAATGTATTTCGCATTATAATATGAAAACTGTTTAATGTTAGATTTAATGCTCTCTTCAATGTTTACTCTGTATATTTAATTTTTGTTTACAATAAATGTTTAATATAAACTATATTGCGTTTTTTTGGTTTCTCCATGTTTAAATAACTTAATAATTGTAAATATTGCTATACATATATCTATAACCTTTAAATTATTATTATTATTATTATTAATTTATTAAATAAGTTTTGGTTGAATAATAATGTATTTAAAATTCTAATAATTTGCCTAACTTATTATTCTTGAAGATTATCTTAATGCGGTGGCCCTTTTAGTCCATGAATATAATCCTCAAATTTTAGATGTTGGCCCTTTTGGGTTTACTTAATTGGGTAGGCCTGATTAATGTGGCCTTTTTGGGTAGCCCCGCTCTAAAGTCGGGTAATACCGAATTCCTAACCTAACTATGGTCAGATCATTACGATCAACCCCCAGCTGAGCTACCGGTCTCAG
Source organism: Altica lythri (assembly GCA_964028335.1). Classification (NCBI taxonomy): domain Eukaryota; kingdom Metazoa; phylum Arthropoda; class Insecta; order Coleoptera; family Chrysomelidae; genus Altica; species Altica lythri. Next base: position 34,159,022 of record OZ034803.1, on the reverse strand, counting down.
ACCCTCTCCGTTAATCCTATGTCCGAATTCCTAACTTTATACAAATATTATTTAATTTTAAATTTAATAAATCTAAAAAAGTCTTCAAATTTTTTTTTTTGTGTGATTCATTAATTAATTAGATTTTACTCGTAAAAGTATCGCAAGTTAAAATCTTGAAGTGAAGATTTTTAGTGAAGATAAACTATATAGTAGAAGATAAACTGTTTCAAGTAATTTTTTTCTAACTTCGTGTGATTAATAAAATTAAAAAAAGTACAAAATTGCAATTATACATTTATTTTTAACTTCCCTTTTTCGCTGATCATTGTTTAAAGAGCCATATTGCCTACAATATATAAATCGTATACGTACAATTAGATGATTGAAAGATTTTTTTAACTTGTCACTTGTTAATTGAACTTAATGATTACTCGATTAATGAACGTTCGAAAGTTTCGAAAACAACTAAATCACATTTGCATAAAACCCTTAAACATTTTGTTAATATCTCTGTTTCAAGTTTTTAACCAATACCGAATTCGCATTCCCCTTTCATTTTTATTATAATCCAAAAATCTAGTTTATAATTCTATTGAAAATTCCTAATAATATTACTATTTTTAAGTACTAACTAGGTGAAATATTTCTTTTCTTCAATCCGATTAAGAAAGCTAAAGTAGTCGCCAAGATCAGGTAGAAAATGTTGAGTTAGGACTTCGGACATAGGATTACCGAATTACTTACTAATCCCCAAATGTTATGACCACGGTTAGGAATTCGTATATCCCGCTAAAGTCGCTCCCAAGTTCTTAATCGGTCAGTAAATTAGTGTTTGCTGTACATATAGGATTTTTGTTCTGATTACATATATATCTTTTTGTGCGAGCTGTTGCTAGTAATAGTTTTTTATATAGTTTATATTTCCATATAAACTACTAAAAAAACGATCAAAGACACCATCAGTAGCCTAAGTCCTCAAGACCTTGAAAATAGTATTTTTTTTATACCAATTTTTGTGTACCTAATTTTTATTAACTATTTTAAAATGCTTCAATGAAATGTAAATTAGTAAAAAAAGTTTTTAATCAATATACCTTACAAGTACTTAAAGGACTATTTCCAGCCCTAAGTATATCTGCCACTGGTTTCGGAATCATAGAATAAAGCAAATCATCTCCACGTCTCTTCCAAACATTTAGTAAACTGTAACTGTTTTCCAGTTCGGATGCTCTTTGTTCTGCTTTATCAAACATTAGGCGCAATCTGGAAATAATGAAACAAGTGTAAGCAAGGAAAATGTAAGAGATTTAATTCTATTTAACTTTTGTTGTAACAAACATATATTCGAAAGGTATTAATCTGATTAATTATTTCATTTTAATTGAATTTTAGGGGAATCTAAATGAATTTATATAATTTAATTAAGTAATACCATACAATTGTGTTTACTTTTCCCAGAATAATTATAAATACACTTTTTAAATATTTGAGGATATACCAGTTACTCTCCAAAATTAACACACCACCTTAAATCTATCATAACTATGATGCTATTTTTTTAATCTACAATAAATTTTAATATTTTTTTGTTAAATTAAGAAGGTTAAATTCTGGAGAATACTGGTACAAATGTATTTTTTAAAAAATACATCGTTCTACTCATAAACTGGGTACAAAATCAAAGAAGTGCTTTGTTTCTTGTGGAATTAATAAAAAAAATTTGTTAAATCCAAATTACATTGTGGTATTTGCCTATATACAGAGCAAGACTATGACACTTCTCACAGGCTGCTACAAGGCCAGACCTCCATAACCTTATTTAGGAGAAAAGACCAAGCAGAGCTATATCATAGAGTAGAGATTATGAGTTTGCCTCAGGAATGAAAAGTGCCCAGGTATAACTTTGCGAGAAACTTTTGAGTACAGTTACTGGAAATGGATTCAAAGGAAGTCAATCTTTAGTTTCCATTCCTGCCCTGAATTGGTCCTCTTTAACTTCTTTTATCCTTTACCGCGTTTCCTGCTTTCCAAATATTTTCCAGCCATCCAACTCTATACTGTCCAATTATCTGCCCTTTTTTTATCATTTCTTTCAGCAGTTTTCTGTTTTTGGTTATTATAACAATATCATCTGCATAGGTGATTATTTGTCTAACCCTTGTTCTGAGATTAACTTTATTTATTTTTCTTAGAACGTGCTTTAGAGCCAAGTTAAATAATGGCCTTGATAGCCAGTCTCCTTGTTGTACCTTGTTTACCGTTTCCGCCATTTTCCTTCAGTGAATCCCACAATTTTCGATAACTTTCTTCTAATTATTGATGTTAGTATCTTATATGTTATATTAAGTAGTGTTATTTTTCTGTAATTTAAGCAAATTTGTTGATCTGCCGTTTTATAAATTGTTACTATTTGCTCTGTTTCCTATTCCACTGCCATCTTCTTGTCTTTCCTTACATTTTTCTATTGTACAAGTATTTTCTTTCTGAGAACGTTATCATCATATTTTCTGAATTCCATATTAATTTCATCCTAACCTCTTATGTTGGTTCAATTGAGAGATATACGTGTCCTTGGTCTTCTTTCTCTACCAGCTTTCATCTAATTTCATTTCTGCATCTTTGGTCCTATCCGTTTACCGATTTACCTATATTTGGTGATAATCTTTGTATTTTACTACCACTTTGCCCTCCTTGTTTTTAATTCTAATCGTCTTCATTTATATATTCTTTTGTTAATCAATATGTGGTCAATCTGACTGTATGTTTTCTGATCTGCTGATCTCCATGTTACTTTGTGAATTTTTGAGTGCTTGAATTTTGTTGAGCTTATTATCATATTTATTTTTGTTGCCCATTTTCTTTGATATTTTCGTGTATTATATGTTTTTCCGAAATTTGCTCTAGGAAGTCTGCTTTTCCTATCTGTGTATTAAAGTCCTCTAGTACAATTACTACATATTCATTAGTTACTTTTTCTATCTCCTCCTTCACCATATCGTAGAACACATCTTTTTCCTCCGTCTTACTTTTTTCTGTAGATGTATATGCGTTCAATATGGAAATTATGAAAGGTTTATCATCAAGTCGTAAATACGCAATTATTTTATTAATTGGTTTGAAGCTTGTTACTGTATCTCCTAAATTTCCTAATACCTCTTTGTCCCTGCTTTTTTGCGCCTGAGTAAAGTAGTGTGAATTATTGTTTATTCTGTCCTTGTCCCTCCCAATGTATGCCCTGTATTGCTTTTATCCCAATTTCTTTAGTTCTTCCCTATTTCCATCATTTTACCTGAAACCAAGAATGTTCTGATATTCCATCTACATATCTTTAGTTCTTTATGTTTTTTATTTTTCTGTTTTCTCCTCCTGCTTTGCCTTCCAATCTGATCACCTTTTACTGCAAGTCCTTTTCTTCGCCCTGTCGTGTTTGGTTTATTACATTCTGTTCGTTGTTTTCCATTCTTTACTAGTCTTTTTTCCAGTTTATCGGAAAAAAATAATATGAGAGATATTCTTTGTAGTTGTAAAGTAAAGCTTGTCGACACTTATCCAAGTTATACTTACCTAAAAATTTATGACTGCAAGAGAATAAAATAAAGAATAAAAAAATATATAAATATATAAGCGTACATTTTATTAATTCTGATAAAAATGTTTCAAATCTATAATATAAAACGTGACTGGACTACAAAAATCAAGCCAAAAAAACATAATTCTTGATAAAATCTTAAAATAATTCTCTCATTATACCTAAACCTAATGCCATTATTCTTCTTTCAAAAAATATAAAAATAAAAGCATTGTTCGTGAGAAAAGCTATTCTATCTGGAAAAACGTTTAAACCCGACACTCAGTTATGAGAAACAGTAAATTCTGGATAAAAAAAGATACGGTTTATCATTTTCGTGATGAGATTATTATATTCCGGATCTCTGAAATTTTATTCCGAATATTTCGAAGGAGAAAATGAATGTAATCTAATAAAGATATAGAAAGCGTTTAAGTTGATTTACTTTTCTCTGTATAGGTAGGTATATTGGTTTTCTATTAAGGTAGTACGGTTATGAATGCAATGTTTCAAGAATTTCGCAAAACTCAGAATATAAGCTCGTAAATGTATAATACACATACTGTTAAAATTTGAAGACGATTTACCTCATCAGATATGAGATATTTGCAATAAAAAATGACATTAATTGTACATGTAACATGGGGGATGCGTGGGAAACATCAATTTATTTTAATTTATGAATGAATGACTTTCACCATCTCCATGAAAAACTGATATTTGGTAAAATACTATATTTAGATGATATAAAAAAAAAATTAAAAATTTTTTACCTCGTAGTTTCGATAAAAAATTAAAATAAACAACTCGTTTCAGCGATAATTTTCTAAGGAGAGAATATAAAGACTAATGAAATGAAAACGATGTGGCAACGTTGTCACAAGACTTTGACGTTTCTATTACCAATATGGCCGCTGAGAGGCAAATAAAGGTTGTTTACTTTGGTTTTGTATTTAAATCCATGTTATTTCGTGTTTAAATTGTCTTTCCCTAACTTTTTGTTGCCGATTGTGTAGTTATAATAGTGTTTGAGTGACTTTATTTATTGTTAAGTTCTAAAGAAATAAACATGAGTGAATATTTTTAGAAGTTGTCATTAGAAGATTCAGATGTTACCTCTAGAAATAAGCAAAAGATGAGTAAAATAAATAATTTAAATGTAAAATCAAAGGTGTGTAGAGCTCTTACATGAATTAAATATGTAATTTGTATTATTTGTCATTATATTTTATTAATAAAACACATTTTAATAAAGTTTATTTTTATTTCTATATTTAGTAAAAATCTATTTCTCTTACGAAAGTAAGCAGTTGGAGCAGAAAGAAATAGCGCGAAATTTAAACGAATTTAATATTTTTAAGGATATCACAACTTTTTTTTAATAAATCGTAACAATTATTAATAATTATTAAAATGAGAGAATAAATCTTATAGAGCAATCTTGTAATTTATTATTATTTATAACAATAGATACAAAATATATTCAACAATATTATAGGTATTAATAAACATTTAAAAACGAAACTTTCACGATAGTAAATTTTTAATTATTGCAATACTTTATGACGAATACGATCACCCGTAAGTATTTATTTATTTATTTATTTATTGCAATAAAAATAGCAAGTTTACTTTACGTATAAAGTATAAACTATAAGTAGGTAAGTTTCAGCGGTTAGGAGAAATAAGAATAAAAATAACGCGACGTTGCCACATTTCCACTCACGTTAACAAATTTAACGTACAGTCATAGAACAAACAAACGTGTTTAACGATAGTGCGATTCCAAAACTTTTTGACTGGACTGTCGCGGAGGAACTACCTTAAATAAATTACTTATAATGTATTGGGATCAATTAGGAAAATGCACTTTGTTTTTATAACTTTAATAACTACTACAAATACTTATAACGTACAAATGTAATGTAAATAAATTGTATCGAAGCACTATTTAGAGTTTTGTAGATATTTATTAAAACAGTTAGTTGTAATGTGCAAATTATTTTGCTTAAATAAATACCACCTAACGTTTTGTAGTTTTCTTTCTTTTAATATAACAATTGCACAAGCTATAAGTTGAAAACAGAATGTATCTAAAACTAGAGCCACACTGCATTTATAGAGACTCAAGTACTTATCTGAGCTATATATCAAAATAACTAATCTTTTCTTAAGTTGAAATAGTGTTAAGAAAGTTGTAGATGTATACTTGAGTCAATTGTTTAAAATAAGATAATGTTTTGGGTGAGAAATATATTAATAACTTTTTTAAGAGATACGATGACACTACATGATCCAAATAGTTTATTTTTTGTATAGTGTAAAGGATGTATCAGTAAACATTTAAAATAGTATTATACGTTACACGGTCGGTAGGTGACTTATTACAGTACGAGTTAGTTTACGGACGAGGCGACGTATTATCGTATTCTATTTTATTTCATCCTGTTTTTATAAATTAATAAATTCATAAAAATTTTAACAGTAGTTCGTAACTTGACTAAAAATAGTTCGTAACTTGATTAGTTAGGTCAAATTACCTTGAAAGCCATCTGTCACTGTCAAATAATTTTTTTATTATTAAGATTTAATTGTTAATATAAAATTGAATAACATTGACTTCTTTTTAAATATGGATGTAAAAGTAAGTAATTAATTATTTTAGTTTTATTTTATAGTCATTATAGTATTTTTAAATGTCAAAAATTAATAGTAATTGTCTTCCCTTAAGCAATCAGAGCAGCGTTGCTAGGCAACACATTACAGTAGCTGATACCGTAATGTTTTACTTAGGTACCGGTGCCAAATTAATTATAGGGAAGTGTATTTACTGGACAGGATGAAATAAAAGTATTTAAAAACATTAGACTTAAATCCAAACATTTACACTTATTTACAAAAATCGAGATACTTTACAAGATCTGCTTGTGTGTCCTTCCATTCGTGTGCACTATAACTCTTAACATAAGATCACAGGGTCATTATAGTTGGTATATGGAATCCTCATGTCAAGGTAAAAAACCCTACTGATTTTTGTATAAATGTCATATTTTTCTCCGTTTCCACACATTTAATAAAAAAACATTAAGTAATATTTAATTGTTTTAAATCGTTTATGTAAAAGTGTTGATGAAACCGTTAAGTTAGTTAGCAGTAGGTACACTTGGTGTTGGGAAATCTACGATTTACAGAGTTATTTTAAGAAGAGAAATGTGTTGGTTGTCAAATACCAAGTACGGCTTCAGGAAAACCAAAATTTCAAATAGAATTTCATTTTCAAAAAAAGACTTTCAAACACTCTTTAACATAAAACCTATGACCTACGAGTTTTTATTTTGAACAATAAATTGTATTGATCCATTAAACAAAGATACACTTTTTTGTGATTTTTTAAAATATTTTAAACACTTTTTTTTCTAACAATTTTGTTTCTTTTTTTTGTTCAATATGTAAAATTAAGGAAAAATGAGATGTGGCACGCCTATGAACCACGAATTGCCTATTACTTTATTACTCACCCATTAATAAAAATATACTATAAAACATTTTAATGTAAAATAAAATAAAAATTAGTAGAAGTAAGTATATTTGTATATTTAAAAATATTTACTTTGAGCTACTCTGCCAACCAGCTAGAACCATTTCCTTGCTTAATCCATGGGGATTCAGGTCCGTAAGGTAAAGTCCTTGATCAGGCAATTCACTTATGTCGTTTATACTGAAAAATATTAAAAACTAAATTTAAAAAAAAGTTGTAGGTTCTTCGAACAGATTTCAGTTTAAATATAGGCAATTTTAGGCAATAAAATTAGTTTTCTATTATCAGTTTTATTAAAAGTTTAAGAGTATTAGTTTTAGGTGAGTGTAACCATTACTTAATTAAAAACTAATAATAGCCCTAATTAAAATTTTCTGAAAAATTAAAGATCGGCTAACATGTAGGTATTAATAGTTCCTCAGAACAATATTGTTACAGTTGGAATTAGTACTGTGTCTTAGGTTTGTTAACGCTAAACTCAGAACCGGCTTAATCGATTTGGATGCAGGTTTCAGGAATATATTGTGATTAGCTTCACTTGGCATTTAGTTTCTTTTTATTTAATTTGGTTAACAAATAAAGAAGTTATGTCAATTTATGTCAATCAAGTAAAATGGACTAAGTAAAAAAGAACTCAGATCAAAAATATTAAATACAGTGTTGCTTAGACTAGAAGCGCGTCAGTTGAATGCGACGCAACTGCGGGGCATTAGTGCGGGAGGAGTTCGGGCAATTCGATGGACGTATCGAATGTACGAATCTTTTTCTACTAAATGCAGAAATCTAAAATTTGAATTTAAAATCCATCATTAAGTTAGTTTATTATGATTTAATGTAGCATAGCCATAAGATCAGGCAATATTCCCATTTAAATTTTCACGCGAACGATGTAGCGGTTAAAAGCTAGTATATAATAAAAGTATAAAAGAGTGTGTTTGTTGTTCAGCTTTAGCTAAAAAAACTATCGGACGAATTTTGATGAAACTTTTTTTGTTATGTAGCTGTCAGTCCTTAGCAACATATGAGCTATAATTTTAAATTCTATTAAAATAATTTAAAACGACAATTTAGTTTTTTAATATGTCTATTTATTATTTAGTGCTATAAAGCCCTAATTGAATACCTAATAGTGTAAATTAATTTAATAAAACATCTATACAATATGATTTCTAAATAATATTTTTAGAAAGATGATTTTCATTTGTCTTCGTGCTGATAGAATAATAGGCATAAATATACGATAAAAAATTCCAGAAAGATTAAGAAATTGGAAAAAAAATTAGGAAAAACCACAAAATATTGGGTTAAAAAAAACTGATAAAAATCGTAAAACCGGAAGAAATTTAAAAAGTGGGTAAATCTAAAAAACGAGTAGATATAAAAAAAAATTGGAAAATATTTAAAAACAGAAAAAAGAGGAAAAACCAGAAAAAGATGAACAACTAGGTAAATTGGAAAGAAATCGAAAAGCAAAAAAAAATGCAAAGGGAAATAAAATAGGGTAAAAGATTAAACACACAAAAAGTAGAAAAAAGTGTATATGAATTCCTAATAGATGGCAGAATAAGTTAATTTGTCAATACAAATCTATACCATCGTTTTTACCCTAGGTATAGTTTAACTAATGTTAATGTGAAAAGACAACCACGCCTTCTAACCTCAACAAAGGAAGCGACTTTCGAATCTTGGTTGCCAGATGTATTTCCGAATATTTCTAAGTTTATATATTTTGAAAATTTTATCTCTACTTTACTATTCAATTGTTCGTCAATGACTCTTAGAAAGAAAATATAAAAATATTCTTACAAAATATATACTTAAATTAATTAACTAGGTTCTTCAAATTTAAACAGTTTTCACTTCTAATGATATCAATTTTGTATATATTACTTATGCTTAAAGAAATTTTTAAATACCGGCAACATTGTGTATTTACTGGCCGATTTTCAAGTTGGTTCGTAACAAATGCCGACGGCGCGCTGTTTATCAAACTAAACTTCAAAGAGGAAAATTGCAAAATGCGACAACAGTCAAATACCGCTAATAGTCTTCTTTCCCATTACAGTACACAGTAGCGTGATTGATTTTTATTGATTTTTTATATTAGATATATTATATATTACGGTGGCTTGATAGTACTTAATATAGTATGAATTTCTCGTTTAAATATATAAGATAATAACTACGCCACCTTACGGTGGCGTTATATTATTTGATTTAGAAAGGTATTTTTTTTAGACTTTATTTTTTTCGCATTTTTTCTGTTTTTAATTTTCCACTTTCTTTTAGTTTTTCGTTTATTTATTTATTTATTTATTTATGAATCGAAATTCAACACTATCTGTTGGGTTTTCTTACAATTCAGTAATGGTTATGGACAATGCGTCGTATCATTTCCGCATATTAAACAAAATACCTAATAACACAAAAAAAGAATGAAATTTTAAGACTTATAGCAATCAAAAATATCGATGTTCCTAAAAAGGTTCCAGTAAAGAAGGAATTAATAAGAATGATCAAAAGTCAGAATCTTAAAAATGAATACGTCATTGACACCATTTGCAGCAGACATGGTCATACCCTTTTGCGTTTACCTCCTTGCTACTGTATTTTTAATCCAATCGAAATGATTTGGAGTACTGTAAAGAAACGTTTACGAAAATATAATCAGTCACCAACCTTAAGCGCAGTTGTTCTTGATAATATTCGAGAGGTAATTAGTGGCATTAATAGCGATGTATGGAAAAATTGCGAAATACATGTTATAAAAATAGAAAAGGAATATCCTGTTTTACCGCCAATAGCACCATTAGTAATTCAACCTGGAAACGATTCTACTTCAGAAGACTCTGACAATTCTTGTTAGTCATTCCAACCAATTTCCTTTACAGCTATCGTGATGTATCTTGAAAACTTGTTTTCAAAAACAAACTAATTTTATATTCTTACTAACATACCCAACCCTTTCCTTTCCATGCAAGGAAGGCTCATACCTCCTCGTGGTCCTTGCTAGACAGACAATCTTTTAAGATTGTCTGACAAAATGAGTATTATTTGTAGACAATTGTTATAAAATTATTATGAGTTATGTACTATTTGAATAATGAGTCAAATGTTCTTATTAATAACTAAAATTAACAAGTTTTAATTTGAAAGAATTAATTTGTTATTTGACAATTTTCAAATTGATACAAAATTTACAAATATATAAAAACCGTTTTTCTTTTAAAATTTAAAACAAAAATTAATAAAAATTTACAAACCCTTTTTATTTAATTCCACGCCAATGGTCGGCAATGCCATCAAAGGCATTTAAAAACTGCCAAAGAGCAAAAAATTTCACATTTAGATTGGAAAGAGTATAGCTGCTGTTGTATTTCGATTTCTCAATAATACAATTAATTAGAATTATTATTTGGATTTGGAATATAAGAAAAGTATAATAAATGATAAAAATCGTAAAAGCGGAAATAAACTTGTAAAAAAAGGAATTTAATCGAAAAAAGCAGAATGCATAAAAAATGGAAAAAATGTAAGTAAAAGAAAAAAATAGCAAAGATTGAAAAAAAAACGATATTATTGGACAAAAAAAAATTAACAGGAAAACATAAAATAGATGACATAAAGGAGAAAAATGTGAACAATAAAAAAAAGATAAAAATACAAAAAAGAAAAAAACAAAACAATATTTACAAACGAGAAACTAAAGTAAAATGAAAAATAACCAAAAAAAACAGAACAAAAGAAACACGAAAATACCACAAAAATTGTAAATAAAAGAAAAATGTAAAAAATAAAAAAAAGCTTATAAAGGATACAACTGAAAAATTCAACAAAAAAATTAATAACCCAAAATGTAACAAGGAAAAAATAAACTCGCTTCTGTGGTTTTTAAAACTTGGGTTTGCGGGAAGCAAAGGGATTGGAGTTTTGATGTGGGAGTTACATACCATACATTTTACTATAATGATTGCTTTTGTTAACCACGTCAGTCCTAATATGCGACGGAGGGTTGAATCAACAGAATGAGTGGTAAAATTTGTATTAATTGAAACTGGTGGGCGAACAATAGTTTAGTTATGTTCTTTTCAGAACTCTAAAGGCAAAACATCTTTTTTGTGTATTTTGAGAGTTTGATTTGCAAGATATTTAAACAATCTTTCCGACAAAAACTCAAACCCAAGGTAAATCGTTTGACAATATTGTTGTTATATTAGGATTCCTTTCCGCGCATGTTTTGCATAAAATATGATACATAAGAAGCGTGTGTTCTTAGAACTTTATTTTTTAATATACCTACATATTGTTGCTGGGTAGAGTAAGTAGCGCCCTTTTAGTTGTAATCGTGGGTGTTATTGGAATTTCAATGTCTGAATTTTAAGTCATTCATTAAACCATTTGCTTAGATTCAATTTAAATAAAAGTTCCGTTTTTTAATTTTGTATATGTATTAGAATGTACCTACTTTTTATTTTACTGAGAAATAAATTATATTTGATTGATTGATATATCCAAAATTGCGTCGTTACGTGGTTATAAGAAAATAGTATATTACGTATCAAGAGTGGTAAGTAGGACATTACGTACGAGTGGAAAAGTTACGCACGAAGCCGCGTAGCGGCGAGTGCGTAATTACACGAGTACGTATACCTCTTACCACTCGAGTTACGTACTATGCTTTTTCTACGACTCAATATTTTAATTTTAATTCTAAATATTTGAGATCTCTTAAAAAATATATGACGAAATTTGGCGTTTAAAATAACATTTATCAAAGTAGTGACATTAAGTAACATCCTAGATTAAATAATAATTTAAAATGTAATATATGTTGCCTAAATGTGTTTTATTTTTATTTTATTTTTTAATAAAAACTATTATATATTTATGTTTTAAAATTGACAAAAAGTATGTAAATAGACCAAATAAAGTAGTACGTACATAAAAAATTTTATTGCAATTTAATTAAACAAAAAATTTAAGTTTTCTTATCTAAACGCACATGTATGTTATGAGATCTCATTACGTGCATGTTATTGTTAAATGTCACTTACAAGGAATGTCTACAGTACGATTTTTGACGTTTACAGTCATGGGCGTAGAAAAAAATAATTATATGCCTAAAAAGAGTTAGCAATAATTGATATTTATAATTATTGTTATAATATATTTAACGATTATTCTTATTTTTTTATGTTCATTCACATAACTTTTTTGCTTTTATAGCAATTCGAATTAACTTTTTTTTTTGTTTAATAGGGAAGTTGTAAAAAATATTTGTTAGTTCGTTAATCAGTATTTAATTGGTATTCGGAGTTTTTTAAGGAGATCAGCGTGAAGTAAATTTTTATAATTAGATAATTAAATAATTAGATTTGAAAACTGTAATTTTTACATGTAGGTCAATTGAGATTCCATCAGCCGTGTAAGTAAGTCAAGAATTTAATGCAATTAACAATATAAAAAATATGTCTTCATGGAATTTAATAGAAAAAATAATAAGTTTTTGATTAAAATATTAAAGAAAGTAGGTTTCTGAACGTATTACCGAGACATTTAATTTTTTTAAACATCACTACTTATTTAAGAAGTAAATTTTTGGAAAATTTCTCAAAGATGTTATTCATTTATTTAAAAATGCATAACAACAGTATTTTTACGTGTTATTTTTTATAGGCATTCTTTACAATCGTTCCATTTCTCCAATAGCTCTTTCAAGAGGTTTGTTTTTTTAAATTCAAATCCAAAAAAGCTTGGCTATCCAAACTGTTTGGGCGTTGTTTCTAGATCAAGAACTACTGTGTTTAATGCTATACCGTGTGGCAACAAAAAATGGGAAAATAAAAACATTTTTTTTTAATTGTCCACAAAGAGAACCATTAACTGAACAACAAAATAAATAAATAAAATCTTAACAAATAATTGGACAACTAGTCACCTTCGATTTTCTTGAAGACGGTGCCAATTGAAAATTACTCGCCAGCTTAATGGCGTTCTATGAGTTCTAGATGGAAAAGATTAAGATTAATAAGCAACTTGTACCGATACCAAACGGCTAAAATCGGAATTAAAGGTACCTACAACTGCCAGTAGTTTAAACATTGGACGCGAAGTAAGACAGAGTTGCCTTTACTTATACCAACTTATACTCTGAGCTTCTGTTTAAAAAGGCACTCGAGCAAACCAACACAGGTGTCAGAGTAAATGCTGTTCGAATTCCTTCTATTAGATACGCCGACGATACGACAACTAATCGCAGACACAGACGTAGGATTTCAAGATATGTTGAACCAGGTACATAAGACTTGCGCAAAATTCGGAATGCGGATCAACGAAAAGAAAGCCAAAATAATGGTGATAAAAAAATCAAATGTACCTATACTGTCCTATACCCATTATCGTAAATAACAATATACTAAAACAAGTTAGTCAATATAAATACTTGGGCTCTTGGAAAACCAGCCAATTAAATGCTGAACAGGAAATAACCGCCAGAATTGCACAAGCCGGAATCAGCTTTGTGAGACTTCGAGGACTGCTGTGTGTCTGTGACCCACATCTCGATATAAATATTCGATTAAGATTAACTAAATGCTTTATATGGTTAGTTTTACTCTACGGGGTTGAAATTTGGACCTTAAATACATCGAGCATGAACAAATTAGAAGCCTTCAAGATGTGGTTATATCGGCGTATTAAAAAAGTAGCTAAAGTACGGATCGAGGAAGTTTTAAACAGAATAAACAGAGAGAGAGAAAACTCCTTCAAATCATTAGGAGGAGAAATACAGCCTATCTGGGTCATTTGCTGCGTAATCCAAAATATTACATCCCTCAGTTAATTATAAAAGACAAAATACAAGGGAAAAGAGGCCTAGGAAGAAAGAAACTCTCATGGCAGAGAAACATTAGATTTTGGATGGGATTGCCTTTCGTAGAAGGAATAAGAAAGGCAGAAGACAGAAAAGAGTTTGCCTGTGTAATAACTAACCTCCAGTAATGGAGATAGCACCTGAAGAAGAATAAGTTCATGCAGGGGGCTTAAAGTGTATAGTATTCTATGCTTTAGCATAGGAAGCGACTTGTAATACCAATTTACGAAAAAAAAAACATGGCATCACAAACAATAAACAAGCAAAACTTCTGAAAATCTTACATTAAAGTACATAAAAAAGTTTGGCAACGTCGCTTTCAACTCCTTGGTCTTGAAAACGTTATTTTATTGTTTAATTTTATATTCTTTAACATAATATTATATACCTATTCATATTAAATATTCATCAAAAGGCTAAGTAAAATTGCTCTTATAGTAATTTAAACAATACTTTATGTATCCCTTTAACGAATCTATTTAACGTATTTAAAATGTTTAAAAAGTTCTATTACTGGCTATTTTAAGTATAGCTTATTTAAATGTATGTTGATGTCAACATCTGCTTCTGCTTCTGCTTGGCTAGTTTTTCAAAAGCGTGCGACGTTGCCACGATTGTACACACAATAATTTTAGTTGTATCTGATCATCCCCCTTCGGCAAGGTATACAATTTGTTTGTGTGACACATCCAAGGTAGATGACAGGAAAGCGCTTGAGTGGTTCACAACGAACCCTCTAATATTCAATGATTTGCCAATTCTCGAAAGTTTATAGCTGGTTTGTCAGTACAAATGAATGATGCATTATCAAGGAACGCACAAATAAGTGCATTAAAAAGTAAATTGGTTTTTCGACTATTTCTCCTCAGCATATTAAAGATCTGCTTAAGCTTCGATGTCTTAAAATTTACTTATTTGCGCTACTCCATAAACTATGGCATTGTTTTATGGGGAAATGCATATCGAGCAGTGGATGCGTGGATGCCTATGGCCTCAAAAAAGGCAATCTGCATCATTTGCGGTGCAGTTTATCTTGACCATTGCCCGCCCTTATTTAAAAGACACAAAATTCTTTTTCTGCCTTGTCTGTTCATTAATTTTACGCTTATGAAAATTTATCAGCAGAAAAAGAATTTGGATTTGCAATCTGATTTCCACTCGCAGGGCTGGACCTACCAATTTTTCTAGGGGGGGCAAGCTTTACATTTGGCGCCCCCCCTGGCCTACTGTCCCGACCGATTTACGAAAAAGCGAAGGCTTATTACTACACGAGTCGTATACGAGGTTAAAATAATACATAATTGAAAACAATGCGAACAATTTAAAGCCCTAACTCAAAGATTAGATCCACAAGACCCTGGATTACATAATTCTTATTTTTCGGGCTGTCTTTGCTGAAAAAGAGTTGATTATTTCATCAAAAGAAGGCAAAGAAGACCTTTTACGTTCAATATTTATAATTATTAAATTTGTTAGTGTTTGCTGTGTCATAGCATTTCTTAAGCAGGTTTTTATAAGTTTTAATTTACTGAAACTTCTCTCTCCAGATACAACAGAAACTGGAAGCGTTACAAATTTTTTTAGAGCAACACAAAAGTTAGGATAACCCTCTTCCAACTTGCTCTTATGCAATATTCTGAGTATAGATGCTGCTGTTGCGTATTTCAGTCCATCTTCTAAAGTTAAGGCATAAAACTTAAAACTTTCTGTTTCATTTACAAGTTCTTTTCGTTTAAATTACTTGCAAAGGTTTTAACCAATCCTTACTTTTCAAAGTCGTAACGTTCAGTGTTTTAATTTGAGCCCCACACAAAAAACTGAACTTGTCGGCAACCATTTTTAGGGCAACATGCCTGTTCTTAAACTCAGTAATAATTCTATCACAAATTTGAAAAAGTGGTCTTTTGAAAAGAACTTCTCCTGTGCAATTTGGATCATCATCTTCATGTAATTCTCCTGCCTTTTTTTTCTTTCTTTTTCTTGTTTCCTTGTACTCTGACTCTGCTGTTATTCCCGTGTTACAAGATAAAAATTTTGCCTCATCAATTGCCTCTGAAACAGTCAGCTCCCTAGTTGAAGATAATGCCGTTAGAAGACCTTGTATGTTTCTTGCAGCATTGTCTATTGTTGTGTCTTCTCTCTTCAAAAACTTCTTCACTCGATAAATTTTCTTAAGGACTGAATACCGGAAGCATGCCATTATTACATAATCGAAGCATTTTATATTTTTAATAAGAGATTTAGCTTTAGCTCTTGTTTCTGAAGATGAAAATTCATGGGTGGTTAATTCTATAAGAGCAGAGAGCACTTGGTCGTTCGGGTACTAATTATATCGCTCTATTGAAACTTTAAATTGACAATAATTACTTTCGATATAAACTCTTTAAGTAGATTTTTTTAAATATTAAAATAGCAACCTCAACCCTTAATTTGGCGCCCTCTCTAACTTGGCGCCCGGGACACATGCCCCCGCTGCCCCCCCCCTGGATCCGGCCCTGGCCACTCGTATGGTACCAGGGTCATTCCATATTTTATGGTGACGGAATCTAAAAAAAACTGCTTGGATGCATACCTGTATAATATATTGCTCAGGGAATATAAGGCGCTGAGTTCAAATGATTTTAAACTTGCAATCAAATTTTCCATTCTATTCCATAGAGAAGTACACAAAATAGTTATTTATGAAACAGTTCGTGAAGTATGCTTTTTGCGCACGCACGCGATGTTTAGAGCACGAGCGAAGCGAGTGCTATATATCGCGTAAGTGCGCAAAAAGCACTTCACGCACAGTTTCATACAATATTTTATCTACGATAATCAAATAAAAAATAATTACAAGAAAGCAATTTATTTTCAATTCAATTACAATATACTAACAAAACTAATGCTCTCATAGCAACACCATGGCAACGCGAATGCTAAGGATATTTGATTATATGAAGGTGTGTCAAAAACAGTGCAAAAAAGTAAATCCCATTTAAAATACATTGTTACTTCACGCACACTTTCAATCCTTCACGCACTGCTGTCTATAATGACAGTTTTCACGAACTAAAAATTGATACATAATATGAGGTAGAGTAGATAAAACATATTTTTTAAAATAATTATTAAAAATAGCAGCACCGTCGCGCCTCACACGTTGTGTTCAGTTGATAGGCTGTAACGATCTATTTGCTCGTTTTGTATCATAAATTATTCCACCAGACTATTATTACCATGTCTATATTGGTGATAATTACTTAATTGAAGAGCTGTAGTTCAAAAATTTGCCGTGCGCGGTGTTGCAGTAAAATTATCGACATTTTCTTGTTCTTTTAGTGTGTACGTTAAACAATCTTGTGCTTTTGAGTTAAATCTTTTCGAAATACAAGTAAGTCGATTTGAATGTTTTCTTTGAATACTTTATTTATTGTCTCGAAAAAAGGTGATTTTATTGATATTCACCAAAATCAAGTAGATTTACTTTAGCCAAACATCAGATTCATCAAAGTCAGGGCAGGTTTTTACACGTGCTTTAAGGATTAATTTACTAAATAAAATAAAAAAATCCGATTTTGTCAGAAACTAATTCTATTTGGTTGTAAATTCGATAAGGCGTTGATTTTTGATTATTGGTTTTTAATCAATGTACTTCCATATTTATTTAAAGAAGTCCACTCGAATTACTGAACTATAATCAGATTTGATAAGTTCCAGCCATTTTTGGAGGAAAAGGAAAAGAAATTTTAATCCTAAATTTTGGAATTTGGAAGAAAAAATCTTACCTATGGAATAGATACCGTCGCATATGAGTCCATCAAGGGTTTGTGAAGAATTGCATTAACATGATTAGAGATAAATTAATTCTTTAATTAACATAAATTTACTTTTATATAATATTTAAGTTTTCACTATTTTTTATTTAATTAACTGTTTTTTTAACAATTAAATTTTTAATAATTCATTTAAAATGGGTGTCTAAGTATAATTTGTGGAGTTTGAAATTTGGCGCTCTTAATTACATATTTTTGGGGAGACTGGTAATACTCTTAAAAATTAACCCACGACTTAGTGAGCTAGCTACGGAAATAACGCCTTATAGGATGTTTTAACGTTACAGTGCTTCATGCCTAGGCTGAACTCTATTTAATATAATAATAATTATATAGATCTAAGGTCTATTTTACTTGGTACACATTACGTAATTGACATAAATGGATATAAGTACTTTATTTGTTTATTGATTTGAATAAAAAAACACTAAATGTTAAGTGAAGCCCATCACAATATATTCTTAAAAACTGCATTTAAATCGGTAAATCCGTTTCTGAGATTAGCGTTTACAAACAGACATACAGACTAACAGACAAAATTAAAATACACTGTTTTGGATTCTCCTGCGTATATAGAGGCCCCCATTATATATTTGGCATTTACAGACAGCGATCAGTTTTATTATATGTCTAGATATATTCAAGCAGCTACTGATCTTAATAATTGACACTTTAAATAAAAAAAAAATACTTACTCAGGGCTACAAAGATAAATAATAGCTTTAATGTCGCTCAAATACATCATCTGTCCTTTAAGTAGTATGTTCTTTAATCCAGGCTGACTGTCTCTCCTCAAGGAATAAGGAGAAATACTTTTCCCATCAATTTCGATCTCGCGACTAGTTAAATCTTCGCCCAACATATCTTGATTGTCTTTAGAGGATTTAGGTACTTTTAAAGCAGCTTTCATTAACTCGGATCGCAACAGTTCGATTTCGAACATGACTGATTTTAAATAGTACATCTGTAAAATATAGTTTATTGAAAATGTTATTCATAGAGTGACTAGTAAATAGTAATTTTATTAAAGACTAGCGGCCGCCCGCGACTTTATCCGCGGGAACTTTAGTTTTTTGCCACCGAATTTCATACAAACTTTCAACCCCTATTTGAAATCCTTAGAAGTGAAATTTAAATAAGTCATTTTTTAGTACACCACTACGTAATACAAAAAATATTTTCTCGAATTTTCAAGACTCTACGCGTCTATCGACAGTGTCATGTCGGCCAGCAGCAGCGTGCTACCGCCTCACCGCTCCACACACCACGCACATTAAAGCACGAGTGGTATTGGACTATTATTATTTTAAAACTATAAAAACTTGCATGCTCTATGCATCTCAGCCCGATCGGTTTGAAATTGACAAAGTTTCATACAAAATTTGTTCCCCTGTTTTATCCGCTTAGGGGTGGAATTAACCAAAATCCCCTATTCGGGAATGCCTACGCCATAGTAGCTATAAGCATGCAAAATCTCAGCCCGAGCGGTTTAAAATTGACAAACTTTCATACAAACTTTCATCACCTATTATATCCCCTTAGGGGTGGAATTTATCAAAATCCCTTTTTAGAAATGCCTACGTCATAGTACCTTGATGCATGCAAAATCTCAGCCCGATCGGATTAAAATTTACGCAAAGTTTAATACAAACTTTCATCCCATATTTTATCCCTTTAGGGGTGGAATTTATTAAAATCCGTTCTAAGGAGATGTCTACGTCAAAGTAGCGATATGCATGCAAAGTTTTAGCCTGATCGGTTTAAAATTTACGCAAAGTTTAATACAAACTTTCATCCCCAATTTTATCCCCTTAGGGATGGAATTTATCAAAATCCTTTCTTAGGAGACTTCTACGTCAAGGTAGCTATATGCATGCAAAGTTTCAGCCTGATCGGTTTAAAACTAACAAAGTTTCATAGAAACTTTCATCCTCTGTTTTATCTCCTTTGGGGTGGAATTTATTAAAATCCTTTTATAAGGCAGACATAGTAGCCATATGCATGCAAAATCTCAGCCATATGCATGCAAAATCTCAGCCCGATCGGTTTGAAATTGACAAAGTTTTATACAAACTTTCAATCCCTATTTTATCCTCTTAGGGGTGGAATTAATCAAAATCCTTTCTTAAGGGTTGCCTACATCATAGTAGCTATCCATGCAAAATCCCGATCGTTTTAAAATTGACAAACTATTATAAAGATTTTCATCTTCTATTTCATCCCCTTAGAGGTGGAATTAATCAAAATCCTTTCTTAGAGGGTGCCTACGTCATAGTAGCTATATGCATGCAAAATCTTAACTCGATTGGTTTAAAATTGACAAAGTTTCATACAAACTTTCATCCCCTATTTTATTCCCGTAGGGGTGGAATTAATCAAAATCCTCTTATAGGGGATGCCTACGTTATAGAAGCTATATGCACGCAAATCTCAGCCCGAGCGGTTTAAAATTGACAAAGTTTTATACAAATTTTTATCCCCTATTTTATTTCCTTAGGAGTAAAATTTATCAAAATCCTTTCTTAGCGGATGCCTGCGTTATAACATCTACTTGCATGCCAAATTTCAGGTCCATCCGTCCAGCGGTTTGGGCCGTACGTTGATAGATCACTATGTCAGTCAGTCAGTCAGTCACCTTTGAGTCTTATATATATATATATATTATAGCAATCGATTTTTTACGTATAGTATCCACGTACACAGAGATTTTATTGATTGGAAGAAGTAAAGGTCCAGGGGAAGAATTCCATAAATTGGTGTCCAAAAATCGTGGGATTACAGTACTTCAATTTTGGTAAGAATTTTTAGTTTTTGCTTTTTTTATATTTTGAATCTAAAAATATTAAAAAATATATATGAAATTAAGAGGGGGAAAACATACAATGTTAGAAAAATATCAGACAGAATAATCAAGTAGGGAATAAACAGGATAGCTGAGTAAAAAATAATGAGGACACTTAAATAGGAATAATTAGGATAGCCAGGCAGTAAATAAAGAGGCTTATCAGATAGGGAATAATCAGGGTAGTCAGATAGGGGATAGAATGAGTCGGGAGATAGGCCAAGGGTAGACCCAATTATGAAAATGTTGAAAGCTAAAATGCAGCAAAGTAATTCAATAACGAAGGAAATAAAGAAGCAAAATGATTTAATTAGGTTAAACATACAGGGAGATAAAGGGGCAATGAATAAAGATACTGAAGTGATGAGTGTTTTACAATAAAATATACAGGAATTGAAGTCAGATGTAATAGCAATGAGAGAAAAAATGCACAAAAAAAATTCAAGATAAAATAAGGAAATATAATATGGATTTGACCATGAAAAGAAATGGAAGAAACAAAAACTAAAATAAAAACTGAATATGAAGACAAATCTGTTTTACCCGAAAAATATAAAATAAAAATTATAGAAAAGAAAATGAAACTATACCAAAAGGACAATTTAAAAATAAATTTATTTGTCAAGAAAACATTATATTTGAAGAAAAAAATAAATATAAATATTATAATTACGTGAAATTAGTCTATTATGGGAGGGAGCATTCTTTTGTACACTATGAATGCTCTGAAATAAGTTAAGATAAGCACTTCTCTCTGAAAATTGAAGTTAGTTTCTATTGCATGTCAAAATATATTTACATTAATTTATCTATTATGACGTAGCTACACCTAAAATCAATTTTGTAGAAAGTTGAAACTTGTTATCTTGTTAAACGTAATTGATTTAAAATGATAAATGATGTAGGCTAAGACTCTTTTGACTACCCCAAATATTTATTAGAAAGTAAGATAGTAAATTAAAGCATCCCTAAAAATCTCTTAACTACCTTTCTACGAATACTTAGTCATCTTTGGAGGAATTTGAATAGTAGTCATCAATCATTTTTTCACATTAAAAAAAGTTTTTTCCCTGATTCAGTCAATATTAATATTCCTTGCCGTCGGATATACTATGTATTTTTTCAGGGTTGTATTACGAATTAATAATCCCTGCTTTTTTTATGAAAGCCGAACGTGACAACTTGATATTATTTAGAAATTTAGCAAAAACGATGAAGAGTACCTACTGTAAATATGATCAAAGATCTAAAATTATTTATTTATTTATTAACGAGTAACCCCTTTTACCAAAAATGAATACAAATGCAATACATCCAAACAGCACACAAAAAAATGTACATAATATAATATAAACAAAACTTATATACTAAAGAAAAAGAAAAACAAAAAAATACCAAGATAAAAACATCATGAGAAGAAAAGAGAGCTAAAATATTCTTTTTAACAATCTTTTAATAGTGAGCAATGAGTCATTAACAAGGTCAATATCATTTGATAATTGATTGGCTAGACGTAACATTCTTGTTAAGGGAGAGTAAAATCCATAATTAGTACTGTGAAATGGAATGTTAAAAATCTCAGATGAACGTGTCCTTCTACTAGTGTTAAATGAAATATTTTGAAGAAGTAAGGAACAATCAATTTTACCGCAAAGAAGTCTGGAAAGAAAGCAAACAAATTACTTTCTTTTTTAAAAAAGAGGGCAATATTCCCTGTTTCCTAAGTTTAGATGTATCACTTACCTGCAATTCCCTAATTATAATATCTATCCCCAAGAAATATATTAGTAATCAAAACTGTCTCTAAGTACAAATCATCAGATGGATGTAAATATGAATTTTACCACACAGTTTGATCACTCTTTTCTATGGACTAAATATAAAACCTGTCTTCTAAATAGAACCTAAAAATACCATTCTCTCACCTTATAAACTTAATTAACAAACTATTAGTATTATTTAATTTAATTAATTCTCAAAATAATAGATCTTCCACCTTATAACTAGATCAGTTTCGTAATTTAATGAAGTAATAGGCACAATGCCGGAGTCAAAACGGCGAGCTATGAAAATGGACCTGGTCAGCACGTGGCTCGGAGGCTGCGGTGTTTTGTTAATTTTTCGTGTAGATTTTTTTAGTCTTAAGTTCTCGAAGTGTGTCAAAGAAAATGTTCACAACTTTTGTGGCAAAATTTGGTCATGTGGCAACAATTGATTTAGAAGAAGAAGAACGGTTACATAAACGTTTGCTTGCCAGAAGTTATCGTGCAACTCCGACAAGCAATACTCAACGGCGAATCATCCTACATCAGGACAATGTAAGTGCTCATCCGGTCCAAAAGACCATAGAGTTTTTGGAGCTTAATAACATAGAATTGTTAGACCATCCAACGTATAGTCCCAACCTAAATCCTAACAACTTCTTCACAATCCCAAAGATCAAGAATTCAATAAGTGGACAGCGATTCTAGTCGCCAGAAGAAGCCATCGATGCCTTTAAAACAGCGATTTTGCAGGTGTCAACTGAAGACTGAAATAACTATTTTACCAGTTGGTTTAAACGTATGCAAAAGTTTATCGATCTAGGTTGGACATATTTTTAAAAGCAATAAAAAAGTCAACCCTCCTATAATGTACAAAAATTTGACAAAAAATGTATATTTTATATAAATTATTTAACTTACATTATTCCATGTTAAAGATATTCTAGGTGCTCTAAGTTTAAAATACTTCGTAAAATGTTGATTTAATAATTTTTCTTTTCCGCCTGAGACATCAATTATTTTCTCTCCAACACCAATTATAGTTAGAGTAGGATCCAGTAAAACAGCAAAAGGGAATAATTCCAGCAAAAGCGAACATGAAAAAGAAGGCAGGTCACATTGGATTTGACACGCCTTTGCAACCTTTTTGCTCTGCATCTAAAAATAAAATGTTTACATTTTTTTGCACAATTTTAAACCTTATATAAATCAAAACTGAAAATGTATTAAAAATTTTCAAATTCTATTAAGAATTTTTTAAATTGTCTTAATACATATTTTAATTTCTTTAAATATTCTCACAATTTTAGCCACTAAATAGAGAGCAATGCAACGTTTGATTTTAAAACCTTTAGTCCAGTGATGAGCAAAGTATTGCCTGCGGTCCATCTCCTGAACGCGAAAGTATTTAATCTGACAGTTCTTCGACATGAAAAGTTTATAATTAGATTTTGACGGTCCAGAGGCATAAAGTACATTATACTTAGTAAAATAATGCTAAAGGAGCCAGCTACACTGGCACCATTGAGTATGAATAAAGTGAAAAAAAAAGTCAGGCGTTGAAGAAACTTCACACAGAATTTAAAACTAAGTTCAAGAAAGAAACAATCGTAGGCAAAAGATTGTAATCATGTCAGATAGTCAAGTAGCCATCAAAACACTGAACTTACACATAATCAGTTCAAAGATGCTATGGGAATATCAAGACAAACTAAACGCACTAGGACAAAATAACAGTGTTACCCTCTTATTGGTTCCAGGACATATTGTAGTAGAAAAAAACGAAACAGCAAATAAGTTGGCAAAAAAAAAAGTAGCTGAAATCCCATATTTGGGACCACAACCATTGTTAATTGTTTTTCTTGTATTTAACTTTTTGAGCTGGCTGCGCGGGTTCCATGTAAAGGGCCTTGCAGTCACCCTTTGTTTGACGGATGTCAATAGGATTGTTGTTGGCATTCAGATTCTGATTTCGATATAGTCAGAGATATAACCTGTCGCATAATAATAAAAACACAAGTCTAAAAAATAGTTCAACCAATTATTTTAAAACCTTTATTTATCGAAAGTATTTAGCCCGGACGGGCAGGTGAATTAAAACAACAAAACATATGGTCCTTCGAGCCGGATATTGAAACACACCGCTACAAATTGAAATACCTACTCCGATACACAGAAGAATAACCTAAGCCATCCACGTGTTCAGTTGTGGTTGCATATAAAAGTGAAAAGCATTTGAATCGACAAACAAGACAAGGATTGCCCATCCATTTAAAAGTATCCTTTTTTATCCAGGTAGGTGAAAGAGTTTAGAATAGCTTCTAGAATATATTATCATGGCAAAACAGTTAGAAAAGAGTTTAAAAAAGAGAGAGTATTTAAAATCACGGTTTGAATCATTTCAAAAGTATTTAAACAAATTTGAGGCTGAATTGGTTAACACTAGCATCGCCGATCTTTCAGATGAAGTAGTTTTGCAGTTAAAAATGAGGTTAGAGAGTCAGGCTCAAAATTATCAGGAATTTTTAATCGTGCAATCGGATATTGAAACCACGGGTGACACTGTTGATCCCAATCTAGCAGCAGAACGTGATTATATTGAAGATTTATATTTTTCATCAGGGGCATTAGCTAATAAATATGTAAATGATCATAAAAACATAAAAGATATTAGTTGTTCAAATTCAAATATATCAAATAAAGAGGAATGTTGTAGTAAAAATCCGCAAGCATTAAAATTACCACAAATTGCAGTACCAAAATTTTCCGGTGCGTATGAAAATTGGCTTAAATTTAGGGACACGTTTGAATCTCTAATCCATTCAAATCCTACTATAACTCCTGTTCAAAAATATCATTACCTGAGGGCTTCACTAGAAGGTGGAGCAGCTCAAGTTATAAGATCACTAGAATTTACTGGAGAAAATTATAAAACCGCTTGGGATGTTTTATTAAACCGTTATAACAATAGTAATTTGTTGGTTCATAATCATATGCAACAGATATTCAATATTCCAGCTATTTTAAATGAATCTGCTTCTGAATTAAGAAAACTGTTAGATACAGTTATAAAACATCTTAGATCATTAGAAATCTTAAAACAACCGGTTAATTCTTGGGATACTATGTTAATATTCATTCTCTCAAATAAACTCGATAAAACATCAGCTAGAGATTGGGAAGAGTATAAAGTAAAATCAATAAAGAATCCTAATGAAGTCGCAACCTTGGACGATTTCAAAAATTTTATTAAGGGAAAGGCTGATTTATTAGAAAATCTTTCCGCTAATAAAGGTATAAAACAATTTAAACCAAAAACGAATAGCTACCTGGGGGAATCTCGGAATCAAAATCAACGCGAAAACAGGGTTAACTGTGTTTATTGTAAAAAACCTAATCACTACATTCAAACTTGTCCAGAGTTTGCGCACCTTTCAGTTGAACATAGAATACAAGCTGTTAACAAAAATAAACTTTGCTGCAACTGTCTTCGTAATAACCATATGGTCAAACACTGTTTTTCAGGACCTTGCAGAAAATGCAAGGCCAAACACAATACTCTTTTACACTTAGACAGATCTGAACCTATAAGCCAAACAATATCAAATCAAGAACAATCAAGCAGTTCTGTAGTAAGGAGATCAGATAACGAATCGACTGCTACTGTTAATTATTTTGGTGGTCAGAACCCGACTACCTTTTTGTCCACCGCACAAGTATTTGTTTTTGATAGCCGTGGAAATTTTCAATCTTGTAGAGTGCTGTTAGATTCAGGATCGCAAAGTAATTTCATATCACAAGCCGCTTGTTCTCGTTTAGATTTACAAACAACAAATATAAACATATCAGTAGTAGGAATAAATCAAGTTACCTCTGAAATAAACAAGTTGTGCCATCTTCGTTTAAAATCTATGAAAAAATCCTTTTATTTGGAATTATCTGCTTTAGTGGTTCCTTTCATTAATGAAAGTATACCAAGTCAACCCATTAATACTTCACATTGGGTCATCCCAAAAAACATTCAATTAGCCGACCCATACTTCAATAAATGTCAGCCTATTGATATCTTAGTAGGTGCTGAACATTTTTACAATCTATTATGTGTTGGTCAAATCCGTTTAGGTCCTGGGCTTCCTACTCTTCAAAAAACTTTGCTTGGTTGGGTAGTATCGGGTCCTGCAGAATCATCATCAAATTATATCTCCTGTCATTTTACAAGCAACCATAAAGATCAAAGGAATGACTCAGATTTGGAGGATTGTTTGAAAAAATTTTGGGAAATAGAAGAAAATTTTAATTCTGCTCCATCATGCTTACCTCCTTCAGAATGTGAAGAAATATTTCAAAAAACAACCAAAAGAACTTCAGAAGGTAGATTCATCGTGCAAATTCCTTTCAAGGAAAATCCTGCCAACCTAGGCAAAACAAAGGATATAGCCTCAACTAGGTTTTTATCTCTGGAAAAACGTTTGTTAAAAAATCCTGAATTAAATATTCTTTATACCGAATTCTTGGATGAATATCACAGGTTAAACCATATGTCTTTGGTAGACGCTAATTCGTCACATAATATCGAATACTTTCTTCCACACCATGGCGTGTTAAATGAGAAAAATCAAACCACCAAATTAAGGGTAGTATTCGATGCGTCATGCATCTCTACGTCAGGTGAGTCTTTAAACACGATTCAGCATATAGGTCCAACAATACAGCAAGATTTAATTTCAATCCTCTTGAGGTTTCGACAACATCCTTTAGTCTTTTGTGCCGATATCGTAAAAATGTATCGTCAGATTTTGGTATCTCCGGAACAGAGATCACTACAAAAAATCTTGTGGAGAAAGGATCCTTCGGATGATCTCCAAATTTTTCAACTCAACACGGTTACATATGGTACAGCTTCGGCTTCTTGGCTGGCAGTACGCTGTCTCAAAGAACTTGCCATACAAAATGCTCAAGCCTTTCCGACAGCTTCTAACGTAATTTTAAACGATTTTTACATGGATGATGTTCTTACCGGGTGTGGATCCGTCAACCAAGCAAAACAATTATGTGACGATCTTCAATTAATCCTAAACGGTGGTTGTTTCCACTTGCAAAAATGGGCTTCCAATAGTAAGGTACTTCTTGAGCATGTTCGTGAACAAAATCCTATAGCTTTGTTAAAATTGTGTGAAAACGAAGGAACCAAGGCGTTAGGCTTATATTGGTGTTGTGAAGGCGATAATCTGAAATATAATTTCGATATCAGTAACCAGGATGCTCCTACAACGAAAAGATCCATACTGTCTGATATTGCAAGGATTTTCGACCCCTTAGGTCTATTAGGCCCTTATGTTATTATCGGTAAGCTTATGATTCAAGATCTATGGATGCTAAAACTTAGTTGGGACGAGTCCGTACCGATTGAGATGACCACTCGTTGGCAAAATCTCAAATACCAACTATCATCTATTCGTAATTACCAAATTCCCAGATTTGCATTAATAGAAAATCCTGACAGGATTGAAATACATGGGTTCTGCGATTCTTCTCTAGAAGCCTTTGGTGGTTGCATCTATCTCCGATCCATAAACAAGGATGGTAAAATAAAGGCTAATCTTTTATGCGCAAAATCAAGGGTAGCTCCCTTAAAATCTTTAACGATTCCGCGCTTAAAATTATGTGGTGCGTTATTGTTGGCCCAACTTGCCGACAAGGTCCGAAAATCTTTAACCTGTTCCATTAGTGAATCATTCTTCTGGAGCGATTCTTCTATCGCTTTAAGCTGGATTAAATCTCAGCCAAATCTATTGCAACCATTCGTTCAGAACCGTGTATCACTTATTCAAAACCTAACCAATCCAAATGAATGGTATCATGTCCGAACCAAAGATAATCCCGCAGACATACTGTCAAGAGGCTTATTACCTAATGATTTATTTGAATCTGCCAAGTGGTGGTTTGGTCCCCCTTGGTTATCAGAACCACAATCAAGTTGGCCAGTTTCTTTATTCACTATCCAAAAAAATCTTCCATATTTACGACAGAAACGAGTCGCTTGTTTAATTTCCGAAGATACTTGTAAGTTTCCGTTCTATAATTTTTCCAAGTTTTCTACTATGCGACGAGTTATGGCCTATATTTTACGGTTTACTTATAATTGTCGTTCCAAAACCCTACACAAGAAACACGGAGTTTTATCCGCAATCGAATTAAACCATGCTCTCCTAGTTTTAGTGCGAACTTGTCAAAATGAAAGTTTTCCCGAAGAGGTGTCAAGTCTCATGTGTAACAAGGAATTACCTAAACGGTCTTCTTTAGTCATTTTAAACCCCTTTATGGATAAGGATAGTATTATAAGGGTTGGAGGTAGAATTCACGCTTCTCCTTATAATTTTGACAAACGACATCCAATGTTGTTATCTCACAAACATCATTTTACAAAACTCCTTTTTAACCATGAGCATTGGAGGCTATTTCATGCTGGTCCACAGTTATTATTATCGTCTCTCAGAAATAAATTTTGGCCCTTATCTGGTCGAAATTTAGCAAAAAAACCGTCCACATGTGTCAAGTTTGCTGGAGATTTAAGCCTTCTTCAGTAACTCCAATTATGGGTAATCTGCCTCGAGAAAGAGTTACTCCAGCGCCTCCCTTTCATGTGACCGGTGTAGATTATGTGGGATCCATTATGTTGAAGGATCGAAAGGGGAGGGGCGCAAAGATTCGAAAATCTTACATTTGTTTATATGTCTGTTTTACGGTGAAAGCTGTTCATATAGAACTGGTTGGTGATTTGACTACTGAATCATTTATAGCAGCATTTCGTAGATTCTGTGCTAGAAGGGGTAAACCTGGACAAGTTTATTCGGACAATGGCACAAATTTTGTGGGGGCGCGTAAGGAATTACGAGACTTAGCGAAATTCTTGCTAGAGAATAACGGTAAAATAGCGGAATCACTAAATGATCTCGGAGTTGAATGGAGTTTTGTGCCTGCTTTTTCTCCTCACTTTGGGGGATTGTGGGAGGCGGGAATTAAATCCACTAAGGGTCACCTGAGGCGAGTGTTAAAAAATTCAATCTTAACGTTTGAAGAAACATTAACAATTTTAACAGAAATAGAGGCTATTTTAAATTCAAGACCTATCATTCCCCTTTCTAACGATCCAAATGACCTAACCGCTCTAACCCCTTCTCATTTCCTTATTGGGCGTCCAATTACTAGTTTGCCTGACCCAGAATTGACAGATATAAGGCAAAATCAACTCAGCAGATTCCAGATGCTCCAGCAGTTACAACAACATTTCTGGAAACGTTGGGCCAGAGAATTTATTACCGAATTACAAATCCGTACTAAGTGGAAGACAAGTCAGGGAGAGTTAAAGCCTGGAAGCTTGGTAGTGATAAAGGAAGATCATCTCCCCCCTTTGAAATGGATGTTAGGAAGAATTGTACAACTGCATCCGGGGACTGATGGAGTCGCTAGAGTGGCTTCAATACAAACCACGAAAGGATTGGTAAAGAGAAGCTTCCCAAGGATATGCGTGTTACCTGAAGAGAACAATAGTGATGTGTTCAAGTGATAGTCATATTGACTTTTCATTAACATTTTTGTTTCATTAAGAGTTTGTTATTTTTGTTAACCTTGAAGTCTTTCGCCCTTCAATGGAGGGGAATATGTTAATTGATTTTCTTGTATTTAACTTTTTGAGCTGGCTGCGCGGGTTCCATGTAAAGGGCCTCGCAGTCACCCTTTGTTTGACGGATGTCAATAGGATTGTTGTTGGCATTCCGATTCTGATTTCGATATAGTCAGAGATATAACCTGTCGCATAATAATAAAAACGCAAGTCTAAAAAATAGTTCAACCAATTATTTTAAAACCTTTATTTATCGAAAGTATTTAGCCCGGACGGGCAGGTGAATTAAAACAACAAAACAACCATCTTGTGCAATCATCAGTACTACAGTCTAAGAAAAACTAGGAAAATAAGGGGACAGAGAAAAATCCAAGACCGGAACTAAGACAACCGAAAACACTTCTAGGAAACTAGAACCAGAAAAGATCTTTCAGCTGTCTAAAGCTCAGTAAAAATAACCTCCGTATTATAAATGAAATATTAACTGGGAACTGCTGATTAAGAGGGGACATGAAGAAACCAGGATTGGTAGATAAAGCAAAGTGCAGATTCTGTGAAGAAGAGAGCGAAACCCCATCTATATACATTACATTACGTAATTCTAGGGTCAGATACCTAGGATCATACGAATTAGAAGAGAAAGATTTAGCTAACGTGAAGCCTAATGTTATCCTAAACTTTCTAAGAAAAAAACCCTAGAAGAGCTGACAAAATATTAAAATGATAGCAAGAAAATGGAGACACGATAGATCTTGTTGGTCGCTAGTGTATCTGTCACCCCTGATTACACATATACCTACGTACATTTTTTCGTGCCGTTTAATGTAGATCCGTAAAATGTCTCTGCAGAATGGTAGTTGGAAATTATTAAAATGCAGTGCAACGCCTATTTAATACAACTGTTCTTAAATCCCAAAACACTAGAATTCCACTTTGTAGAACACTCCAAAAGCTAAATTCTTAAAGATGATTGCTCACTTTCAGAAAATTATACCAACGTTTGCTTCGCCGTATGTTTGCGAACCTTCGAACACACTTTGTCATTCATGAAATTGCGGAAAAACTTAATTAGAAACTGACTGACTCATGAATACATTTTCGCTATGTTGAATGTTACTTTACTTTAGCTCGAACCTGCATTCGAAAATATGGCAAATCCAAAGCAATTTCATATGTCTCACACGCCTATCGTGATAGGGGCTTCGAATTAAATTTAAATTATAATTTTTAACATTTTTGCAAATGAGTTATGTGGTGATATTTAATATTATTACAAGTTTTAAAACACAATGCATTTCTTCTATTATTTTGGCCCTCCACTGAGATTTATTATGCTTTCTGGTCCCTCATTAAAAAAGTTTTTCCATTACTGTCTTAGTCGATCAGAAACAGCTTTCCGACCTGCATGTTTTGTTTAAAAATGTTAGGACAGCAGCGGTCATTTTAGAGTTTCTTTAAAAACAAAAAAGTAAAATGGAAAATAAGGTAAAAAGCGAAAAATCAAGAAAACATCACACAAAGTGCAAAGATGCAAAAAATGAGAAAGAAATCGAATAAACACGAAAAACAAAATGATGAACCAAAAAAAAAAAAATTAATAACAAAACAAGGTTGCGAAAACATCCGGTAGAATGCGTTGAATTTTGATTGCTAAATAATAGAGCTTATTTAGATTTGTCTTTGTCCGGAGTGAGGTAAATCAAAAAAATGAGGTAGGTACTATAAAAGAAGTGGCAAAATTAAAATTCGAAAACAAATTGAAACAACGGAACAAACTTGCAGAAATAGAAAAAACATTAGCAGTGGGAAAAACTCCAAAAATGCAAAAGTATGGAATAGCAGGAAAATAGGAAAAAAACAAGCAAAAATAGAAAAGAAAAAAATAAAAAAAGTGTAAAATCAAAAAAACAAAAATTAAAAGAAAAAATTTGTGAATACTTTAAAACAACCAAAAAAATATGATAAAATCAACAAAAACAAAAAAAAACACGAATAACAATCGAGAAGCAAATCCCAAAAAAAAAAAAACGACAGTCTGCACGATGTTCGCTGATTCAGCTAGTTCTCGATTAAAATAATTCATATTCAAAAACTGATTTTTCTATTTGCAAGCGTGGAATTATGCTCTTTTATAATGGAGGTCATGTGATGCGCAAATCTCTAAAATTTAATTGTGACTTGCGACGTCTGATTGCAAAGTTTTAATGGCACTCTACTGTCTACTGTTCAATGAAAGTTCCTTTGAGCTTATTTTTTCTAGTTTACATAAATTCTTTAACAAATCTACTTTTTCACTATTTCTCATTCCATATTACAAGACAAGTGCATCAAAAAAACCAAGGCGCTCGAGTATGAAAATAATTAAAAGAAGCAATTGTACATTTTCTTAAAAATGCCCAATGGAAGAACGTTACACAAGAGGTGATTATTGTACCGTTTCAAATAAAATAGTCACGACGTAAGTCATCGGTTCTGAATTTCTCATACTTAACGCCTCTACCTTTTATTACAAAGAATTTTGCGCCTCGCGTTGTATTGTGAGAATTAAATAGCCAACCAGGGGAATTAAAATTAGACTAGACAACACTATATATCCAGAGGATACAGTCATATGTGCTTGGCGCGGCGGAGGATGATGGTTCGCGAAAGATGTCGAACGTCATCGAATTGTTTCAACGCAAGATGCGCTTCTTTAAATAGAGAAGCGCGTTTACAAGTGTAGCCTTTTGTTTTAAGATAGTAATTAAATAAAATTTAAATTAAACAAGAAATTTTCAAGTTTATTGCTATAACGCTGAATATTTTTACGCTGTAAATATGGATACATTTCTAATTAGAGCCAAACGAAAACTAAACGAGGAAGAACTTTGTACTTCGACAAATTTACGATGACATAAGTCTAAAACTCGAAAATATAACTAAGCTTACCTAAATTTGGGCTTTAGAAGCAATGAAATTAGTGGAAAAGAAAATACACAAAACGTTTAAAAAAAATTAGCTGTTGAAAGTTTGAAACCCAATAAACTGAAGAGGCTCCTAGAAACAAGAAATATATCAGTAGGTAAACCGCGTAAAATTTTCGAGGAAAAACTGAGATCATTTAAAAAACAGAAGAAAAATTTTCAGAAAACACTCGCAGTAAGGGAAAAAGCTTCATTAGCTTCATACAAAATGGCTTACCAAGTATCTAAAGGTAAAAAACCAAACACTATATAAAAGCAACTTATTCTACCCACTAACAGAAACATCGTAGAAACATTGTTTGGTAAAAGCTATGCTAAACAGCTTCCTTTGCCAATAGGGAATATGCATGTAATTTAGATTTATTTGATTTTAATATCAACAATACTTTATGCTCTTAAAATTATATCTAAACCATTATTTCTATATTTAATTTGGACTTCATTCCATAAAACTTAAATTAAAATGTTAATTTTGTGCGCGATATTCAAATCTGAGAAAACGACCCATCATTGGTCGAAGCGAATGTGTTTACAAGATATTTGTGCTTAAAATTGTGTTTTAATTATATCCTGTGGTGTTTTGTACTGTGTGTAGTAAATATCGGTAAAATGGTTTTTTATCTTTTTGCATGATTTCACAGCGAATTAAACTCAAAAATCTCAAATAATCACACTAAATGTAAACAAATGTCACTGACAGGTGGTGCGATGTGACGATTCCGAAGCGCGCGCAAAATGGAGCGTTTGAACATGACAAATTTAAGCGACTTTTTATTTATTTTTTTAAAATTTAATTAGTACATTTTCAACAATACTTTTATTTTTTACTATATTAAAACGAAGTGAAAAGTGAATTAAACGAATAAAAAAAATACATGCATATTCCCTATTGATACTATGTATTGAAGAATTTCGGATATATCTGCTGACATTCAGGAGTGGCTTGAATCTCATCTAATTGGAACATTATTTGCTATTCAACTTGATGAAGCAACTGACTACAATAATGAATCCCCATTAAATTTGTTACATCATATTCTGTAAAAGTATCACAATATGTGAGTGAAGAATTACTATTTTGCAAACTTATTGAAGGAAGAACTACAGCCAACAAATTATTAAGGATTACAAATAATGCTAGCATTGCGACGTTTTTCCAATAAATAAATTGCGTTGGGTTTTCACTGATGGAGCCCATGCCATGTCTGAAAAATACAATAGTATTGCAACCGCTCGCGAAAAAGAAATCCTCAGATATAATTTTGACACATTGCATGATTTATTGGGAAGCTTTAGCGTTCAATTCTCTGGGCTCTGGTCTAAATCTTGTTTTGGAAGTAGTTATCGAAGTAATTAACTACAT
Organism: Altica lythri; assembly: GCA_964028335.1. NCBI lineage: Eukaryota > Metazoa > Arthropoda > Insecta > Coleoptera > Chrysomelidae > Altica > Altica lythri. The sequence continues at coordinate 34,124,693 of OZ034803.1, read as the reverse complement.
AAAAACAAAGTCATTAAAATCAAGAATTTTCTTTGCGCTTTGTACGGATATGGGAGCTGAACATAAATTTTTGTTGTTTTTTTGGAACCAAGTTCCCTTTCGGGCGTTACGACCAGTTACGACTGAGGCTAGAGACTAGCCGAAAAAAATTCAGACCAAAAGTTGTCATGACAAGACACGACACACGCATGTTTCTCTGTCTGTCTCTCTCTCACAGACCAAAAAATAGAAAAAAACTCTCTCTCTCTCTCTCATAGATAGATATATTACAATTAAAAAGACACTATTTCAAATTAAAAGAAAATGTACATTAAAAAGAAAATACTGTAGAAAAAAAAATAATTACCTATAATAGTATTATATTTCATCCTGTTTTTATAAATTAAAAAATTCATAAACATTTTAAAAATAGTTCGTAACTTGACTAGTTAGGTACGTCAAATTACCTTAACTGTCAGTTACTGTCAAATATTTTAATTTTAAAATTTTGTATTAAATTGTTAATTCCTGTTTTAAATTAAATTAAAATAAAAAGTAATTCAAGGTAGATGTATGTCATCTAAACCTCTGGTGTTGTATAAATGGACACTTTTGTTAAAAGAAACGAACTATTGAAAATATTCAAGTGATAATGGATTTACTTTTTTCTATTTTGCTTTGATCGTGTAGTGTCGCGACTTTGTTAAGTTTATACAGGTTTTTTGTGGATAATAAATAATAAAATAATAAACAATAATAACAATAATGTATCCTGACCGTATTTCTGGACAAGTTCCTGATATTGCTGATAGAGTTAGGTAAGTATAGATTTTATACAGACAATAATAAAGGCTTATGTATGTATAAACACTCTGTTGTGTTAACAAATTACAATTCCTTCACTAATTAATCGAAAGAAACTTCGTTCCATCCGGGTGTCCCTTGACACCTCTCACTTTTTTTTATTCAGATGGTTATCAAAGTTGTCAAGCGTATCTACGAACTGAGAAGTGAAATAGTGGTATTTTTAAAGGAAGGTCATAAGCGTTCGGCAGAACTATGCAACAAGTTATTTGTAATGAAGCTTTCTTATCTTTAAAAAACTTAATACTCTTAATCTTTAACTCGATTGATTAAAGTTGAGTGTAAAGATTAAATCTTTTTGTAAAAAAATGCATTTATGTAGAAACAAGTTTTGATATGTTTCCTACATTGTGCAGCAGTCTCCAGGATTTTCCACAAGAAGAGAATCATAAAATTGTAATGTTAACCATGGAGGGCCATTGAGAAAACCTAAGTACGAGTTTCAGACAATACTTTTTTTGCAGAAGACGATATCAATTTGTCCAATTGAAATTGGGTTTGTAATCTATTTGACAGTAAACCGAATCGCCTATCACTGGAAGAAGAAAAACAACTAATAGACTTTTCATCTAGCACTAAAAAAGGATTTCAGTACCACATCTTTAACAAATTTCTGGATCTAACTTCCAAATAACTTCTCAGTAACAAAAGCAAAAGTGATACGGATTTTGTTAGTTTCCTCCAAGTCCTATATTTGTGAAACAGGATTTTCTGCTATAGCTTCGTTAAAATCTAAATATCGAAATAAGCTTCAACTAGAAAAAAACTAGTGTCACCATTTCCAATCTAGAAGCCAACTTACAGAGATTGTATGCCACAAAGCAAGCGCATGTTAGTTATTAGTCCTTGCATTATAAGAATATATAAAACTTGTTTGATTTAGAATAATTTTGTAGTTCAATATTTGACAATAAAAATGTATAAATCAGTTTTAATAATTTTGTTACTGCTCCCCCTTACCAACTTAACAAACCCCCGGTGGCCCGCCCCCCACAGTTTACAAACCACTGAAGTAAGTAAATCTTTAGTAAAGTGTAAAAACTCGAAATGTAATAGTATATTACGTATCAAGAGTGGTAAGTAGGACATTACGTACGAGTGGAAAACTTACGCACGAAGCCAATATTTTAATTTTAATTATAAATATTTAACATCTCTAAAAAAATATATGACGTACGTACTGTACTGTTATCTACTCCTTTGACAGTAAATGTCATTTGTACTCATTGTCACCATGCAGGGTAAGTAAGCTATAACGCACAGTTGTGCGTAATGAAACGTCATTCCAACATGACGTTTCATTACGCACAACTGTGCGTTATAGTTTACTTACCCTGCATGGTGACAATGAGTATAAATGACATTTTTTGTCAAAGGAGTAGATAAAACATCTTACGAGTTTGATGAAAAATTTTATTAAATTTCAATATATCATGTAAAACACTTATAAATTAGTTTATAAGACTAAAAAGAATTGCAAACAATATTTATTAATTATTTACTTATCTTTTTTTCAATTATTAAAAAATTTATAAGGAATAAAAGATAAATTATATTTAATTAAAAGTTGTGTCAACTAATAATTGGCGAATTAAGTTAATGGCTTTTTTAACACCAATTAGTAAATAAACTAATCAAAAATCAATAATATCTAATTATTTATTAATACGTGATAATATTTATTGTTTTGTTTGTAATTTGTTTTCCTCGCATCACTTGTTAGATGTCCTTAATTAAACCAGAAGCAATCAGCAAAAGTTCCGATTAAATCCCTCTAAAAAACATCGATTACTCAATGTCTTCGCAAATTAGAGTCAAGTTCTAGAGTTCCAAACTTAATGATGAGATTAGTTTTGTTTCAAGGTTGTTCCGCTTGGTTATTTGGAAAACATTATGGCCCTAAAAGGATAAGCTATTATTGTATCATATCCTATTGCACAATGTTAATTATAACTCTCTACGAGAGGAGAATTGGTAATAAGGAATGATTTAGTATTTACAATTATATTAATTTATTACAGATACAAATGTTTTGCAAAGTAGCTGAATTTAATGTGAAAGGAGAATTTTTTGTTGTTCTATTTTTCATAAAAAAAACGAACAACTATTTAAAAAAATATTTCAGGTCATTGGGTACCTACTTTAGCAATGTAATCCATTTTTTGTAAATTTTGTTATAGTTGTTTTTAGCTATTAGATTAATACAGTAGAACTTGGATAATTTCAAATACGAAATTGCCTTGAATTCGATGTTTTGGGTTAGTCCTGTGAACATTGCTCGTTATCAATGTAAAAAAATCGTGGATAATTCGAAGTTAATCTTCTTTAATTCAAAGTTTTTATATCAACCATAAAAGTAAAATTGTATAACATCGCTTATGCAAACTAGGTTGCCTTCCAAAATTTGTCCACCACCCTAATAGGTCAGTTGCCCATTCTTTTGACATATGTTACGGTTCGCTAGCAGCTTCCGAGAATTCGAGTTCTTGTTACCCTGTGGACCTGTGCCTGTGTCAGTTGTGTTTGTTTGTGAAAGGAAGAACAATGGCTTTAAATAAACCACTCATTCAATACGAAATATTAACATTTGCTGAAAAAGTCACTGTTATTTGTGAAGTGGTACTGATAAGGTCTAACAAGACTGAAACATGTCTACAGTTGATTTTGCCCTTGTATAGACTGGTTGATATTTGTATGTACGTTGCAGCATCATAGTGCATTTGAGTTAGGAATTCTAACTATGCACAAATCTAGGTATCTACCTGGAAATTGACAGCATTACTTGTATCATTTTTCATCTTTTTATATAAACGCGAATGTCGGTTTGGTTGTTACGTTATAACTCTGAAACCACTGCATGAAATTTTCTATAGTAGACGTTCCTAGAAGTAATATAAGCCGTATTTATTCTGAAAACTAGGATCACCAATAATGATGTAAAGAAACTTGAGACCACCGAAATTATGTAATGGCACTCGATTGATTGTCAAAAGTCCAAATATCATTGAAGCAACGATTTTGTCTGGAATATCTTCCAGTGAAGATATCTTCATACCTCGCATCCCCTTAATTCCATCCGACATGCCTTTTGACATCAAAAGACTTTAGTTCCCCGTTTTGCATTTGCGATGATGATTAATAAGGCACAAACAAGGTCAATCGCTCCAAGTCGCAGGAATCCATTTAGAACGATCAATTATATGTCGCTTACTCAAGAGTCGGAAACCCAAAGAATCTCCATATTTATGCTTTAATAATACAACCAAAACAACTTATGAATTCTTGTGAAGACTGCAAAAAAATAAATTGTCAAACGGATTAATCATATGGCAGAGATAGGGTTTCCCGTCACAAATTAGTAGTTAATATATTTTCTTGGTAAATTAGTTAAACAACTGAATAATCCCAACCCTTTTAGGAATGGAATCCCAGAAAGACACTGGTACAAAAATTTATGAAAAGAAACCAAAATGTGGGTTCAAAGGTAAGTCGGGGATTAACTATCGCATGAGTCGGTGTAACAGAAAACAAAATACGACACTCGTTCGACACTGTTTATAAGTAGTTGGAAGAGAACGACTGTCTGGGAATTCTTCTGGATCTGTCTCGGTGTTTCAATTGTAGTGGCTTTTTTCTTGTCTCCTAAAGGTCTCACCTTACCGATCTGGTAATGATGAAAAATAAATTTTAATACTTTTTCTTGTGGCTTCAGTTTGTTGAAAACTAATGACTTCCTTTTTTAATTGGATGCAAATGAATATTTTTAAGAATTATCAAGTCTGATAATGAATGGATGACTTGTCAGACATTTTATGGGTAAATCGCAAATTGATTCAATGATTTTTTATTGAAAGAGAGCAAACCTGTGTTGTTTTTTTTTATGGACACATTTCACATGTCTCTCTGGCGTTAACGACGTTTTCTAAAAAAAGCATTATTTTGTGACACTCCTAAACCACTTTATTTTTATACTCCAACCTATAGATGTAGGGATCTTTCATACTTTAAAGAATTTGTGGAAAAAGCGTGTCTACGACGGACAAATAGTTAATAACGCAAAAAAGATGGAAGGAGAAAACAGGACGAGAGGGATTCCCTATTAATTGGCGCACATAATATAAGTACGGCTTCGGCACTCTTGGTAAAAGATTTTTCTTGATTTGTCAGGTGTCAAGCTCAGATATTTATTTAAGTATTTTGATAGGAGGTATGTGATTCATAAGGTAAGTAAAAAGAACAGTATATAGGGCGACATTTAAGTTTTTTTAAGATTCTAAATCTAAAAATTTAAAAAGTATTTAATTTTAAAATAAGCAAAAAATACGATGTTAACTCAAGGGGAAAATATTGATAGGATAATTAGGTAGGTGGTAGGCAAAGGGATTATGGAAATGAATGAACAAAATAGTTCAATGAGGAAGGAAATAAAGGAGCAATATGATGTAATGAGATACGACTTACAGGGAGTTAAAAAGATGAAATAAACAAAAGTAAAGATGAATTCAAAGATGAGATGAGGATATATATGGATAGGACCATAAACAAAATGGAAGAAAACAAAATCTCCTTAAGAAACAATTATGGGGAAATATAAAAGGTTTGCGGTTAGTGGAATGATCACTAAACATCTGTATGGTCTTTATGGAATGAGTGGCTTCTGCGGGTCGATGGCAGTAACGAGATCGTTCTGGGTGCCGTTCCTCGTAGAAAAAGAAGTACTCGATAAACAGAGTGTCGTATCTTTAATATATTCTTTTTAGGCATTTCGTACTCTTGGAAGACAGTGTGTCTAGTTTTCTGTTATCCCGTTTGCTTGAGTATGATATGGTGTTATTCGTATGCATTTAAATCCTATAAACTTTTACAATTTAAAAAAAAATTTGCTTCTGTTCATCTTTAAATCCATCAATACAGGTTAAAATATTTTTGTAACCTTGGATATCTGGAAATAGACTTTTGTTTTATAGTGTCTCGATTTTTTGTTTTGCTGGTGTTGCTTCAATTGTTTTACCCAATTATAACCTCTTTTGATTCCGGTCCAAAAAAAATTATTTGTGATGAGTTTGGTTGTGGCTTTTCTAGCTTAATGAGATAGTTAATATAGTCTGGTGAATGCTATTTCCTGAACTTGATTGTTATGAAACAGCTTACAATATCTTGTGAAATGTCACAGCAGAGTGGTTTACAACCTGGGATTTGTGCTTCAGTGAAGTTACGCTGTAATCGAATCGTACTCTGTGACTCGTTTACTGGTGTGATAGCTTCTAACGCCATAATCAGATCGTTATTAGCTGTGGCGTTGTTAAGCTTGTCCTGCCGAGACTTGAGTGTCGACCGCTTCTCATCACTTTATGCTAGGTTTACACGCTTGGCAAGTCTCCGCAAGCATTCACAAGCTCCAAGCCTTTACAAATACTTGAATGCCATTTATACGCTTGCGACTGCGCTAGAGTGTTACGGACTGGCAAACATGGCAGACGTAGATGTCGAAGTTGTTTCAACACTGGCTTGATATATTTCTATTTTAATCAAAAGTAAAGAAAGCGACAAGTTTGGCAAAGAAGATGGTGGATGTTAAAAATCCATAGAAACCGTAACAGGTAAAGAACTCGTGAGGAGCACTAAACATGCGCCAACGTGTTAATACGTCGCAACCGCTTGCTGCAAGCTTCCATTGCCCTGTGTTTGAAAACCGACACTGGCCTGGATCGGTAACAAGCTTTTTTATCTCACTCAATCCTAGCCAAACTCCTCCGTTACACGCTTGTGTTTGTAGTAACTTGCCGATACTTGCCAAGCATGTAAACCTACCAGTAGGTTAAGTAGATGGTTCACGTCTTTTACTACATGACGAAGTAAATTAACAATTTATGGATTATTTATTGGAGATTTATTATCAAAAAGTTATAAATTTTCTCAAAAAATCTGAGACGAATTTCTAAAACGAGTGAAAGAACCCCGATGCGTGTAAATAGTTCCAATTCGCTCGTAAGCTGATCTATTTACTTTGCATCAAAAATCTATTTTCTTAAGAATAACTTAATTCCTTTTAAAAATGTGTATATATAAAAATAAATAGTACCCACTTGAGAAATATTGTATACTATCTGACGGGGCGAACTTTGTTCCGCCTTAGAGACAATAAATAAGCAGATTTTGGATTTTAAGTTCATTTTTTTTAAACAAAATAAATAATTCATTAATAATTTGCACTCTTAAGTTAAGTACCTTGTGATACATTTTTTGATTTATTATCAGGTCTTCTGACTTGTTAACATGCCACGTCTAATTGACCATGGAAAAACACAGATCGGAAACTAAAGTCTCAAAGGGCATATTGGTTGGAATCATCGGGATTCTCGAGATGAGAACTTTCTCCCCTTCAAATTTTCAATTGAGTACCGTCGCGTAAATCAATTTGTTCATCAATTTAATTACTACCACCAAACACGTACCATTGCACAGTTTTGGTTGGTTTATGTTTCGAAGCATGATTACTGCGCAGCCAACCTTTAGGCGTAGGTATATTGGGCGGTGGTAAGTCAGACATATCCAAAGAGTTAAAAAAAAAATGAATAGTTTGTGGATTCATCTTGATTTGTGACACAGTCAATAGATTTGAATTAATGCATTGTTCTAAACAAAATAGCTTGAGTCATTGAGTAGATTTTTTCAATGTTCGGTTAAGTCCTTCTACAAGCTAGCTCGAGTTATTGAGTAGATGTTTTCAATGTTCGGTTGAGTCCTTCTACAACAGGTTTATGCGCTTCTGGCAAAATTTATAATTATCAAATTTTCAACCAAACTTAACTATAGACAAAATTACATTTTGCTACAATTGCGTTTTATTATTCCATGTGAGATGTCTCCTGGTTCCAAGCGCTACTTTCCCACCAAATGTTAGCCAAATCGGTTCAGCCGTTGTAAAGCTATATATATATAAGTTATATAAGTTATATAAGTTATATATATATATATAAACAAAGTGCCAAGAAAACGCGTATTAATATAAAAAAGAAGGATAACGGGAATCAACGCAACAAGGATCATGGTTACAAGTAGGAATGGTAACCGCAGACATGCATGTTTCCCCAACATCCTTTGCTCCCAAGTACCCAACACTTTTGCTAGCCAAGTGCAATACTCTTCTTGGTTATGCCGCACTGATGACGGCTAATGAGCCAGAAACATGCATGTCTGCGGTTACCATTCCTACTTGTAACCATGATCCTTGTTGCGGTGATTCCCGTTATCTTTCTTTTATATATATATATATATATATATATATATATATATATATATATATATTATGGGGACTTTTACACAATTTATTTACAAAATTGTTAAGATACACAGAACTCTGCTGGATAACGTCTAACTACTTGACAATACAATGAACTCTTGTGAATACTTGAACTTGAACTGACTTTAACTGCCCATACATCTCCTTATATACAACATTATTTAATCTAGTCAGTGTATTTAGAACTTTCTAAAATCTTCTAGAAACATTATTTAATCTAGTCGTTAATCTTCTTCTTGATGGTGTAAGGACCTTCCCAGTTCTTTTGTAATTTGGGACAAATACCTCGACGCCGTCGGGGGTTATAGAGCCAGACTAAATCTCCAACTTGGTAACTCTTTTCCATTGTCCGTGTGTCATAGTACCTCTTCATCCGATCACTAGATAATTGAAGTTTTCCACGCACCAGGTTGTGTATATTCTCCATTCGATTCTGAAGATCGGCAAAATATTGTTCACGAGCCACTTCTTCACCAGGTTTACAACCAAACATCAAGTCACATGGTAGCCTCATTTCTCTACCGAACAGGACCTTCGCAGGCGTTTGGCCAGTTGATTCGTTAATGGCCAGTTGATTCGTTAATGGCCGATCGAATTGCCATTAGAAATAGTGGAATATGTCGATTCCAATCCCTCTGACATTCTGACACCACTTTTGATAGATAGTTGGTTATAGTCCGGTTCATTCGTTTCACCATTCCATCAAACTGAGGGTGCATCGCTGTGGTTCTCGTTTTGTGGATGCCTTATCTTTGGCAAACTTCTTGAAACAGCTTGCTCTCAAAATTTCTCCCTTGGTCTGAATGTAATTCTAGTGGTACCCCAAATCGGCTTACGAATTCTTCAACCAATATATCTGCCAAAGTGGTGGCTTCCTGATTGGGAACTGCATAGGCTTCAACCCATTTAGTGAAGTAGTCCATGACAACAAAGATGTACTTATTTCCTACATCGCTCTGTGGCCCCAATACATCTACTGCGATTCTTTCAAAAGAACTTCCAACCAGGTATTGCTGCATTTCCGCCGTCCAAAATTAAAGAGTTCCATTGGGACCAGTATGCTTTTAAAGCAGGAGTAGATGAGGATATCTCTCTCCACAACGCACGACGGTCCATTCTCTTCCACTCTCGAATCTTTCTCAGAACGGGATCGTTTTTTTGTTGCTCCTCCAGCATAGAGCTCTCGTCTTCTGGCACAACCTTAACTAAGGCAAGTTTTTCCTCGTTCTGCTCCATACGGGTACAATGGGGGCAATCAGGTCGACATGGTCTTCTGGAAAGCGCATCAGCATTACGATGTCTTGTTCCAGGTCTCTGCTCGATTTCAACATCATATTCCTGCAGTTTTTCGAGCCATCTTGCTATCTGTCCTTCTGGGTTCCTAAAGCTAAGTAGCCACTTTAAACTAGCATGGTCTGTTCTGATCAGGAATTTTCTGCCATACAGATATTTATAAAAGTGTTCGACGGATTTTACAATTGCTAACAGTTCCCTCCGAGTTACACAGTAGTACTTTTCAGCTTTTGATAAAATTTTGCTAAAGTAACCAACCACTCTTTCCTTACCATCTTGTAGCTGTGACAAGACGGCTCCAATTCCCACATTGCTGGCGTCGGTGTCCAGTATAAGCTTACCATCAGAAAGTGGATAAGCAAGAACAGGTGCTGACGTAAGCTGTTTCTTTAATATTTCAAACGCCTCGTGATATTCCTGATCCCAACAGAAGGACTTATCTTGTTCTGTCAAACGTGTCAAGGGTTTGGCGATGTCTCCAAAATTCTTGACATATCGTCAGTAATAGAAACAAAGACCCAAGAAACTCCGGAGCTGATGTTTGTCGAAAGAGATTGGCCATTCCTAAACGGCTTGTATCTTAGCGGGGTTTAACAGCAACGCCATCCTTGCTTACGTTATGTCTCTGGAACAAGTGGCATTTCTTAACATTCAATGTTAGATTAGCGTTCTGTAATCTTTTAAAGAGTTCTTCCAGGTTAGATAAATGTTCCTTAAAGGTCTTGCCCATTGTGATGATGTCGTTTAGATAAACTAGACAACTTTGCCATGACAAACCCCGCAAGATGTTCTCCATTAGTCGTTCAAACGTCGCAGGAGCATTACAAAGGCCAAACAGAAGGACCGTGAATTGCCACAACCCTGATCCACTGGTAAAGGAAGTCTTTTCTTTGTCTGCAGGATTCATTTTAACTTGCCAATATCCGCTTTTAAGGTCCAAGGTAGAAAACAAAGTAGAACCCGCCAAAGCGTCGAGGGCATCATCAATCCTTGGCAGAGGATAACTGTCCTTCTTAGTGACATCATTTAGCTTTCGATAGTCGACACAAAACCGCATTGATCCGTCTTTCTTTCTCACTAATACCACAGGAGAAGCCCACGGACTACTGGATTGTTCGACTATGCCATTTTGAATCATTTCTTTAAGGGCTCTGTCTGCTTCTTCCTTCTTAACCTGAGGAATCCTTTGGAGTACCTGTCGAATCGGACGTGCATCATCAGTGTCAATTCTATGTTGTACAACATCAGTTCTTCCCAGTTTACTGTTAGAAATACAGGTTTATAACGGTAAAGTAGATCTCTTACCTGTTTTTTTTCTAATTTTGACAAAGAGGGATCTAATTTTGTCATTAATTGTTTAATTCCGTTGGTCTCATCTGTTTCCGTAGCGTTTACCTTGTGAATTATGGCCGTTACTGGTTCTAAACTTCCCATTTCCGTGTCCTTTCGGAGAAGAACTGGATGATCGTTCAAGTTAATAACTCGGATGGGTACCTCTTTGGCGGATCTAACAAGAGTCTTACCCACAAGGAGTTCTTTTCCCAATTTATGGTCATGGTTCTTCGGCTCTATCATGGCTGGGGCACCATCTGGCTCCAGTCCATCCAACCGCGCTGTGACGACACATTCGCAGCTCGCCGGAAGTTCGATATCATCGATTAACTTAATCGAGGCATTGTCAACTTGTTTTCGGTGCAGGAATATTTCTTCATTACCAGTACGAAGGATTCGTCGGCGAAGATCCAAATGAAAACCACAGTGGAGCATAATATCCATGCCCAGAACAACATCTTCATCAACGTCAGCCACCAGCACCGAGTGAACAAGAGAGGTTGAACCAAACTGAAGCGTCACCTGTATCTCACCGTAGAATCTAGCAGAATCTTTGGTAGCGGTACGCAGTCTCCTACTGGTCGGTAAAATCTTTTTCCGCACATCTTCTTTCGCATAATGATGGATGGTCGAACGATAGTTTTCGTGGCTCCAGTGTCTACCAGCATGCCATCTACATATAAGCTGTCCACGGGATGTCGCAGAGTTGCCAATTTAATGGTGTGAGGGGCTTCGGGAATGTTTGGGGTCGATTTCGCCCTCCAGGAGTCGACTCGTTCAAAGTTCTCCTGCTGCTGGGGTACTTCAGCAGGAGATTTTTCTTTTTGGGGGCAAGTATTTCTTATATGGCCTAGTTCTCCGCAGTTCCAGCATCTCACTGAACGCCTTCTTTTTGGAGATAACTTCATTAACCTCTCTACTACCGCTTCGACGTCGCTAACGGAGTGAACAGCATAGTCGTAGTTACCGGTGAGTTCCCTTAGTCGAGCAACTCCACGTGAGGCCTCCGTCGCCGCCTCAAACTCCAGGGCAATGGTCAAGGCACCCACAAGAGACTTTGGCCGCGCCAACCGTACAGCCCGCTGCAACTCGACGTCTCGAAGACCATCGGTGAAGGTTTGGACTGCCAGGCACTCCAGGAAATCCTCCGCTTCATTTGAATACGCAAGTCGTACCATTCTTGCTACTTCCGCCTCAAATTCCTGGATAGTCTCTCCATTTTTCTGCTTTCGGCTCTTTAACTGCATTCGGTACACCGGTTGTAGATGGTGTACCGGTGTAGTTGGCAACTTGCTGATTTTGTTTGTCTCACATGTTGGTCACTTGCTGATTCATGTTGTCCACTTGCTGATTTAAGTTGTCCACTTGCTGATTCAAGTTAGCCACTTGCTGATTTTGCTCATCACGAAGATGTGATATTTGCTGGGAGAACGAACTGGATAACTGATCTGATAGGGTAGACATCCGTTGCGATAGCTGGGACATATCTTCGCGCTGGCTGTTTATCTGACTGGACAACTGGGTCAGTTGTTGTGACTGTTCGTCTAGTTGGCTCGTCATTCGTTGCGACAGCTGGGACATATCTTCGCGTTGGCTCTTCATCTGACTGGATAGCTCCTCTTGCAGGCTCGCAATTCGTCCTGATAGCTCCTCTTGCAGCCGGGAAAGTTGTTGAGCTTTTTCTTTTTGCAGCCGGGAAAGTTGTTGAGTTTGTTCTTCTTGCAGCCGGGAAAGTTGTTGAGTTTGTTCTTCTTGCAGCCGGAAAAGTTGTTGAGTTAGTACAGAATTTGCTTTTTGAACTGGGTCTTTAAACTCCACAGCGTCAGGGTCCAAATTATTATTTAGTTAGTATTCACGGAGCCTTCTCAACAATACGGATTTGCTCCCAGTAGTTTCCAACTCTAATTCTTCGAGCTCTCTTCTGAGCTCAGCCACCAATAGTTCATTTATCTTTTTTCCAGGCATTCTTGTATCTTCACCCCACACCAATTTGCAACACTTATGGGGACTTTTACACAATTTATTTACAAAATTGTTAAGATACACAGAACTCTGCTGGATAACGTCTAACTACTTGACAATACAATGAACTCTTGTGAATACTAGAACTTGAACTGACGTTAACTGCCCATACATCCCCGTATATACAACATTATTTAATCTAGTCAGTGTATTTAGAACTTTCTAGAATCTTCTAGAAACATTATTTAATCTAGTCAGTGTGTTTAGAACTTTCTAGAATTTTCTAGAAACATTATTTAATCTAGTTAGTGTATATATATATATATATATATAAAAAGCCAGGGTAGTTCTTTGCTGGAACTAGTTAGGAAAAACTATTTGGTGTAATTTTTTGGGGATAGCAGCAAAAGGTAAAAAGTAAACTCTATGTAGTTACTAGTTACGCTAGCTTTCGGAAATTTTATTGACTTAAATCCATCATCAGGCAATCTACAATAGAATAAGGTAATGTCTTAATTAATTGTCCAAAGAAAAACTGAATTTTACTTACAACTATGTGAGGTTGAAAAAACTTATTGTTGGAATGACTATGAATTATCTGAAGAATATTAATGAATACACTAACCACTATGCAAATATGATTTACAACGATGTTGTATATATATATATATAGGTTTCAATAAATAATTTTTTTTTATTTGATCCAAAAATATTTTATTAATTTTATTTGAACCCTTGATATTATTTGAAATTGAAAGCAAATGATCTCTAATAACTGTTGTTAACGGTTAATTAACAGTTTGAAGGTTTGATTAGCATCCCTTGATACGAAAAAAGTAACCTGGTAATATTTGGGTGGCAATTTGAATTTGCCTGTGATAATATGCCATTAGTAGGAATCTAAATAAACAACATAATCAGTTTTAATTATAACAAAGTTTTCAGTATCCTGATCAAAAGTTCTTACATATGTAAATTAAACTACTTACATACTGACTGTTGTCGAAGTTTAACCTCATAGTAACAATGTTTATATTTCTTCCATCTGTCGTTACTTTTTTACTGGTGTCAATTACTTTTGTTTCCAATTTTAGGTTAAAGAAATCTCCAGCTATTTGTTCTAGTTGACCTAAAAAATAAATGAACAAAAATTTATACTGCCATTTTGTTTTTAACAGTTCTAACTGATTGGACAAATAATAAAATTGTAACATTTTAGTTTTACTCTTTATATTTATTTCTATTTTTAGATATAGTAAAACATCTTTCTGTTTTATAACGGTCATTTTGTTTCTAGAAACTAAGTTTTTATTAGATATTTTCTACCCTATTCTATTGTCTCTATTTAGATAGAATATACCGGAGAATATACCAGCGCTTTTTACGTTAGAATGCAAGAAAAACCGTTGTGACTCGAGAACAGATTCCTGAGAATTTGATTAGTTCAAGGCGACCGTTGGTTATGTGGTTATATCTTCTTTCTAACTTTTTTTGGCAAGAAGAAGCATGGTAACAACGCCTTCCAGGACTTTAACGTAAATAGAGCGTTCACCCGAATTCTAAATCTTTTGATTATTGATTTTACAGACCAGTATCGGAATTTTTCTTAGTTCGTTTATGTTTTTATAAGGCTAAATGCATACAGTAGTGCTCTGTTAATAAAGTGAAGTATCCACTATATAGCATTAAGTTTGGTGAAAAACTTTTATGGTTTTGTGCTTAGAATGACGGTAATCATCCTGTACGAGTTATCTAAGCAACCATTGTTTACTCAGCTTATGGAACATATTCAGCTTAAAGTGTGTGGTAAAGGTTTTTTTTGTAGTATTAATTAATGCAATATCCTACAAAATTATGGCTGTATTAATTATAAGATTAGCTTTGTTTTATAAATGTTTTAGACAATTCTGAAGAAAAGATTGTTTTGATAATTTTAGAACAGAAACAAAAGAACCATGTAATTTGCTCACTAAATTCACTATAGTTTTGTATTCGTTATTTTTTTACTGTATTCAAGCTGTAACAACTTTTTTTTATTTGCTTTATGTATAAAACATTCTCTTTTGTAAAAGTTTAACCAATACACCATTTTGTTTTATGTTCATTTATTTATGGTAATTTTTTTTATACATTTAATGTTCATCTTTGTAGTTATGCCGCAGTAATAGCTGTTAAGCTCATTACATACATTCTTGTAAACAATCAGACTTAACTTGTCCACCTTGTAACCGCTATTTTGTTGTTATTTAATATAGTTGTTATCTAAAATCTTAAAGCCTTCTTTTATATAACGAGTTTACTAATAACATCTCTTTCGAGTCTAAGAGCCCTTTCAGACGAGGATACTGTATGCGAGATACGCGTATCTAAGATACAGAAGCATGCACTCAAATGGAGCTTTTCACACTATATACATCGGACAATGCATGCAGTATCGCGATACCAAATTTCTGTATCTTGTCCATTCAGCCGCCGGCGACAGAATGCGTATCTCGGATACTGATTTATCATTATGTTATATGTACCTGTTCAGACAAGCATACTTTTGATAAAGTAGACATATCGTATCATAGGCGCAGGGTGTACTTCACAGTGGTTTTAATTAATTTATATTATTAGTAGTGGTGAATGTGTTGAGCTTGTTGTTTTAGTCATTCCCGCTTCAGGGAATGGTAGCTGCAATGCCAAATCCGCTGCCAATGGTGCCACGCAGAATGCATCGGATTGCCGAAAACAGCAAAACGCGTTATTTGTGATATCTGTAAGTAATTCGACTTTCAAATATGCTAATTAAAGCATTCATTGCTTTTCCATCTCTCTGGGTCTATCCAGTGCGTATTACTAAACGTATGCCATCTTACATATAGGGGGTATGCCGTCTTACCCATAGGGGTTGGGTGAGATGGATTTTTGATGTTTATATTTTCGATTATTTTTAAAATAAATTATAAATTTTGTTAAACTTTTAGATTGTTTACTTGCTATTAATAAATGACTATTTGATACAGGATTGCTCTTAATTTTGTTTCCCGTTTTGTAATAATAATCTCAGACCACGTTCCCCTACATTCCAAAATATTATAAAGTTCTTCGAACGATTAAATTGACATACGAAAATATTTAAATATTTTTGCACTAAATCTTGATAAAGTAAATTATACGGTCCTTTGCTTTCCCTTAAATCCACTATAGGATGGACCCACATAGTACGTCTCTTTTTATTTTTTTATTTTTTTAAATATACCATAACATCCATAATAAAACGCACTGCACTGCGGCTAACTTCTGAAGTGACTGAAGAAAGGTTCGTTAATAAAAATTATCAAATACAGCAACCAGCAAAACTTGGAGCCCCGATTCTGTATGCAGGATACACGTATCTAAGATACAGAAAAAGCATGCACTTAAATGGAGCTTTTCACACTACATCGGACAATGCATACAGTATCGCGATACCAAATTTCTGTATCTTGTCCATTCAGCCGCCGCGCCAGCGACAGAATGCGTATCACGGATACTGATCTATCATTATGTTATATGTACCTGTTCAGACAAGCATACTTTTGATAGAGTAGACATATCGTATCATAGGCGCAGGGTGTATTTCACAGGAGTTTTCATTCATTTATATTATTAGTAGTTGTGAATGTGTTGAGCTTGTTGGTTTAGTCATTCCTGCTCCAGGGAATGGTGGCTGCAATGCCAAATCTGCTGCCAATGGTGCCACGCAGAATGCATCGGATGGCCTAAAACAGCAAAACGCGTTATTTCTGATATCTTTAAGTAATTCTACTTACAAATATGATAAATAACGCATTCATTGTTTTTCCATCTATCTGGCTCCATCCAGTGCCTATTACTAAACTTATGCCATCTCACACATAGGGTGTATGCCGTCTTACCCATAGGGATGAGATGGTTTTTTGATATGTTTTTATTTTTGATTATTTTTAGAAGAAATTATAAATTTTGTTAAACTTTTAGATTGTTTACTTGCTATTAATAAATGACTATTTGATACAGGATTGCTCTTTATTTTAATTTTGTTACCAGTTTTGTAATAATCTGCTTTTTTGAAATCTATGCCACCTCAGACCACGTTCCCCTACGTTCCAAAATATTATGAAGTTCTTCGAACGATTGAATAGACATACGAAAATATTTAAAAAACTTGAATGGGCCTTGCACTAAATCTTGATAAAGTAAATTATAGGTTCCTTTGCTTTCCCTTAATTCCACTATAGGATGGACCCACATAGTACCTACGTCTCCTATTTTTTTTTTTTTAAATATACCATAACATAACGCACTCTTCAACATCCATAATAAAACGCACTGCACTGCGGCTAACTTCTGAAGTGACTAAAGAAAGGTTCATTAATGAAAATTATCAAATACAGCAGCCAAAAAAACTTGGACCCCCGATTCTGTATTTCGCATACCGTATCTCGCATACAGTATTCTCGTCTGAAAAGGCTCTAAGAAATACACGGTAGGTGTGTGGCTATCATTCTCACAGAACTTTTGATTAAAGGATATTTTCTTTATAGTGTAACGGGATAACCGAATAAGGAAAGAACCCTTACTTAAAAGACTGTTTTTAGGTTATGTTTTAGTGACTGTATTCCAGAATATTCTAAGTTCTTCTAGTATGTAGAAAATTAGTTTGTCCTATATAAGTATTCTACCCTCCATATATATAAGGGAAGTTAAGGGGAGTTTGAGTAGTTCATTGTTAATGTAAAACTGTTTAAACGTTTTTTAGCATCTCTATTAATGCATTTATTTTTTCTTGTTTTTATAAAAATATAGTCTTTCATATTTAGCTTAATTTAGTTTATCCTCCCTTTACTGACTACCGTAACATCTTGCATCCACGACTTTCTCTACGTACTCCCTAATTGCCGTTCGAAATTGGTTACCGTTTCTGTTCGTTAGTATTCATTCTTGTTTCCTTGATTTTATTTTTTTATTTTCGTGTTTTGTTTTCTATTTTTGACGATTTTACCATATCTTTTGTCTGTTTTCAGGTTTTTATTTTTTTTACATTGTATTTTGTAATTTTTCCGGTTTTGTCGTTTTGTAATCGTTTTTTTTTATTTTTTACTTTATTCTTTAATTTAGAATTTTTATGATATTTTTTCGGTTTTCTTCTTTTTTGTTATTGCCCTTTCAGTTATTTTTCATTATTTTCTCGTTTGTAATCATTTTTGGAACGAAGTTCCCTTTCGGGCGTTACGACCAGTTACGACTGAGGCTAGAGGCTAGCCGGAAAAAATTCAGACCAAAATATGTCACGACACGACACCACACGACACACGCATGTTTCTCTGTGTGTCTGTCTCTCTCTCTCTCTCTCTCATAGATAGATATATTCCAATTCAAAAGACACTAATTTAAATTAAAAGAAAATGTACATTAAAAAGAAAATACTGTAGAATAAAATAAGTACCTATAATAGTATTATATTTTATTTCATCCTGTTTTTATAAATTAATAAATTCTTAAACATTTTAAAAATAGTTCGTAACTTGACTAGTTAGGTACGTCAAATTACCTTAACTGTCAGTTACTGTCAAATATTTTAACTTTAAAATTTTGTATTAAATTGTTAATTCCTGTTTTAAATTTAATTGAAATAAAAAGTAATTCTAGGTAGATGTATGTCATCTAAACCTCTGATATTGTATTAATATAAATATTAAAAGAAACGAGCTGTTGAAAATATTCAGGTAATAATGGATTTACTATTTTCTATTTTGCTCTGAACAGTGTAGTGTCGCGACTTTGTTAAGTTTATACAGGTTTTTTGTAAATAATAAATAATAAAATAATAGAAAATAATAACAATAATGAATCCTGACAGTGTTTCTGCACAAGTTTCGGATATTGCTGATAGAGTTAGGTAAGTAGACATTATGCTTATGTATGTATAAACACTTTGTTGTGTTTACAAATTACAATTCCTTCACTAATTAATCGAAAGAAACTTCGTTCCATCCGGGTGCCCCTTGACAATTTTTTTGTTTTTTTTGTTTCTCTACATTTTTTTCTAGTTTTTGAGCTATTTTTAATTTTTTTATTATTTCATATATTTAATTTTATCTATTAAAAAAATCTAACAAATTTTTTGCTCCCTTTTTTAATTTTTTCTTCCTATTTTTTTGCAATCTAATTTTTTTATGTATCTTTTTTATTATTTTTTTTTTTTTGATCATTTTAAACAATTTTGCTAGTTGTATTTTAAACTGATCAAGATAAAACAAATAGCAGCAAGGTGATACCCATATTTAACAGGAGTATAAAGTCCAAAATAAATTTGATGACGTTCAATACCTACTCGTAGTTGTAGAATGCTATTTTCTTTAATTATGATTTTATTATTTGTTTTATATGACTTGCTCTACATATATTTCTTATTCTAGTTGTAGATAGAACATAAAATTATATAATCAATATTTATAAATTTTACCCATAACATAGTGGGTAAGTCCGTTCCTAGTACTTCTGTATACCAAAACACAGCCTTCACTATCAACATCTGTCAAATACATAGAAGGACTTTTCATTTTTGGATACGAAACTCTAAAATGTGAATGGAGGTTGTCCATACTGTTTAAAAAATCTGCGAAATATCTTCCTGTAGCTTTTATCGTCACTTCATACCTAAAAGAATAGTAGACAATACAATTTATAAATAAGTGTCACTCTAACAGCAAGGTGATTATACCAGATTAGAAGTCTTTGGTTTTATCCTGACGGGTTACTATTATATACTCTGACTAGTACATGAACACGTTCATAAACTATAAAATGCACAAGTCCAGTACATTTATTAGTTCATGGTTTATGGTCCCTGTTGAAATTTATTCTTTGTTGAGTAACGCAAAAGTTTTTGGTTTTAAACAGTGTGAGATGTCTATATTGACCTTAACATAATTTTAAAAAAGAAGAAAAATGTCAGATAATAAACAAATTTCTTTATACATAGTATTTTTCATTTAAATATTTTTTTACTGAAGTTTCTGAGCTTTTAGAGTTTATCAATATAAAGCAAAGTTTAATTTAATCTGTGTTATAAAGAGTACAGAGTACAAAGTACCTAAAGCGCAAGTCCTGACAAATTAACCATGCCTCGAACCAAGGATAGATTTGACCGTACATGAACGCGTTCATGTACGAATCAGAACCTTTGTTGGAACGGCACCTTGATCGTACATTGGATTATTCGATGCTCTGTTGGAACAAACCTTATGTAAATTTATACAACAATCATAAGACCCAAACCATTTTACTAATATTAATGAAACCTCATTTTAAGGAAAATTAAACAAAATTTTAAACATCAATTGTCTTCTTTCATTGTTTGTATTAAACCAAATTTTAAACATCTATAGCCTTTTTCATTGTTTGTATTAAGCTTGATGCATAAGAAAACAATATCTGTCTTTTCCTAACTAATGTGGATCCTAACATTGACTTGAAAACCTACGCAGATCGAACCAAAACCAAGAACTGCTCTAAGAATAATAAGCGTCCATCAACTTTTTCACAGTTGGTATCACGTTTAATTCAATGGAGGGGCATATCATTGCAGATTCTTGGATTCTCTCTGATTCTTAGTCAACATTGAGGCAAAACCAAGTAACAGACACGTTGCATTTCATTTTTATATCGAATGGTAGTGTGTCTGAGAAGTCAATGAATCGGGACTTCATTTCATTCTGATTTTTGAAGATAAATATCTCTACAAAAATATGTACTAAAATTGTTACTTTAAGTGACCAAGACTTAAAGAGAAATTGCAAAGGAATGAAAAGTGAGCTTGGGAGCAGAAAAGGAAAACTGGGACAATTGTGGTAAACACAAAAGGGAAATGTGGAACAAAAAGGAAGTCAAACTGCAAGTTTTTTTTAGTAACAGAGAGAGTAAATTAAACGCTAGAAAAAAATCAGGATCTTCAGAAAGATTTAGCAAGCGCTGGATTTATTATTCATTTATTATGGTGGAAAGACAAATTTTTGAAGGTAAAAGAAAAGCAGTAAGACCTCAAAAGATACAGCTACTGCCTGATAGAATGAAAAAACGGTATGATTGAGCAAAAAACAGTAAAAACTTGACTGCTGAAAATTGCAAAAAAGTATTGTTCTTAGATGAGAGTCACTTTTTGGCACAAGGACAACGGTCTCGTTTCGTCAGAAAAAGTATCAATGAAAAACTAATGCCAGCTCATATTAATCAAAAAGTTAAACATCATCTAAAGTAGATGTTTTGGGGCTGCTTTTCTTATAAAGGTACCGGATACCTCGTAACAATCAAAGGTATTATGAATTCTCAAGAAAACAAAGACTGGAAAGGAAATTAGAAGGAGATCTGAGAAAAGTGGATGCCAATAAACAAGTCGTTTTTTAACAAGATTAGGCTCCTTGCCTCGTCTCCAAGATGATGACAAAATATTTCAAGAACAAGAATATACTATTCTTTAAATGGCCAGGAAACTCACTGGATCTCAATCCAATTGAAAATCTGTGGGCGTTTGTGAAAGCTAGACTGCGCAAAATGGATTACACAACAAAACAAAAATTGATGAAGGCTGTAATCCAGATATGGTGTCGAGATCCACCAAATCACAGAAACCTGTAAAAACCTGTTGACTCGGTGCTTGCTAAAACGTCTTCAAGAAGTTATTAAATCGAAAGCAGGACATATTTCAGATTAAAACAATGTTTGTTGTATTGGTTATTCTATTTTGTTTGTCTATAAGAAATAAATATTGATTTGCTGAATTTTACACCGGTGTTCACATTAATTCGCACAGTACTCTACTTGAATGAAAAGAGAAATATTGACTTGCAAGAGGAAGCTAATACACTATCCTGGCAAGTCAGCTACAACTACATCTTTTAAGGATAAAAAATTCTTTATTTAATACCATTTGGTTTGGTTAACCTTTAACCTTGAATATAATTCTCTAAAGAAATACATATGTGTCAACTAGAAAGTGGTAGAAAATCAAATAATGATTTGAGATATTAACAATAAAATCAATTATTCCTGTTTCTAGTCAATATCTTCAAAGTATCCAATTGGTATTGTCAATAAAACCTTATAAGACTACTTTCTAATAAAAAATAATACATTTATGAATGATACACTTTATAATTTATTTTTCAAAGGAAAATGTAACACTATTAGTTGATTGTCAAAAAAATCTGTTTTCTTTTAATACGTTTGGTCATTTTGATTCTAAACACTACAAGCGGTCTCATTTTTTTTAATTTCTAAATATTTTAAAAACATATTAAGTGTTTCATCATTTAAAACGTCATCCGCAAAGCTATAATCGCTTTTGGTAGGTGTAGACAAATGTATGGCAAGAACTGGGGCCTGAACCCCAAAATGAACCAGACCACTGTCAGGGCTATTAGGTCTCATTAAGACAAGGTGTTCTAAACTTCTAATCCTATTCTAGAGATGATGGGTGTTTGTATTTTATATAAAGCTTACCCAAAGTTACTAAAAAACCTTACAAAACATCGTCCAAAAAACATCATGACATCATCAGTTGATTGTGATGTAAGGTTCGCTAATGCTGAAGCCAAACAAGCCATGGTATTATCTGGATATGTTTGATGGGTGTTGAAAACAGTATACATTCTACATGCTGCAGTATCAAGTATCTTTTGCCATATTTCTTCACCATATTCAAGCTGCAAAAAAACAATAATTTAGTTCTAAATACATTTGTTACAGTTAATGTAATATGCAAATTAGTTGGGTTCGAATAAATCCTACCAAGCTTTTTGTAGTTTTATTTATTTTAATACAACGACAAGTAGAAAACAGAATGTATCTAAAACTAGAGGCACATCTGCCCTTATAGAGACTCAAGTGCTTATCTGTATTATACATCAAAATAACTAAAATCTTTTTTTAAGTTGAAATCGTGTTAAAAAAGTTGTATCTCTATATTTGTGTTAATTTTTTTAAAGTAAGCAAATATTTTAGGCCACAAAGATGTTAATTACTTATTTGGGAGATACGATGTTGTCACTTGGTCCACATGGTTTATTTCTTGTATAGTGTTTAAAATGTAAAATGATAAAGAAATATATTTAAAAGTAAAGTTTAAAGAACAGGTACATTACAAGTAAGTAAAGAGTTACCTTATAATTATCAAAAGAGCTAAAAACATATACTATCAAATTACTCTGACAAGCGCTAAAAGTGTTTCAAAAGAAACTTGATCCATAATAAACGATTTTCGTAACAAAACTTAACTCAGCTCAATAACTTTTAATGATTGTATTGTGAATATTCAGCCTGACACCTTGTCAATATGTTTAATAAATTTGAAAATAAAACCATTTACCCTTTTAAGGGTTTGTTAGTCTTTTTAAGCAAATTTTAAAGGTTTATGTATTTGTTGTGATTTTATATTACTTAAGTTTTAATATTATGTCTTTAATGACTTTGAAATTTTGCCACGTGGTAGATACTTTGTATGACGAGTCTCTGATGAAGGTTTTATAACCGAAAGCGCTTAGCCGATAATAATAAATTCTACACACTTTGTACAAAACTTTGTCTTTTATTGATAACTAGTGTAATTGTTGTATAAACATTTCTTACCCCAACCCATTTAAGGGATGGGAGAGAAATTTTTAAACACCAGATGTTAAGTTGAAAGAAGACAAATACATCTGTGAAAACCGCATTCGAATAGGATCAGTAGTTTTCATGTGATGCGCGCACAAACATACAGACAGACAGACAAAAAAATCTAACCATATTTTTGGGTTCTATTTCGATGTACCCTTGACGTCGTTCGCGTGGCGTGTCGATTTTTGTATAAAAATTTCTTTCCTAACCGCGTTAAAGGGGTGGGGGAAGAAAGATTTATACACAAGATGTTAAGTTGAAAGAAGACAAATACGTCTTTGAAAACCGCATTCGAATACGATTAGTAGTTTTCATGTGATGCGCGCAGATCCCGATACATTACATAATTTTATGTACAATAAATTAAAGTGGCATGTTTATTATTATTTTTATTATTACAATTTTGACAGAAATCAAACCTCAGATTTATAACTTCATATATGTTATAAAAGCGGTTCTCAAACAATTTTACGTCCCGTGTTGTATTGCCAAAATTAAATAGCCAAACCTGGGAATTAAAAGTAGGTTTGGCAACACTGTATATCCAGAGGATATAGTTATATATGCTGGCGCGGCGGGCGATGATGTTTCAAGAAAAATTTCGAATGCCATCGAATTATCTCGATGCAAGATACACGGCTATAAATAGAGAAACGCGTTTACAGTTGTGGCCTTTTGTTTAAAGACAGTTGTTTTATTACAATTAGTTAAAGTTAAGCAAGAAATTTAGTTCTCTAACGCTGAGTGTTTTCTATGCTGCAAATATGGATAAAATTCTAATTGCGGCCAAACACAACCTAAACGAGGAAGAACCTTGTACTACGTCTGATTTATGAGGATTTAAGTCTAAAACCCGAAAGTATGACCAAGCTTATTTGTTTAAAAGTATAAGCAGCTGAATTTGTAATGGCAAAATATTGATGGCATTTGCAATGATAAACCCCAACCCTTCTCTAATAAATACAATAGTTTGTCAGCACTTGACAGGAAGTAATCCTCAGATATTATTTGGAGATATTGCATGATTCATCGGGAAGCTTTAGGGTCCAAACCCTGTTCTAAATATTGTTTATAAAGTAGTTTACTACATAAAAACTAGCGTATCTACGAACTGAGTAGTGAAATAGTTGTATTTTTGAAGGAAGAAGGTCAAACTTCTTATTGGATATATTTGAAAAACTTAACTAAAAGAACAAATCTTTTTGTGAAAAAAATGCGTTTATAGAAAAACAAGTTAAGAGAAAACTGTTTTGATATGTTTCTCACATTGTGTAGAACTATCCATGATTTTCCACAGGAAGAGAATCATAAAACTGTAATCTTAAAAATCATAGCGGGCAATTTAGATAACCTGAGTACGAATTTTCGACGTTACCTTTTGGCAGAAGAAGATTTCAATTTATCCAATTGGAATTGGGTTTGTAATCCATTTGACAGTGAACCTAATGGCCTAACACTAAAAGAAGAAAATTAACTAATAAACGTGTCGTCCAGCACTTCACTTAAAATGGGTTTTAGTTCCAAAGCCTTAACAAATTTGTGAATCTAACTTCCAAATGACTTCTCAGTAATAAAAGCCAAAGTGATACGGATTTTTTTAGTTTTACCCACGTCTTATCTTTGTGAAATAGGATTTGCTGCTGCTACTTCGTTAAAATCTAAATATCGAAATAAGCTTCAATTAGAAAAAAAACTCAGAGTCGTCATTTCCAATGTGGTACCCAACTTAGAGAGATTATGTGCCACAAAGCAAGCGCATTTCTGTCATTAGTCCTTGAATTGTAAGAATATTAAAAACTTGTTAGACTTAAATTAAGTTTATAGTTCAATATTTGACAATAAAATTTTTTAAATCGGTTTTAATATATATATTTTTTAATTTACTGCGCCCCCCTTTTCAGAACATACAAGAAAAATAAGTAAACTTAATATAATAATTTAAAAGATTTGATTAGTCTTTTTATTATTGAAATAGTATTGAAAATAGAAATAATACAAAATCAAATAAAGTACGTTTTCAAAAGATATTTTAAAAAAATATTGTATTTTTATACTTATATTTATTTGTTAACAGAATATTAAAACCAAATAAGTTATTATTCTTCTCTACATAAAATCTACTTTGTACCAAACTTTTTTATTATATTTGGGAAATATTTATGGATATTTTTCAAGTAAACACAATGAGCTTAATGAAACCAAGTTTTAATGAGCTTTCATTATACTCTCCGGAGTTTTTGAATCAAAAGTATGGAATCATCTATAAAATTACCAAAAAAACAAGTAAATCATCCACTGTCAGTAGCGTTACAAATTGTAAATAAAAACTTGCACGTTATCGTTTTTAGACAGACCGACAATTATTTCATTTCAAAAATAAACTTCTACGGAGCCCCATCTATCTAGCGGTCCAAATTGAGAAATGTGAGGTTTAAAACAGTGCTCTGAATTGGTCATAATTAGTCACTAGGTCCGACTAATTGGTCATTTATATAGAAATTTTTGCAATAAGTTTAAAATATCAAGGTCATCCAAAAAAATTTAACGGCTCAATTCGATCGTAGAGAGCTCAATCAAATTGAATTTAATTGGTCACAAACTGGTCAAAATTGGTCAGTATATGATGATAATTGGTAAGTGTTATTGACGGAGTTATTAACTAAATAATGACATTCAAAGACAAGCAAATTTTGTGAGCGACCCAAAATTAAAAATTTGCAATTAAAAAAAAAAAGATTTTTGTACAACTGTCATTAAAAGTGACACTTTTAATGATAGCAAACAATGTTAAAAACGATTGTTTACATAGCAGCGTGTTAAAAATACTTTTAACACGCTGCCATGTAAACAAGTTTACTTTTAACACGGTTTAGTTTACTTTTAACACGGTTTAGTTTATTGTCATTGCAAATTTGCTCATTTCATTATTAAAATAGGGAAGTTGTACAAAAAACATTGTATGGTATTTGTGTTAAAAGTGATTTTATTTTGTTCGTGAAATTGTTCAATTCGCTCCGCTCATTTCACAAACGTTTTCACTCACAAAATAAAACGTCACTTTTAACACTCATATCATAAATAACTATTCTAAAGCTAGTGTTATATTAATTGGTCACCCCTCTCTAAGATCCTTTGAAACAGGTGACCAATCCTTCTGACCTATGACCAATTCGTGACGAATTAATATAACACTAGAGGAGTTTTAAATTACAATATTTCAACTGTTCCTACCTTTAGAAATATTTTTTTTGAAACGCAAATTTTTGATTTTGGGCCGCTCACAAAATTTGCTTGTCTTTGAAAGTCATATTAAGTTAATAACTTCGTCAATATCGCTGACCAATTATCATCATATACTGACCAATGTTGACTAGTTTGTGACCAATTAAATTTAATTTGATTGAGCTCTGTACTATCAAATTGAGCCGCTAAAAGTTTTTGGATGACCTTAATATTTTAAAGTCACTGCAAAAATTTCTGTAAAAATAAATAATTAGTCGGACCTAGTGACCAGTTATGTCCAATTCGGAGCACTATTTTAAACTTCAAATTCCCCAATTTGGGCCGCTAGATAGATGGGGACTGACCTTGAAAGTCATAATTTAGTTTATAACTCCGTCAATAACGCTGACCAATTATCATTATAAACTGACCAATTTTGACCATTTTGTGACCAATTAAATTCAATTTGATTGAGCTCTCTACGATCAAGTTGAGCCGCTAAAATTTTTTGGATGACCTTGATATTTTAAACTTATTGCAAAATTATTTGTATAAATGACCAATTAGTCGGACCTAGTGACCAATTATGACCAATTAGTGACCAATTCGTAGCACTGTCTTAAACCTCAAATTTCTTAATTTGGGCCGCTAGATAGATGGGGCTCTTCTGCGGCCCTAAAAAACAAAGAACTAACAAAAAAGCTGTCTTTACATTATTCTTAGTATATCGATAATCTAAATACTTACTCTTGTAATGTCACTCTAAAACCATCAATATGGCAACAACAATTTATAACTCCTTCCTTAATTTACAACAGACTTCAATGTTGCCGGTACTTAAGAAAATGTCTTTAAATATAAATAATACATATAAAGTTGCTTTAATTCTTTAGTGAAGACTCCATTGAAATATTAAGTACCGAGTTAAATAAGTTATATATTTTTTAAGAATATATTTATATTATCTTTGTAAAAATGTCATTGACCAACAATTAAATATAAACTTAGAAATTTTAGGAAATATGTCTGAAAATCTGGATTTGAAAGCCGATCTCTCTGATAGAATTAGGACGCGTCTTTATGTTAGTAAATAGTGCTTAGATAAACTATAATATTCTACGTATTATACTCGTACTAGCAGACCCGGCGAACTTCGCACAGCCTATCACTAATCTTTTTTCCATTTTTTTTTTATTTTTACGATAAATTTTTTGTATTTTTTATCATATTTTCTCGTTAGTTACCAGTTTTTACTATTATTTATAGTACCTTGTAATTTATCGGTTAGGTATATTATATATTAACTGCGCCACCTAACGGTGGCGTCATAGTTCTTAGGTAAGTAAGTTTTGCTCTTTTAAATATATGAGATATCAACTGCGCCACCTTACGTTGGCGTCATAGTACTTAGTTATGTAAGAATTACAGGTGTAAATTTATAACATCTCAACTGCGCCACCTTAGGGTAGCGTCATAATGATTAATTTCGTAATAAACGCGTCCGATCGCTGCAAAATTCAAAGTGCTATAAGGAAAATCGCGGCCTCCGATGCGCTATTTATAGGCACGTTACCGCCGACCCGGCCGGCCAGTACCACCGCAAGCGCTACGTCTCGCAATTTTAAATCTGTAATATCTTCGAAAATATTCATTTAAATCTTGTACTGTAAAGGACGATATAGATCTATATTAAATCAACTATTTATTTAAGCTATTTAATTTTTTAAGAATTAATGCTGTATTGGTTAAAATCGCTTTGAAAATTAGCCATTATTTGTCGTAAAAAGTAAATGACAAAAAAATGTTATTGTGGGATATCCATAAGTGATAGACATATACCATCACGGAGTTTTCTGTAGACCTTTTCAATGTGTACAAATAATTAGTACATTATTTTGATAAATCTCGTAGGGTTCAGCCTGCGTTTGCAATGTAAACGGAAAAAAACTGATAATTAACGACATCACATTAGAAACCTCAAAAATAACAGTATTTATCTACTATTTTATGGATGTTATTATACATATAAACCTTCCTCTTGAATCACTCTATCTATTAAAAAAACCGCATCAAAACCCGTTACGTAGTTTTAAAGATTTAAGCATACAAAGGGAAATAGGGACAGAAAAAGCGACTTTGTTTTATACTATGTATTGATATTGATATTGATGTATTAATACTACTGAATAGTTAAAATTAAACCACACTTGCCAGAGAGCTATTACCTTATCTAAGTAAAGGCACAACTAGTAAATATAAGGCCAAACAGAATCTCCTTATAAATCCCTACCCCGCAAATGTAAAAAAAATTGAATAAGTGTAGCATATATTCTGAGACTTTGACTTTTTCTCAAACCCAAATATTCATATTGGACAAATACTGGGAGTAGGAAAATCACCCTTGGTAATGTCGTGTTGAAAGTTGATAAAGTTGATTATGACCTAAAGAAGGACTTTCCTTTTACTCTAGGGAGGTTGCAAAATGGATCAAAAAATGTAACCCAAATGTCGCGTTTAAAGGAAAGATGTATTTCTTCGCTTTATTGACTATAAAAAGGCGTTTCACCGATTTAAATATACCGAACTAATAAACATACTCTCGTAATACTGAATAGAAAATAAAAATGTTTCCCTGTACTGGGGGAAAAATAATATATACTTAGAACAAATCGTTCAGAGGTCCTTAGAAAATATAGAGAGGAGAGTTATAGTCAACGGAGTATATAAAAATAACCTAAGATACGTTTATGATTTATGACACCGTTATAATAGTGAACAATGTTTAAGAGTTGCAACAAATATTGAACGCAATGTTAAAATCAGAGGATGACATGGGACCGAAATTAAACAGAAAAAATAAAAGTGATGGCTGTCACACGTACTTAAAATTACACGCAAATATCTATTTAGATGACAAATGAATAGAAAAGGTAAACAAGTTTTAATATACCTTGGTTGCTGGATAACGCATGACCAGGGTGAAAACGCATGACCTTTATCATACCAGCCAGTATAGAAAATGTCAGATCGGCTTTTCATGAATGAAAAACCTTCTAACAAACCCTACCTTATCACTGGATGTTCGTTATCGTTTAGGATATCTTGGACAGAACATATAACAAACGAAAATATTCTGCAAATGTTCGGAACCGATAGAAAACTTCTGAAAATTATTAAACTGCGCAAAACTGGTTACGTGGCCGAACACTACCCGTCACGAGAAGATGCATCTTTATACGCTTACAAAAATTTAGCAGTAATAAAAAAAATCGGTGAGATTATTTGTGTTGTTTTGGGGATTTTAGTTGGTAATCTTAAAAATTATAGTTTTTTTTAATCTCACTTGGAGAGTCAATCATTTTTGTGTAACCACCACAAATTTAACTTCACAGACATATGTAGGTATCCTAGATAGGGAAAAAACGGTTTAAAATGAAATGTTTGGAAATGACCCAAATTAAAAGAAACGAAAATTGTATCAACAGAAAATCAGATAGGTAATATATATATTGAGAAGGATTTTTTTTCTGGGACACGTTCTCGCAGTGGAATTCTGAGAATGTCATCCTGCATTTAGATATTGGTTGCTTAAATTGACATATAACTTTTGTATGATGTGATTTTTGTTAAGTTTTTGTTCAAATTTTAAAATATAAAGAAAATTAATAAACACGTAAAAAAAGGTACTGATCAAAATATTATCTATATATATATATATATATATATATATATATATATATATATATATATATATATATATATATATATATATATATAAAATGAATGTTTGTCTGTATGTCTGTATGTCTGTATGTACTCAATGAACTCAATAACTACTGGACCGATTATTATGAAAATTGGTATTTATATGTATTTTTCCACGGAGAAGGTTTGTATGATATGCTCATTGATGCCACCCGCCACCAGGTGGCGCTGCAGACTAGCAACTTCTGTACCGATTAACCGATTGTCATGAAAATTGGTATGTATATGTATTTTTCCACGGAAAAGGTTTGTATGATATGCTCACTGATGCCACTCGCCACCAGGTGGCGCTACAGACTAGCAACTTCTGTCCCGTTTAACCGATTGTCATGAAAATTGGTATGTATATGTATTTTTCCACGGAAAAGGTTTATATGATATGCTCATTGATGCCACTCGCCACCAGGTGGCGCTGCAGAGTAGCAACTTCTGTCCCGTTCAACCGATTGTCATGAAAATTTGTATGTATATGTATTTTTCCACGGAGAAGGTTTGTATGATATGCTTATTGATGCCACTCGCCACCATGTGGCGATGCAGACTAGCAACTTCTGTCCCGTTCAACCCATTGTCAGGAAAATCAGTATGATGATGTATTTTTAACGGGTAAGATGAATATGATATTCGTATTAATGGTAGTTACCACCAGGTGGCGCTTCCATGTCTCAAATTCAATACTGAATAATAGATATCTACACGAATTCGTATAAATATAAGTTCGAAAAATATATTTTTGGTGCGATAAGTAAAACAAAACTATAAACTTTCTTTCCTTCTCTATCTCTTCTTCTCTTTTATTTTTCTTAAATTTATTTTAGCTGCTGGCGTAGCAACGCGCGCCGGGTACAGCTAGTCATTAAATAAAAATTAAGGAGTAATTAGAAGTAGAGACCAGAGCTAAAAAGTGGTGTAGCAAAGAGACAGAAAGTTAAGTAACAGGAAGAAGGTATGGGAAAGAATTGAAGTGAGAAGAAAGGAAACACAATTCTATTTCTGTTTGTAGATTGTTTTATAATCATAATCATATACTTTAAAATTATGTCTCTACTCTAAATGTTGATTAATCGATAAAAATTGACAACAGCTGATTTGGTCAAAAATTATTTTTCGGGTTTTGTTTTAAGAGTTTCGTGACCTAAAGCAGTTTTGACAGAAAAATGTGCGATTAAAATACTTTTTTTTAGGATAATGGTGTCGTGGGACACCAGGTAGAAACGAAGTTCCTTTGGCTAATGTAGAATCGACACAATTTGCAAAAAAAATCGTGATCAATTTTATGTAGGTTTTCTTGATTTTTCTCTTAAATTTTGCTGATTAGTTTTTATTTAAGTACAGGAAAGTATTTAGGAAATTCAGTATTTTAGGAAATAATAAATTACGTAAAATAAAAAAAAAAGTGTGCGTGTAACCTTAACGCGCGATTGAAGTAAAACTTATTTGACGTAAGTATTGCAAAATAAATATTAAATTACAATTCAATTATATTTATTTTCTATATCTATATATATATATATAAAAAAGGATGTGTTTTTATGTACGAAATCGATGAACTCAAAAACTACTAAACCGATTATTATGAAAATTGGTATATATATATGTATTTTTCCACGGAGAAGGTTTATATGATATGCGCATTGATGCCACTCACCACCAGGTGGCGCTGCAAAGTAGCAACTTCTGCCCCGTTCAACCGATTGTCATAAAAATTGGGATGTATATGTATTTTTCCACGTAAAAGGTTTATATGATATGTTCATTGATGCCAATCGCCACCAGGTGGCGCTGCAGAGTAGCACCTTTTGCCCTGTTTAACCGATTGTATATGTATATGTATTTTTCCACGAAGAAGGTTTGTATGATATGCTCATTGATGCCATTCGCCACCAGGTGGCGCTGCAGAGTAGCAACTTCTGCCCTGTTTAACCGATTGTCATGAAAATCAGTATGATGATGTATTTTTAATGGTTAATATGAATATGATATTCGTATTAATGGCAGTTGCCACCAGATGGCGCTTTCAATAAACGAGCAACCACTACTTATTTGATTACTTTATATCACGCCACCGTAAGGTGGCGCAGTTAATATCACATAAATTTAAACGAGCAATCCTTATCTATTTATATATATAAAAAGGATGTTTGTATGCATGAAATCGATAGACTCAGAAACTATTTGACCGATCAATATTAAAATTAGTATGTACATGTATTTTTCCACGGAGAAGCTTTATATGCTATGCCCATTGATGTAACTCGCTACCAAGTGGCGCTGTAAAGTATCGACTTCCGCCCCGTTCAACCGATTGTCATGAAAATCAGTATGATGATGTATTTTTAATGGGTAAGATGAGTATGATATTCATATTATTGGAAGTTACTACCAGATGGCGCTTCCATTAAACGAGCAACCACTGTTTATTTGATTAGTTTATATCACGCCACCGTAAGGTGGCGCAGTTAATATCACATATATCTAAATGAGCAATCCTTACTTAACTATTATGACGCCACCGGAAGGTGGCGCAGTTAATATCACTTATTTTTAAACGAGAAATTTTTACTAAATTAAGTATTGTTATGCATCTAATATATTTTATAGATAAACTACAAAATATAACGAAAAAAAAATAGTATAAACCTGATAACTAACGAGAAAATATGATTAAAACGATAAAATCAAAATAAATTGAAAAAACGAAAAATTAAAGAATGACATAAATGATTTGCGGTACGAAGTCCGCCGGGTCAGCTAGTACTTTACAAAAAATGATATAATGTTATATTTAGGTTATATTATTTATTAGAAATAGGAATTTGAAAGTTTTCATTATTTTGTACATATGAAATAATTTTGAAAATTTTGAAATATTTGGAAATTTTGAAAATTTTGAAAATTTGAAAATTTTGAAAATTTGGAAATTTTGAAAATTTGAAAATTTTGAAAATTTGGAAATTTTGAAAATTTGAAAATTTGGAAATTATGAAAATTTTGAAAATTTTGAAAATTCAAATTATCAACTAAAATAACAAAATAGGTATGTCTCTTTATTTTTGTTTGACAACATAAAATTACATAGAAATAGAAATAAAATTACAAAAAAAGTTTATTATTATTATTATTATGAGTAATTCTTATTAATCAGTCTCGTCATTAAATTCTATTGCTGAAACTATTGGCTTGAGGGAGAAAGATAAAGGTATTATACACTACTCGCTTGTGTATACGACTGTAGCGCCTGTGCACGTCTCATTTAACGGTTTTTCGTTACGGTTTTACTATTACATTTTTTTTTCAGTTCGGTCGCGCAACAAAATTCCTATCTCCTCCAAGCCTGCCGTAAGGAACTTCGTTCAAATTATTATTTATACAATCACACATTAAGTGCTACTATAAAAGAACAAGGACCATTGATAAATTGGTTTTTATTTTAATTTTCAAAAACTCACAATGCCGGTTTGATGCTGATGTTCAGTATGCAAGTGTTACACAATATTTTTTTGTCGAATCCTTGCTATAATTATTGATTATTTGATGATGTTATCAATTGAGTTTAGTTGGCATTCTTTTAAAAGGTAGTATGGACTTTTTACTAAATTTGATTCGATCGGCTGGATTTTAAGAAATCTAAGAAATAGAACTTAAATTTTTTTTATATAATTTTTAAATGACCGTATCTATATTCCATTAATTTGTTTAAGATATATCAAAAATTAAGTTACTGCTAAACCGATTCATGCTTCGGTGTAATTATTAAAATTGGAAAGTAATTAGTATTTTAAAAAGTTCTTATACAATTGTTCTGCTGAGTCTAAGTAGCAATATCAATAACCTTATTTTTAGCTCGAGGTTATCTAAAATATCCTAATGGAGAAAATTCCGAGCTGTCGACGCTTGAAATGAGCTGTAGGGTTAATTATTCTGCTAATTTTTATTATTAATTTTCCTGTTCTGTCATAATACCAGCGTTGTGAGTGTAATTTTTGGGAGCTGTAAATTAAAATGAGACACAATTTTTCATTGGAGTTTGTTTTTCTTCAGTAGCACTTAATAAGCACTAAATTATGATCAAGTTCTGTGTTTGCTGCATACCGAATATAAGTCGGAATTCATGGTTATATGTTCAGTCGGCGTTCAGCCAGCATTGTTGAGTTTTGAAAATTAAAATAAGAAACAATCTTTTATCGTATTTGTTGTTCTTCGTTTTTGCGTTGTTTTCAATTTTTTAATGACTACGAAAAGCACTTTTTTAACATTTACTATTGATAAACAAGTATTTTCATCAATTAAATGAAACCATTGAATTCGATTCATACAATGTCAGTTTTCGTTGAATATAGCATTGCTTCAAATTTTTCATAGAAAAAAATCATCAAATTCGCAGATGCAGTACTAAATAAACACTAAATTAAACAAAAAATTATGCTAATTTCGCCAATTTGACACTTTTGATACGTCCAAAATTCTCTATTTTGAGAATCTTTGCCGCACGGTACCAACTTAAAACCTATTATAGCCCGGTGGCATTGTGATCTCAGTGACTTACCGTCAGAGTAAAAGTACAGTCGTTCATCGTTTCGATTTTATTCCCAACGAAAGTTTGTGACAGCCACGTGTTAGTCGGCGCAGGTAGGCGGAGTCTTTCTATCAGTGGCGGACGGAAATAAAAATATATTGTACATCTTAAATTTATTTTTAATGTAGATGCTAACATAATTAAGAAGAATTTATTTTATATAAATTTGTTACTGCCCACTTTAAACTAAAAAATACATACATTTAAAAAACAACTCAGAAACTCTCTCAGCATATTCATAGCTAAATAGAGTTTACAAAACCATTCCAGCTACCACACTGACAAGCTTTCAGAACGGTCGTTGTTATCGTAACGCTCGTAAACTAACCACTGCGCATTGAACGAGAGGCCACGTGGCTGTCCCAAACTTTCGTTGGGCGATCTATACATTACGATTGCGCAAAAATTGTGAGAATGAACAAAACATAAAAATAAAAAGTGTGGGTTGCTCAAAACCGAGATTGAAAATTACGAAAATAAGTAAAGGAAAAAATCGGGATTATAAACGATAGAATTAAAAATAATATACAAACGGTCAGTTTTTAGAAAATCCAAAACAGTGCTAAAAGAAAAGAGGTGGAAGACATTTCTGTTCGTCCAAACAAAATTATTAATTCGGAAATTGGCGACGGTGTTCATTGGCAACCTCAAATGATGTATCAAATATTTGGTATGCTATATATCGTTCTAGAAGAAAACTACTGCCACCTCTCCCAAAAAATATCAATGAAGTCTTTGAAGCTTTTAAAAACCTGGATATATAGACATCGGCAGGAGAAAAGTTATTAACTTCGACAGACTAGAAAAAGGGATTGATTATATTTAGCACCATAAGATTTTTTACGTAATTCTTTACAATTCATATTGTTAGAAATGGACATTACATTCCATTAGTTTTTGCATTAGTCAAAAACAAAAAAGCTGAAAGTTATGAAGAAGTCTTTTGATCAGTAATAAGAGCATGTGAAAAAGACAACATTTTTTTACTCCAACAAAAATAACGTGCGACTTCGAAGAAGCGATTCACAAGGCGGCACGAACTGTATGGACCAACATAACAACCATCGGATGCAGGTTTCAAATTTCGCAAGCCTGGATGCGAAAAATCAAAAACCTTGGACTATAAGCAGAATACAGTAACAAAAATATCCAAATAGAAAAATGGTTACATTGGGCATTTGGCCTCATCTTTGTGGAAGACACTGATGTTTACAGTTGTTATGTTGAAGACCTTATGGCCATTTTTCCTGCAGATCCTAGGGTTACTGCTTTCTGTGACTACTTAACGGACAATTATATCAGTGATGAAGCAAGATTTCCACCAGAAATAGGGTCTTCATGTTCGGCGAGTAAAGAAACGAGTACCAACGCATGTAAGTCGTTTCATATCCATTTCAACGCAAAATTTTATAGCACACATCTAAATATTAAATGTATTTTTAAATGAATTAAAAAATGTTCAAGCACAAACTTATTTTAAGTTTAATAGTGTTCATTTTGAAAATAAAATTAGAAATAGTAATTATAAGAAACGCTTGGAATATATTTCGAATTTAATTAATCTTTATAAAAGAAAAAAATAGTAGGATTGATTTTGTACAAACTGTTAGTTATAAAGTTTAATAATAAATATTATTTTTAACTTATTAGTTTGTTTTTATAAAAACCAGTTTTAATTAGTTTAATTAAATACAATATTATAAATAAATAAAAATACTTTTAAATAATTGCATATACAAACATTTAAATGTTTTAAATTAAATGAATTTTTACACCACAATGTGTTTTTTTTTTATAAGATACAGTTAAGTTGTAACGTTCGTTTTTGAGTATATCCTCCGGACTATATTTTTATTTATTTCAATTTTATCGCGCCGATGCGGATGGTCTGTTCACGTCGATTTGGAAGGAGAAAGTTTATCACTTCGTTAGAAAATTATTTCAATTCTTTCATTTTATCTTCGATTCTTATTAAATTCAGAATTATTTTGTGATTACCTTGGCCATTCAAATTGGTAACTACATTTTTGCTTCAGTATAAATTTTTATTGGAATCAAATTATCCACATTGCGGTGAATTTATTATTTTTAAAATTTTTACTAACATTTAATCAAATACATAGCTATTGTAAAAGGTCAGTTTTTTGTAGTGATAAAATATATAAACATGGAATGTAATTAATTTTTTCTCGAAATTTGGAGAACCAGATGGCGAATGTATTTGATAGTAAATTACTTAAAGGTTGGAGTTTTTATTATAATTTTATTATTAGGTTATTACCACATCAAAGAAGGGATTAGCGTAAATCAGAAAAGGTTTGCTGATTACCGTTAGCTATTTTTATTATAGAAGGTGACTCAAGGTGACAGCATTCCCGGGTTTAGCCTTAAAGAAAATTCACTGCCATCCACTTTTGGTTTTCAAGCAGATCCGATTCACCACCTATCAAGCTTCAACAGGAAGAAACCAAATAATCAAAGATAAGAGATCAAATTAATTAATTATTTTTTTAAAAAACTTTCACTTAACTTTTGATAAATAAATAAATCAACTTAAAACTGATTTTAACGCTTTTTATTTGTTTGTCTGTACATGGCACCCTAAATTAATGTTTGGGTTGGTAAAGACTCAGAAGGAAGCCACGACCCTCTGGAGCTAGCCTAGGGTAATTTAAGGGTTACAAATTGGCGCCCAACGTCAATTTAATTTTTAAAGGTTTAATTAAGCTACAAAGTTTCCTACACTTTTTTGTTAGATGTATAGTTTTTAAGTTATTCGCAAAAAACCGTCCGAAAAGTGGCCTTTTTCAACGAAAATGGCAAGTTTTCGATCACGAATTACTCAAAAAGTTTTGCTTAGAATTAAATCATCTAACGACTCCCAGAGCTATTCTTACCAAAAAATTTCTACTCCCGAAAAGGGGTAGCAAGCACCTCCAAGATAAAAGCATATTTTGGCATAGAGTAGACTTTTATCTTCAGCTATTTTCTACCTACTGTGAAAAATTCAAGTAAATTGATGCATTAGGACAAAATTCGGAGTCAAGTATCCTTATTTACTGGACTATTAGTTCATAAACATGAAACGACGATTTCTCGTTTTACCAAATTATTTACCGCATTGTATACAACAGAAAATGTATCTCGATAATTAGGTAATTTTTTATCCCTTATTATCAGCGACAAAAAAAGAAGCTAAAAAAATATTAATTAATACCAGTTCTAACTTTCTTAAAGTAATGGGGCAAAATTAGTAAATTAAAGCCAAGGGAGACATTGAAAAGGTTTCGAAGCTGGAGAAAGTGGGAATTTTAATTAACAGAATGGATAGACGATAATGAAAATTGGCCTGTAGCAGTATAGTGGTTCTAACAATTTCTAAATGAATGAATACGAAAATTAGATTTAGGAAAGCACGTTTTAAAACGAATAACCATTTTATATCAGCAATTCTTTGAATAATATCTACCGTTTTGGTTTTATTTTAGAAAGATAACAAACTAGTATATATGGGAGAGTGTATATGAAAGAGCCAGTTTTTTTTAAGTTATCTAAAAATATTTCAAATTGACTATATATTTATAAAAAAAATGCATTGATAATTTAACTTTTTTATTAGACTCAACATATCAAAAATATGATTATAAAAAACATAACTGTAATATAGACCTATATCTTACTTTAAAAAAAAAGGTAGAAATCGGCTCTTTCAAAACATATTGTGATAGAAGTAAAGTAATTTTGTACATGATAACTAAATATCAGTCTGGTTTTGTTTTCTTAACCCAATTAACATGTTAGATATTAAGAAACAAACTATAATATTAGTTTCATAGACCAGCGAGCAAAAGAGATAAAAGATATGAGCAGTCCCTACATCTTCTTTTAATGGGCGGAGTTTACCTACCACGTGACTTCCCCACCACTTATTTCCATATTTAAATATAACGTAAATGTTTTATGTACAAAGTGATAGCCACGAGTTACTGTACTTGTTCTCGGCCCTGTGTAGGCGGGGTTGGATTCTTCTATAGCCTATTTTTTATCAAGCTTGTATAATAAATCATTCTCGTCGAATTTAAATCCCTTAAATGTTTTACAGAGTAAACAAATATTTCTACCTGCATGTCGAATGGTTGCTTTAGTCTTTATCATGCAAAATAAAAACCACTTAAATGGTCTTAAACGCGCACAACCGGTAAATACGTAATGACCGCTCGAGAATAATGGTTATTTAGGGTCTTGAAAGGAAAATTCCAAATAAAATTGTGGTCATTTGCATAACAAGAATATAAAAATATTGACATATTTTTAAAATATATTTTTATTCAATAAAAGTGTATAATAATAGTAACATATATTAACTGCAATTATAAACGGCTCAACCGTTACTTCAATTAAGTTGTCTAGTTCCCACATTTTTTGTTCTATATAATATCAGCATTCACTGTCGTAAATGTCGTATTTTTCCTAGCAATATACTGCTTTACTTGTGTCCAGATTAATTTAATTAGATTAAGTTCGCAGTGATAAGGTGGTAATCGGAGAACAGTCATTCCTCAATTTTGCCACGTTGTCGACGACATATTCGGAATATTGCCGTCTATAAGGCTTTGTGGTAACTAGAAAATCTTATTTTATGAAGCTTTTCTAAAAAGGTATATTTTTTGCCTCATCCGGTATTTTATGACTTCCTTGCGCCAAAATCCGGCCGGAGTTTTTTCAAGTTTTGGAAGTGATAACTTCCGTTATCCATAACTATAACTGATCCCTCTGGAATAAATTCTATCATTTCTTATAATGAATCTTTTTCTTATTCCTGAAAATGGTTTTATTACTGTTAGATAACTATCTTAAAATGCTTGGCGTCCCACATCTATATATATATAAAAAAAAGTATGTGTTTTTATGTACGAAATCGATGAACTAAAAAACTACTGGACCGATTATTATGAAAATTGGTATATATATATATATATATATATATTTTTCTACGGAGAAGGTTTGTAGGATATGCTCATTGATGCCACTCGCCACCAGGTGGCGCTGCAGAGTAGCATCTTCTACTCCGTTCAACCGATTGTCATGAAAATTGGTATGTATATGTATTTTTTCACGGAGAAGGTTTGTATGATATGCTCATTGATGCGCCTCGCCACCAGGTGGCGCTGTAGAGTAGCAACTTCTGCCCCGTTCAACCGATTGTCATGAAAATTGGTATGCATATGTATTTTTCCACTGAAAAGGTTTGTATGATATGCTTATTGATGCCACTCGCCACCAGGTGGCGCTGCAGAGTAACAGCTTCTGCCCTGTTCAACCGATTGTCATGAAAATCAGTTAGTTGCTGTATTTTTAATGGTTTATATGAATATGATATTCGTATTAACGAAAGTTACCACCAGATGGCGCTTCCATTAAACGAGCAACTACTACTTATTTGATTATTTTATATCACGCCACCGTAAGGTGGCGCAGTTAATATCACATATATTTAA
Source organism: Altica lythri (assembly GCA_964028335.1). Lineage (NCBI taxonomy): Eukaryota > Metazoa > Arthropoda > Insecta > Coleoptera > Chrysomelidae > Altica > Altica lythri. The sequence continues at coordinate 34,084,237 of OZ034803.1, read as the reverse complement.
ACGAGTTATCCTTATTTATCTATATATATATATATATATATATATATATATATATATATATATATATATATATACAGGGTGTCCCAGAATTAACTACGGAAACTTCGTATACGTATTCCTTGATGACAAATAAGTAGGGTCTTTCCTATAAAAAAAATTTTTTTAGAGACTCCTGTCAGAGTTATAACCCTTTAAAGAGGGGTGGTAAAATACGGTTTTAATTTAATATCTTCTGATTGGTCCAAGATAAAAAATTAAAAATTTGGGTGAACATCATTTTAATAAAGACGCATTTCTCCTGCCACTTTTCACCTGCCCTACCCCATTCTAAGGGTGCAAATCAAGGAACCCCTCTTAATTTTTTTTGTTACTTTCTTAGCAATTAATATTTGCAATAACAAAAAATTATTTTAGGAAGTTTTGATTATTTAGAAACTTTTTTGTTCCTTGTCGTTTTTTGCGAAATCATTTCGGTTTGGAGTAAAAAAATAAAAAGTAGGACCATGTCAATTGAGTATCGTGTATCGCGATCAAGTAGCGCACATTTGCAAAGTAGGTGATAACTCTGACAGGAGTCTCTAAAAAAGTTTTTTTTATAGGAAAGACCCTACTTATTTGTCATCAAGGAATACGTATACGAAGTTTCCGTAGTTAATTCTGGGACACCCTGTATATATATATATATATATATATATATATATATACACAGTGAGGTAAATAGTGGGTATTTAGCAAAAATTAGGCAAAGTGTACTCTTTAAGATTTAATAGGTACTTCAATATTTCGTTAAAAATATTTTAACATCTTCAGGAAGTTACTACAATGTTACAATTCGATTAAAATAATAACTAGTTATGTTCATATAATTTTTTTACTTACTCTTGTGAGGATGAAGCCAACGATGGAATTAGGTATAATGCAAATAAAATATTTAAAACAATCACTATTATTAAATTATTAGTAAAATTTCTCAAAACACTCTACAAATGTTGAAAAACTTAGATGTCATCGTTATGTTGGATTAACATAAAATAGAGACATAACTACTTCGATTTTTTGAAAATATAAGAACAAAGCCAGGAGAGTGAGTATATATTATTGATTTGTTAAGGTGTATACATGTATTTTTCCATGGAGAAGCTTTATATGCTAGGGCCATTGATGTAACTCGCTACCAGGCGGCGCTGTCAAGTATCGACTTCCGCCCCGTTCAACCGATTGCCATGAAAATCAGTATGATGATGTATTTTTAATGGGTAAGATGAATATGATATTCGTATTAATGGAAGTTACCACTAGGTGGCGCTTCCATTAAACAAGCAACCACTACTTATTTGATTACTTTATATCACGCCACCGGAAAGTGGCGCAGTTAATATCACATATATTTAAACGAGCAACCTTTACTTAAGTATTGTGACGTCACCGAAAGGTGGCGCAGTTAATATCACTTATATTTAAACGAGAAATTCTTACTAAATTAAGTATTGTTATGCATCTAATATATTTTATCAATAAACTACAAAATATAACGAAAAAAAAAATAGGATAAACCGAAAAAATATGATGAAAACAATAAAATCAAAATAAATTGAAAAAACGAAAAATGGAAGAATGACATAAATGATTTGAGGTACAAAGTCCGCCGGGTCAGCTAGTTTTATATAAAACTAGCTGACCCGGCGGACTTCGTACCGCAAATCATTTATGTTATTCTTCCATTTTTCGTTTTTTCAATTTATTTTAATTTTATCGTTTTCATCATATTTTCTCGTTAGTTATCAGGTTTATACTTTTTTTTTCGTTTTATTTTGTAGTTAGTCGATAAAATATATAAGATGCATAACAATACTTAATTTAGTAAGAATTTCTCGTTTAAATATAAGTGATATTAACTGCGCCACCTTCCGGTGGCGTCACAATACTTAAGTAAGGATTGCTCGTTTAAATATATGTGATATTAACTGCGCCACCTTACGGTGGCGTGATATAAAGTAATCAAATAAGTAGTGGTTGCTCGTTTAATGGAAGCGCTATCTGGTAGTAACTTCCATTAATACGAATATCATATTCATCTTACCCATTAAAAATACATCATCATACTGATTTTCATGACAATTGGTTGAACGGGGCGGAAGTCGATACTTTACAGCGCCGTCTGGTAGCGAGTTACATCAACGGACATAGCATATAAAGTTTCTCCGTGGAAAAATACATGTACATACCAATTTTAATATTGATCGGTCAAATAGTTTCTGAGTCTATCGATTTCATACATACATACATCCTTTTTTATATATATAGATAGATAAGGATTGCTCGTTTAAATATATGTAATATTAACTGCGCCACCTTACGGTGGCGTGATATAAAGTAATCAAATAAGTAGTGGTTGCTCGTTTAATGGAAGCGCCATCTAGTGGTAACTTCCATTAATACCAATATCACATTCATATTAAGCATTAAAAATACAGCATCCTACTGATTTTCATGACAATCGGTTGAACAAGGCAGAAGTTGTTACTCTGCAGCGCCACCTGAAGGCGAGTGGCATCCATGAGCATATCATACAAACCTTCTCCGTGAAAAAATACATATACATACCAATTTTCATGACAATCGGTTGAACAGGACAGAAGTTGCTACTCTGCAGCGCCACCTGGTGGAGAGTGGCATCAATGAGCATAGCATATTCGTTTTCTCCGTGAAAAAATACATATACATACCAATTTTCATGACAATCGGTTGAACGGGACAGAAGTTGCTACTTTGCAGCGCCACCTGGTGGCGAGTGGCATCAATAAGCATATCATATAAACCTTCTTCGTGGAAAAATACATATATATACCAATTTTCATAATAATCGGTCCAGTAGTTTTTGAGTCCATAAATTTCTTACATAAAAACAGATCCTTTTTTATATATATAGATATAACCTTGCCTTCCTATTGCCTCTTTCTTTTATATTAAATAATTTTGTATCTGAATACCTAAAACGTAGGTGTCGGTTAAGAACTACATTTTAAATATTTAAAAACTTTGAAATTCAAGAAATTATTTCTATATTCCAGTATTAAGAGAGATAAGGTAATGTTAAACCCTATAAGAAGCCTGTCCTTTTGGACTCTCAAACATATCTATATATCTATACATATAATAAAACTGTAGGAATGTATATGTTTGTGCGCGCATCACATGAAAACTACTGATCCTATTCGAATGCGGTTTTCAAAGAAGTATTTGTCTTCTTTTAACTTAACATCTGCTGTATAAAAATTTGTCCTCCCCACCCCTTTAACGGGGTAAGGAAAGAAATTTTTATACAAAAATCAACACGCCTCGCGAACGACGTCGCGGGTACATCGAAATAGAACCTAAAAATGTGGTTAGATTTTTTGTCTGTCTGTCTGTCTGCATCACATGAAAACTACTGATCCGATTCGAATGCGGTTTTCACAGATGTATTTGTCTTCTTTCAACTTAACATCTGGTGTATAAAAATTTCTCTCCCAAATGGGGTGGAGTAAGAAATTTTTATACAACAATCACACGCCACGCGAACGACGTTGCGAGTACAACTAGTCAATAATAATATTAGATATAATTCGTTCCCTTAAACCTGATTGTTATTAGCATTGTTAAAGTTTATCTATTTTTAAAACCTCATTATGAGATTCTCCCTGGCTGTTTTGGATTTAAATTTGATAATTAAGCATTGTTGTAGTATTAAGGTATTCTTTTACTTATATGTTATTTTCAAAACATTATTATGAGATTTAAATTTGATAATCATTAAGCATTTTGTACCTCATTATGAGATTATCTCTTGTTTGTTTCTCAGTGTAATTTAGAATATTTTTGTGTCATATCTGTAAACTACAAAATTTTTCGTAAGTGTTATATATGGTTGATATCAGAAAAAAATTATCTTTACGTTGCTGATATTTATTTATTTTTTTTTATAAAAAATTAAACACATATACTTGTTAAATATGAACAATAGATTGTAAAATCGTAAATGCATAAAACCACATGCGGTGAGGGTAGACGAAAAGGTCTCTTTTAATGGTCTTTTATTAGCATCTCACTGGGCTGCGGTAAGGGGTGACGCGAAAGACTCTTTAACCTTTGTTTTATATGTTCTGGTAGCTTATTAAATATTATAATTGCAGAATACTAAGGACCTTTCTCATATAGAGTTAATTTATGAATTGGATATATGTAATTAAACAATCTTGAACCATATACTTTTGTCGGTTTCCAATTCTTGAACATTGGCTTATTTGTAAACAAAAAAATCAGGCATTCTTGAATGTACACGGCATACACAGTTAAAATTTTAAGCTCTTTAAACTTCCCTCTACATGAATCTTTCATTTTCATTCTAAAAATTGTACGTAATATCTACTCTTTTTTGTAGTATAAATATTCTTTCAAGTTTCCTACTACTGCCAGAAATTAGTATCCCATACCTGAACTTAGCTTCAAAATTTGCGTAGTAAACCATTTTAAGTGTTTTAACCTCTAGATCTTTTATATACAAATACACTGTAACACACTGAGCTTAATTTCTCACAAATATAGTTTATATTTTGTTCCCAATCTAAATGGGAATCAATCTCAATACCCAAAAATCTTGCCCCATTGACTATCTGAATATCGGAACCATTTAGGTTTATGCTATTTGGTGAATTAATTCCGGACTGGTAAGTATTAAAAGCAGGATATTTGTTTTTTCTTTGTTTAATATTTCTTTTTTGTTAAAAAACAATTTTCAATATATAACATTTTATTATTTACCATTAATTGTAAATCAAAATAGTTTGCATCATTTACTATAAAATTGGTGTCGTCAGCATAATTGATCACTTGGAAGTTATCTTGTGGTGTTATTGCAGTGCTTAAATCATTCAAATATATTACGGAACGTATAGGACTAAGAATAATTCTTTGCGGTAATCCTATATTTGTATTTATCATATCATATCATATCACACTAATTGTTTCCTATTGTGAAGGTAAGATTTTATCCAATTTAAAGCTGTTTCCCTTATCCCATACTTCTCTAGCTTGATTAAAATTATTTCACAATTTAAACATTCGTATGCCTTTGATAGGTCCAAAAATAATAGTAATAATATATGTAAAACCTTCCAGGAAAGTTAAATTTACTACCTAAAACAGTTTTTTATCAATTATCTATACTAATATTATAAAGCTGAAGAGTTTGTTTTGTTTGTTTGTTTGTTTGTTTGAACGCGCTAATCTCAGGAACTACTAGTTCGAATTGAAAAATTCTTTTTGTGTTGAATAGACCATTTATCGAGGAAGGCTTTAGGTTATATCATATCACGATGCAACTATTAGGAGCGAAGAAGTAATGGAAAATGTGAAAAAACGGGGAAAATTATTGATCCTTGAGGGCTTCCATTGCGTGCGCTGCGAAATCGGTTTAAGATACCAAAAATATATGTATGAAAGAATTATTCCTTTTGAAATGATCTAAAATAATGTCCGCGACAGCATATGTGTATCTTTTAAGATTAACTCACTAGAACCGTTTTTATGGTAATCAAATTTGGTCGAAATTAATGCATTATTTGTTAAAAGTTGTATCAACGTAATAATATTAATCTTTATCCAATTAAATGTATTGTTGATTAAAAGTATTTATTGTGTCTTTGACATCACTTAATTTCAATAAACATCTTAGAAGATATTACAATTTTAAAATAACTAGGACGTCACCGCAGTTATTATCTCATATATTTAAACGAGAATTTCTTACTAAACTAAGTACTATAAAGCCAACGTGCGGTGGTGCAGTGGATATCTATACTAATATTATAAAGAGGAAAGGTTTGATTTTTTGTTTGTTTGTTTGTTTGTTTGAAATGAATAGGCTCCGAAACTACTGGACCGATTTCAAAAATTTTTTCACCGTTGGCAAGCTACACTATTCCCGAGTGACATAGGCTATGTTTCATTAAAAAAAAATTCGAAAATAGGTTGACCTTAAAGGCCATCCTTGCAACTTCCCGCTAGTTTTAACCGCAAAGCTATAGTAACGTGACGTATTTTGACGTTTTTGACTTTTTTTGAAATGTTTAAAAAGCCATAACTTTTTAACGCCTTATTCGATTTTGATGTTCAAGATGGCACTCGACGCAGTTTTTTGAGACCTAAAAACGTTACCGGGAGTGCAAAATCGGTTAGTCAAAAAATCTCTAAGTTATTGAAAAAAAAAACACTTATTTTGAAATTTTTCGACAACGATATCTCACGAACGAATCAACCGATTTTAATTTGCAAAACGGCATTCGACGTGGCTTTTTAAGCTTGAGAGCTGATTAGGTTATGAAATTGATCGATGCAATAGCCAAAAAGATATGCCCAAAAAACATCATTTTTACCAATTGTTTTTTTCGGTTATTTTGAAATTTCTCGAAATCTACCGGCTCGAATCGGTTCAAACTTACAGGGAATCTAAGTTAGATGGAACTCTTTGGAATGCTTTTTATTTTATGCCGATCGGTCAAGCCGTTCAAAAGTTATAAGAGGTTTACATACATCCACACACACACACATCCACACGTACATACAGACATACAGACACCCTCGTAAAAATAGTCAGGGGAGGTTCCTAAGACCTCAAAACGTTGCGATCCGATGAAAATTCAATTTTCGAAAAACGGCGTGAAACCAATAACTTCCCGATTTTTAAAAAAAAATTAATTTTTTTTAGCGGGAAGTTAAAAAAATGGGGATCCTTACTAAAATGCCATTAATGTAACCAAAAATGACCTTAAAACCCTTACATCGCGTGTGCTGAGAATACTAGCCTCAAGGTCAAACCTTCCAATTGGTAGGGATCGGTTTTTCTCATGGCCAACCGCCTAAGGCGGGTCGAGTTCCTGAAAACCAATTTATTTTGTTACCAGAAAATAAAACAACATGTTAAATTGTTTACAGGGAAGCGTTGACCCAATATATTTAGTGGCGAGGAAAGGTTTGTTTGTTTGTTTGTTTGTTTATTTGAAATGAATAGGTTTCGAAACTACTGGACCGATTTCAAAAGTTCTTTTACCGTTGGCAAGCTACACTATTCCCGAGTGACATAGGCTATGTTTTATTTTCAAAAAAATAGGGATCCTTACTAAAATGCCATTAATGTAACCAAAAGTGACCTTATAACCCTTACATCGCGTGCGCTAAGAATACTAGCCTCAAGGTCAAACCTTCCAATTAGTAGGGATCGGTTTTTCTCATGGCCAACCACCTAAGGCGGGTCGAGCACCTGAAAATCAAATTATTTTGTTGTCAGAAAATAAAACAATATGTAATATTGTTTACAGGGAAGCGTTAACCCAATATATTTAGTGGCGAGGAAAGGTTTGTTTGTTTGTTTGTTTGTTTGTTTGTTTGTTTGTTTGTTTGTTTGAAATGAATAGTCTCCAAAATTACTGGACCGATTTCAAAAATTCTTTTACCGTTGGCAAGCTACACTATTCCCTAGTGACATAGGCTATGTTTTATTTTCAAAAAAATAGGGAACCTTACTAAAATGCCATTAATGTAACCAAAAATGACCTTGTAAAATTACTGCGCTCGCCGCTACGCGGCTCGCGCGCAACTTTTTTACTCGCATGTAATAAGCTTCTTACAAATCTCGTTATGTAATATACTATTTTAGGGAAGCGTTGACCCAATATATTTAGTGGCTTTTGTTATTTTTCTTTAATCCCCGTGCAAAGCCGGGGCGGGCTGCTAGTCTTATATAAAATATCTAATATGAAAAAATCATTGAAAACAAAAAAAAGCAAAATTTGTAAAAATTTCAAAAAATGAAAAATGGAAAAAAAGACACAGTTTTATGCGGTACAAAGTCCGCCGGAACAGCTAGTTTGAAATAATTATAAAAATACCTTTTGTTCGCAAAATTTTTAACAACGTGTGTCTCGATCCCAAACTGTCAAACATTGGCGAGTCTTAGCTACCTGGTGTTACCACTTAAAGAGTAGAATCGATATTTGGTAGGAAATCAAGAAACGCGTTAAATCAAGTTCGGTTCTTTTAAAACCTGGCTCTTTCATGCACATCCTTCCCTACTCTATAACTAAAAGTTTTATAAGAAGAAAAAGAAACATTTATACATTTAGTTTGAATCCAGGTATCCTGGTATCCGTTTACGTTATTGTATCAAACATAAATCCTTGTTTAGTTACGGTAAAATTGGAATGCGCCAAAATCCTTCTAAAATATTTACCTACTGATTCAAAATTAATGTTAGCGCGTTTTTACAAGCATTTGTTTAACTTGAACTTGATGTGAAGGTGGAATCTTGCAAGTTAAATTTGACCCACTTCCCGGTGTCCGATTGAACTGAAAACTTGCATACTTAACAAACACATATCTACTTCATTAAAAAAAATTTTATCTCATACCTACCAGTGGCACAATCGGTTAAAGTGTTACGATTTAAAGTAGGATTGATTTTGAATGTAGGTTCTGTGGGTTTGAATCCATATAATCGGAGGAAATCGTTTGTGAATGAATTAATTGTATTAAAAAACATAATAATTTACTAAATAATATCAAAAAAAAACTTAATAGAAAAGAGGCTTTTATGAGAAAACCAACAAAATTAAAATAAATAAGAGCTAATCAAATTTATTTTTAAAAACACACTTGTATAAAATTCAACTAAAAAAAAATACGAATAAAATATTAATTTAAAAAAATTAAAAACAAATTTAATATTTTTTGTAAACATGAGTTAAGAATAGTGCAGATAAAAAAATGTGCTGCAATTTAAAAAAGTGTGGAGCGCAGTAATTACACTATGGGAGCAATAATGACACTTTTTGATCGTAATACATACAATTTTTAGTAAATTTATATCTACTATTCAGCTGATTCGCAGGTCACGACTTCGGGAAAATTTCACTACAGGTTTTCGTTTTGGGCCCCCCTGACCTCAAAAACACCTTCCGTTCAAAAGTATATATATATATATATATTATATATATATATATATATATATATATATATATATATATATATATATATATATATATATTATATATATATATATATATATATATTGTTATGGTATTCAATAGTTGGTCTTTATATGTAATATAAGTGTAATTAAGACTAACTAGATATTAGAATTGAATAATCAATTTATGCAAATTATCAAGGAATCATAAATAAAAAAAAATTTGGGTTGCGAGGTTTCTAGGGGGATAAAAAAAAAAAAAAAAAAATTTATTGAGAGAATGTCATAGAATTTTGAAGAGTAAAGTCAGAGAAAAAGTTTAGGGAATTATATAGAATTTTAAAAATTTAAAAACCATTATAAAGTAAATATAATAATAATAGAAATTGAAAATGAAGATAAATACTGAATGTTAATGAATATAAATATAAAAATTATAAAAGAAGATTAATGTATGAATAGAATGTTATAATAACTATATGGTAAAGGTAAATATGGAATAAAATGGATATATATAGAGAAGATTAATTGGATATTTGCATAGATTGGATTTTCAAAATAAAATAAGCATAGTTTATAAAGATAAGTATTTCTGGTATGATTTGTTATCAGCTGGTAATAGAGGTATATTAGAAATAGTTATTCGGGGATTTTAGGAAAAGAGGGCAAAATTTCATTTAAAATTAATTAGTGTTAAGTTTATGACAGGATAAATGATGAATGTTATATTGTTTTTTAAAGTGTTGTAAAGAATTAATATATTTATATATTAAATGATGTTAAAATTGAGATGGACTTTTTAGTTTAATATTATCGAAGAACCCAACCTTGAAGAGTCACAAGAATACAATTATATGAGTATAGAGATCATAACAATTATGGCGAGCCAACGTGTGGCGTGAATAAAACAAGAATCCAGTTTAAAATAGAACAGTATATTGAAATTGAGAGGGTGATATAGACAATTGAAGTGATTAGAAAATTAGAACAGTGAAGAATTGAAATAAAACATAAATACATTATAATAGAAATAAGAGGATTAGGTGAGAGTTTTAAGTATATTTATATTTATATATAAAGACCATAAAATTTTGAAAATTTTAAAACTAAATACAAATCGAATAAATATAATAAAGTAATATAATAAGTTAACATTATAAATTAAATAAATATATAAAATAATTAAAAGATTTGAATAAAATGAATACAAGACAAAATAGAAGAAATAGAAGGAGAGAAGATGGAATACAGGAATCTAATGAAAATATGCATGAAACAGAAAGTAATGATGGATCGTCGGAAGGAGAAGAAAAAACAATGTTTCAAGTGGTACAAGCTGATGTGATAGGAGATGCGACTAGTTCAAAACCACATCAAGAAACAGAGATGGAGAAAATGTTTAAATTTTTGGAAAATAAATTTGATGAAAATAATAGAAAAATGGATTCTATGAAAAAAGAAATAAAAGATATGAACAAGAATATGGAAACATTTAAAGATGAAATGAAAAATATTATTAAAGAAGAAAATATCAAAATACAAAAAGAAGTCGATCAATTGAAAGATGGAATTAAGGCGATGGAGGAAATGGGTAATATACACCAGGAGAAGATTAATAATATAAAAAAAATTGTGAAGGAGCAGAAAAATGAAAATAAGAAAGAAAATGAAAGAATACTACAAACTATGGAAAGGAATGTAATGGAAGTAGCAAAGAAATTTGAAGATGAAACAAAAAAATTACAAGAAATGCAAAATGAAAGAACTGAGGATGGTTCCTATATGATAATACATGGAGGAGAAGGAGCAGTAAAATTTACAGGGAATATCAGTATATTACATCCATGCACGTATATGAATATGATTAAAACTAAGACTAGGAACAAAAGAGATTGGAAAGAAATTATAAGAAGTTCTTTGAAAGATAATGCTGCATTATGGTATGCAACACAGGAAAATGAAATATTAACCTTTAATGATTTTGAAAGGGAATTTCTTAAATATTTCTGGGGTGAATCAAAACAAGGGGTGAGTAGGGAAAAATTATATTTCGGAAAATTCAATTATAGATTAGGGAATAATTTAACTAATTATGCGTTACAATTATATAATGTTGCACAATATTTGGAACCTCCTATGAGAGAAGAGGAAATAATTTTATATATTTCTAGACATTATGATATAACAGTTTCTGAAACAATAGTTATACAAAATATTAAAAAAAAAGAACAATTGATTGAGTATTTAAATCGAGTTGAAAGAAATTTAAAGATTAATGAAAATAGATCACAAAATTATGAAAATGATAGATTTAGAAATTATCAAAACAGAAATGGATATAATAGAGTAAGAGAAGAAATGCGTAATAGAAACAATGGAAATTATAATTATGGATATAATGGGAGAGAAAATGGAAATCGTATAAACGGAAATACATATAGAAATGGAAATAATATGGATAATAATAATAATATAAGAAATGGAAATAACAGAAATGAAAATGGTTTTCAAAATGTAAATAATGGAAGATATGAAAGATCAAGATATAGAAATATAAATGAAATTCATAATAATAATAATAATAATCGAGAAGATAGAAATGGAAACAATAATGTACCTAGAAGAATAAATCAAATTAATATGCAAAGTAGAGAAATAGAAGAAAATGTAGAAAATGTTAGGGTAGAACCAGAACAAGAAAAATTTTAAATAAGCACCTACAAAATTTTAATGTTAAATGTTGTTATATACATCCTAGTGAATTTATAAAATTAGAAGAAAATAATAATAAATTAGAAGATAAAATTGGATTAGTAGTTGTTGAAGGAAATTTAGAAAATAAGAAAATTAGAATTTTAATAGATACCGGATCAGAAGCAACATTGATAAATGAAAAAATTATTGAGGATAATAAATTAGAAGAAATGATTAAAATTCCAAGAATTAAGTTAATAGGTGCTAATGGAAAAAAATTAGGGGAAATTAATAAGACTATAAATATTAGTATTAAAATTGGAAATAGTATATATAAAATACAAGGTTTGATTATAGGAAATATGGAGTATGATATAATATTAGGTACTGATGAATTAGAAAGAATGAATGTTATTATTAATTATGAAGAAGGTTGGATAAAATTGAAAGAAGAACAAATCAAATTAAATAAAATAAACAATAATGAGGAGATAATACATATAAATGAACTAAGAATTAATGGGGAAATGATGAAAGAAGGAGAAGATATAAAAAGTGATGATAAATATAAAGATGAAATTAATTTGTTATTTAAAAAATATCAAAATTTAATTACATTAGAGAATAATACTGCCAAAGAATATACTCACAGATTTGAAGTAAAGAATATAGAAAATTTTCGAGTTAAAACTTATCCAATTCCATATCAATATAGAAAACAAGTAGCTATAGAAATAGATAAAATGCTAGAAAATAATATAATTGAGAGAAGTGATACATCTTTCATTAATCCAATTGTAGTTGTGAAAAAAGGGAATGGAGAGTTAAGGTTATGTCTAGATGCTAGAAATATTAACAAATTTTCAATACCACAATATGAGAAACCTATGCATATTGAAGCAATATTTGGTAGAATAACAGGAATTGAAATTTTTAGTAAAATAGATTTAAAACATAGTTTTTGGTTAATACCTCTACATAAAAGTAGTAGGAAATATACTGGTTTTAGTATTGATGGTGTAGTATATCAATTTAAAGTAGTACCATTCGGTATACAAAGTGCATGTGCAGCTTTGGTTAAAGCATTACATAAAATTTTAAACAAATATGAAAATTTTGTTGTTCATTATGTAGATGATATATTAATTTATTCAAAAAGTGAAGAAGAACATAAAAAACACTTAAATATTGTGTTAAAAGAATTGGATTTAGCGGGATTGAAAGTAAATAAAGAAAAATGTCAATTTTTCTTAAAAGAAGTGATATATTTAGGATTTAAAATTAATAAAAATGGAGTAGAGATGGATACGGAAAGAGTAGATAAAATTTTAAAATTTGAGAAACCAAAAAGTTTAAAGCAAATAAGGGGATTTTTGGGAATGATGAATTATTATAAAAAGTTAATACCAAATCTATCAGAAAAACAGATTCCATTAGTAGAATTATTAAAGAAAAATGTAAAATGGAACTGGAATGAAGAAAGAGAACAAGCATTCAATGATTTAAAAAAAATGTTTACTAATAATTTGAAGGTATATCATCCAAATTATGAATTAGATTTTATATTAAGAACAGATGCATCAATTAATAAGTTAGCAGGGGTTTTAATACAAGTACAAAATGGAATAGAAGTACCAATATGTTTTATGTCTAGAGTCACAAAAATGTATGAAAGAAATTATAGTGTATCAGAATTGGAATTTGCGAGTATAGTTTTTTGTGTGCAAAAATGTCGATTTTATTTAATTGGAAAAAAATTTATAATTGAAACCGATCACATGGCTTTGAAGAATGTAATGGTCAATCGATTTAATAATAATAGGATATATCGATGGAGTTTATTATTACAAGAATATGATTTTGAAATTAGATATTTATCAGGAAAGGAAAATATTATTGCAGATACATTATCAAGAGAAAGTAGTGAAAATAAGGATAAAGGAAGAATAATACAAATTGGAATGAACAAATTAATAGAAGATGAAGGTATGTTTTCGGAAGAAGAAATAATAAGAAGTCAACAAAATTTAACAGAAAAAGAAAAACAGAATACTTTAATTAAAGATGGATATTATATAAAGGAAATAGGAAATGAAGAAGTTTATGTAATTGAGAGTTATTTAGGAAAACAAATATTAAAAAATTTACATGTAACATATGGACATATAGGTTCAAGAAAATTATGGTTATTATTTAGAGAAAATTTTATCATGAAAAAAGATCAAAAGATAGCAAAAGGAATAACAAGAACATGTAAGATATGTCAATTGAATAAAAATAAGAATAAAGTGAATAAAAATATTGGGAAAAGTGTTACAGCAATGGAAAAATTGGAAATAATAGCAATAGATTTCATTAGTAATCTAATAAGAAGTAAAAATAATAATAAACATATATTGGTAATTGTCGATGTTTTTACAAAATTTATAAAATTATACCCATGTAGAAGGACAAATTATAAAAGTATTAAAAATTGTTTACAAAAATTTATAGAAGAAATAGGTAAACCAAGGACATGTGTAATGGATAATGCAACTTATTTTCAAGGACAGAATTTAGAAAAATTTTTAGAAAGGAAAGGAATCAAAAAGAATTGTATTAGTATAAGACATCCTGCAGCAAATCCTGCAGAAAGATATATTAAAGAAGTGATAAAATTTTTACGAATAAGTTTAAATGGAAAGAAACATAAAGAATGGGAAAATTATATTAATAAAGTAGAAATGTATATCAATGATATTCCAAATGTAATAACAGAAGAAACACCAACATATTTAATGTTAGGTCAAAAACCAAAACGAAATTGGGAAGAAGAAGAAGAAAGAAAAAAATATGATGAAATTATAGAAAAAGTAAGAAAAAGGTTAATGGATGTGTGGGAAAAATATTATAAAAAAATTAAGAAAAAAGTGAAATATCCTGTAAGGTTTAAGAAAGGAGATTTGGTAATAATAAAAGCATATATAAGTGGAAATTTAAAGAAAAATGAATCAGGGAAATTAAAAGCTATATTTGAAGGACCATATAGAATAGTAAATGAGGAAGGTGTTAATAGTTATATTGTTGAAGATCCGATAACAAGAAATGTTAGAGGAGTATTTAATATTGAAAGCCTATATAGGTATTTTGAAGAAACTTAGAGTATTCAGAATTTGTGTTAATATGTTAATTGTTATATACTTTAAATTTTAAATTATTAAAATTTTTTTTCTAAAATTTATAAAATTTTAAATTTGGGAAATTGTTATGGTATTCAATAGTTGGTCTTTATATGTAATATAAGTGTAATTAAGACTAACTAGATATTAGAATTGAATAATCAATTTATGCAAATTATCAAGGAATCATAAATAAAAAAAAATTTGGGTTGCGAGGTTTCTAGGGGGATAAAAAAAAAAAAAAAAAAAATTTATTGAGAGAATGTCATAGAATTTTGAAGAGTAAAGTCAGAGAAAAAGTTTAGGGAATTATATAGAATTTTAAAAATTTAAAAACCATTATAAAGTAAATATAATAATAATAGAAATTGAAAATGAAGATAAATACTGAATGTTAATGAATATAAATATAAAAATTATAAAAGAAGATTAATGTATGAATAGAATGTTATAATAACTATATGGTAAAGGTAAATATGGAATAAAATGGATATATATAGAGAAGATTAATTGGATATTTGCATAGATTGGATTTTCAAAATAAAATAAGCATAGTTTATAAAGATAAGTATTTCTGGTATGATTTGTTATCAGCTGGTAATAGAGGTATATTAGAAATAGTTATTCGGGGATTTTAGGAAAAGAGGGCAAAATTTCATTTAAAATTAATTAGTGTTAAGTTTATGACAGGATAAATGATGAATGTTATATTGTTTTTTAAAGTGTTGTAAAGAATTAATATATTTATATATTAAATGATGTTAAAATTGAGATGGACTTTTTAGTTTAATATTATCGAAGAACCCAACCTTGAAGAGTCACAAGAATACAATTATATGAGTATAGAGATCATAACAATATATATATATATAATAAGAAAAAGATTAAAATTTTCGGGTATGCGGTCTGTTCAAATAAAATCTTAAATTATCTTATAACTCAATATTTCGCTATTATATTGAGTTATAAGATAATTTAAGATTTTATTTGAACAGACCGCATACCCGAAAATTTTAATCTTTTTCTTATTATAATTGTTCGGTCGAAATTACTACTTTTTATATATATATATATATATATATATATATATATATATATATATATATATATATACGAAAGGGGGAAAATTAATGGGCATGTACGCAAAAAGGATCATAGGGTCACGAATAGGGAATGGTAACCGCAGACATGCATGTTTCTGGCTCGTTAGCCGTCATCAGTGCGGCATAACCAAGTAAGGTATTGCACTTGGCCAGCAAAAGTGTGAGAATTTCTAAGATTTATTTGTTCATTAACAATCTTAGAAATTCTCCACTATTAAACTGTTTACTTTGATTGAGTCTTCATTTTATACATAAATAAGATATAATTGTAATACAAATATATTAAGTTATTGTAAAGATCAGCAGATATAGTTTTTTCCTAGTTTTTCTATATCATTGCACAGTTATACTGATCTTAGAGGGAGATACATCCAGGATAATCCCTTAGGGCTAATAACATCTAGGCTTTAATATTGTTATATCTTATTACTTCCATACTTAATCTAGCCTTAATATTACCTATTCAACATCAGATAGTTAGCTATAAACAAAATATTACTTTATATGTCAATCTGACGATGCTTAAATCCGAAACATAGGTCATTTTTTAAAATACATTTAAAGTAAAAGTTTTATATAAAAAACCAACGTTTTTTTATTATTTTTATTATTCCCAATAAAAATGAACTTTCAAGTAGTAAGGGTCGATACAATTAATTTAATTAAATCGAATGTTGATATTTTGATTTTGTCCTTTGTTTAGTTAGATATTGTTAGTAAAAACAGAAGATGGAAAGCAAAATCGAGAGATTGATTTTATTAGTTAGTGAGAGGCCAGAAATCTACGATCTAGGTAATAAACATTACAGTAATTTAATAAGAAAAGAAAACATCTGGAATGAAATAAATAGTCTGAACAGTACTGGGACAAATGTTTCGCAACCGCTACGGTCGTGATTCTGCTGCTGCTGCAATGCTTATGTGGGAATGCCTTCATGGTTTTTGCATCGCGGCGGAGCTGTGAAGCGCTGCTGCCGCGCTGCTGCGGCGCTGCTATGTGAGAATCGGCCTTTAATTGTATAATGTCACCCCACCATTAACTAATAAATTGATCGACGTTCGTCGGAAGCAGTGTCCTCGTATATCAATATCGTTTTTCGTAGACAATGTGGCTGTTAGCATTGTGTAAATCGAATAGAGTAATAAAGATTTCAATGTTTTTGTTTTTTCAGAAAAATAGGCAATTAATGCGTTTTCAGAATATTTGCATCTGCCTATTTTCTTTCCATAGCACCACGTTCAAAAGCAATTATTCTTTTTCGTTTGCAGCATTTGATTTCTCTGGTAATAGATTTAAAGTTACTGCTTTTACCAGATTTTTGATTTCAAGGAATGTATTTTGTACATCACTATCACTACTTTTACTCATCGTAAAACGAAATTTGCATGCAAAAACCGCAACACAAATGTCAAAATATTGTGTACATTTTAAAATGGGCCGTACCGATATTTACGGGTCGCTATTGTTGCTAATGATGACGCACGTTTTTTGTACTTTATCGCTCTAGTCTAGAGCATTAAAGTGACACCTCTCGTTTGAAAAAAACCTACGTATTTAGTGATTGCAGAAAAAATAATTATTTCTTCTGAAATCTGAATCTGGAAATTTGGGGAGCGGGCGAGCAAGTGCTATGCCATCAATGGGGCCACATCTGGCCCATTGTGCATCCTCCCGTGTGTAGGAATATCCACACCTCAGGTTGTCATCAGGCCTAGAGATTCAAAATAGGTGATGAGGCTTCCTGACATCGGCTGGTGTAAGCCAGCACTTGCCCAACACGGATCATCTAATTTTAGAAAAAGCAGATCAGTCAATTATATGCTCTACTGTTTCCTCTTCTTGTTCGCAACCTGTGCATAGGGGCGATTCTGCTAATTTCATCCTGAAGAGATATTGTCGATTTTCTTGCTGTTTCCTCACCAGGATGAGGTAATAAATCTCTGGCTAATTTACAGTTTTTTGTTTCATTCTAGCACTGAATAAAGTTTTGGCGAGAGTGCTATTTGATAAGGTGCACGACACCAGATATTGTTATCTTTATAGATGGGCTAGGGCTAACATATATATTGCCCGAAGCCCTCCTTGTTAAATTGTCTGTAATGTGGTTGCCTTTGGAGTTCTCATGTCCTTTGATCCAGCTCAGAGTAACCACGTTATTCTGGCTGGCCTCAGTTAGAGTTTGGTGACATTCTAATACTTAACTTGATGTGATACGTGGTCTATTCAAAGTCAGTAAAATTTTTTTACAGCTATGGTTATGCGAGTTCTGACTAAACCACACTTGACAAGCCAGCCATAACTGTTTAATTTTTAGTTCATTGTCTCATAAAATCTTGTTTGTTGTTTGTATGATTTTTTATTTATTAGTGTTTTAATGAATTTTTGTTGGAAGAATGACTAAATTGAAAGGACACAAAGAAAAAGAATTAAACCATATTTTATCAGCAATCGATTACGAGGTTATTTAAATACTTATTTATTATGATGTAGCACAACGCTAATACTAATTAGTTGCCGTAATATTACTAAATCATTTTTTCCGTTTTCGTATGAGGTCAGTGTTGAATAGATCACGTACAAGTACTGGAAAAAACTATAACAAAAAACGTAACACTAATAAATAAAATAACTTGAAGAAGAATAAATATCAACAATAAATAACAGAGAAATTTTTCGAAAGCTCTAGACGACTATAATACTGGAATTTATGAACCTAAACCTGTATAGATCAAAGCCAGGTAATATGTCGTTAAAACCTGATTAAGATAAAAAAATTTAGACATGACAAACTTGGAATGATTATTACACCTTCATAAAGTACACTTTTTTTGAAGTAGTTAAAAAACATTTTCTATGATTTTTATGACCAAGTTATGTCATATTCATCTGTTTTAATTGATACGACCACTATTAGAATTACCCGATTCATACCACGAGGAGGTTTTTGGTCGCATTATACGCGTTAGTAAAAGACTTAGGTTCCCTAATTTGAGCTATGATTCACACAATTGGCCCTTTTCAGGATCAAAATGATTCATAAAATCCGACCAATAATATTCTCGCTGTACGCATGGGATATCTCGGTCAAAAAAAAATCGTAGAGAATTGTTTTTGTTTTTTTGATTACTCGTAAAAAGGTGTACTTTATGATGGTCTATGTGTTATTTTTAATACAATTTGGGCGATTCAGATTAACGTTCACAATTTTAATGGAAAAATAGTTGCTAGACTTTAATACAGCCTTGTTATGCGAGATGAACTCGAATTTATTTTGCATTCTCATTTCTAAAAATTGTAGGTAATTACCTACAACATATAAAAGAATCAATTGGTTACGATATAAATTGACAAAAATTTTAAAAATGCTGAAATTTCGGTAAAAAAATTCGATAATTTTGTGTTGTAGGATAATTAGATCAAATAAATTTTTGTTGTTTTCAACTGGTGTTTAATTTTTAAAATAGAATGGAAATTACATCAGTTTTAAGATAAATATGTAATTATCTGATCCACGTTTTATAAATATTAAAAACGAACATATGGGCGTAAGGCTGCTTAAAAGAATAAATATTACCGGTATTTCTTGTACATATTTCAATATTGTAAAAACAGAAAAAATATGTTCAAACATTATAAACACATTTATAAAACATGAAAGGAACGCGGTCACGTAATTTTTTTATGAGAAAATTGTGTTACATGGACAGCATATATATCTTTATATATCCGCAGGGTGCGCGATGACAGCGGCACCTTGCGTTTACAATTACGGCGGACTTTGAAATATCAAATGGCTAACTGTCATTACGAAAAGTAAGTAAACAAATAATTACTTTCAATGAAACATCGTAATTTATTAGTTTTCTACCCAAATTAAGGCACTATAAACATAGGTATTATCGTCAGCCATGTTTTGTCCAATGTCAACCACAAAACTAGAGATAATAGAACAGATGTGTTAATGGTTAATATAAAGTTGGCAACAAGTTCCGACATCAGCGCACCATGTTTTTGTTTAAAATTTTACTTTAACACCCTTTTTATGCTTAAAGTACCTTAAATTTATTTTAAACTAAAACCGCTAATAGTACTTACTCTGTTACTATACCCTTATAAGTACTTTTTCGCTTTTCGCACTACCAGCAAGTTTAGTTCCCATTTTTACCACAAAATACGATTGCACGTGTCTCTTTAATTTATCTATGGTCTAACACGGAAATTGAGTGACATTGGAATAAAAATGGCTGATGATAATACCTATATCTATAGTGCCTTACCCAAATGTATTGATAGTAAATCTATAGCGTCGATAATAATATTTATTTGTTTTATTTCCCGTCTAAAATGTCAAAATCATTAAATTTTAGGTAGTATAGATGGGCTTTATCACGGCGGACTTCACGTGAAGTAATTAAAAAAATAAATAAATGTAAACGATTATCGCATTATAGATGATAATAATATGATTATAATGCCGTTAATAATGCAGACGTTTTGTGTATTTTCAGTTAAACATGGCCAAATTAATAAATAAAACTGTTTTTCAAGCAATCACTCACGACATAACTTTCCAACCTTAAACAACCAACAAAGGTAAAGAATTAGTTTTGGCTTAACATGTGAAAGACGTAAAAATAAAACGTGATGCTTCATACAACATAGGTATCTACTAAATATAGCAAATATTCAAAATGTTGCTTTTTAAGTTAGCTTATTAGCTTTTTCCTCTTGATAGCGATTATTCACTACTTCACACGTTGTTCTCGTTTCCAACTTGCTTATGGAAATTTATAGAATTTTTCATTACTATTTTTGCCATTGTTGTTGTAGTTGACTATACAGCAGGTTTCGTGACGCAGGTTTATTTACTTTTTAAATTGACGCATTGATAAGTGAAATGCATGTAAAATCCTTAGTAAAAAGTGATTAATTGTCCGCCGTAAGTTCCTTTTTTAGCCACGGTGAGCGCTGCGATCGATTCGTGGTTCTCCCACCCTATCCTTCGCACCCAGCGAATAAAAATATCGTGTTACAAAGCTAATCTCCGAAAACACTGAACCGATTTAAATCAAATTTTGTAAATATTTGTTATTTGTTCTTAAACTATCCTTAAAAGATATGATAGTTGTTATTTATTATCTCAAATAATAAGTGTAATTTTTTTTCATTGCAAATGTAAGGTTTTTTTTATTAAATACAAATGTACCGAGAACATCTATTGGGGCAGAAGAGACAATTTATTAATTTGAGATTTAAAGGCCTGCAAGTTAGGACGAGTGGGGAAGACGTGGGAAGGTAAGGAGTTCCACAATCTGGAGACCCTGGGGATGAAGGAACGATCGAATTAATCCGTTCTCGATGTCGGGCATTGAACATTATATAGGTGCATGGAGTTAGCACGTCGCGTTGCTATGGGTGGTCTGACAAGTGGAGGCATTATGAAGCGGATTTCTTCTGAGCAAAATCCGTTTATGTATCGGCAAAACAAGGAAAGATCAGCCACTGCTCTTCGGTGGGATAATGGGGCTAGGTTTTTGGTGATACTGGTGTCGTTTATTAGTCGAACTGTTTTTCTCTGTATTGCATCAAGAACTCCAAACCTTGAAGGAGCCGCCGAACCCCATACATACGAGCAGTATTCAAGATTAGGCCGTATTTGGGCTTTGTAAAGAGTAGCTAAGTTGGATGAAGAGAAATACTTCCGTGCTCTTAACAGAAAGCCTAATTTCTTCCCCACTTGTCTAGAATTCTCAAATCTTGATTGAGAGAAGCCGTTGAGGATCTTCTGTCCTCTTCCAGAATATCTAGAGGTATGGGACGGTTTTGCGCTTTGCTACAGTGTAGGTGGCTATCATCTGCAAAACCATGTATCGGGTTATTAGTGGCCTCTAGTAGATCATTAATGTGTAATAAGAATAAAGTAGGAGCTAGAGCCGATCCTTGGGGAACTCCAGTGTTGATCTTGTAGAGGTTGGAAGAATGTCCATCTACAGCAACTTGGATGTGCCTGTTGGAGAGAAAGTTGAATATCCATCTGCAAAGGTTTTGCGAGATATATAATTTTCCCCCTTTCGTTTGTTATAGGTACGCATACTTGGCACCCATTTTTGATATATATATATATATATATATATAGAAGAGGGGAAGTCTTTGCCGACTATTTAGGAAGCAAATGTTAGATTGTTTGGGGTAGCGGCAGTGAAATAAAAGTGAACTCTTTATAATTATTCCAAGCTTTCGGAAACGTTTATTTCCATCTTCAGGGAAACTACAAACAATATTATGTGTCAAATCATCTTAATTAACACCAAACCACGTCGATTATCTGTGTAAAGAGAAACACATCTTAACCTCTCTCACAAGTCATATGTGATGTGATAATTTGAATATGATCTTGTTAGATAGGAGGCCTCATCCATGCTACTCCCACTGGCATGAATGTGGAGCCCTATTACAGGATATCACGTTTATTGGAAAACAAATTATAAAATTCATTAAACAAGATCTTATTTCTTAAAGTACTTACATTATCTCGAGGTTAGTTATTAGTTAAGATGTTATCCACATGTAAAGTACATAAAACCATATTATTGGTACAAAATGTAATCAAACGTTAAAATTGCACACATTAAAAATTATTTAAAATTACTATTTGTATAAATAACGGTATTAATGACAATTGTCGTTTTGACGTTTTTTTTTTTAATGTAATAATCTTCAACACTGGTAGTTTTTTTTTTTGTGTATCACTCACTGATAAAGAACGCATCGAACACACTCTGGCCAACAGGTATTAGAGTTTTTTTGGTTTTAAATTGTTTCTTAATCAATAAATTGAAATTTTTTGAATTGAAAATTTTGTAGGATGTGTAAAGTTCTTCTTTTTTATTAAAAACTGGAATAATTATAACATTTGCTTTATATATATATATATATATATATATATATATATATATATATATCTATATATCTATATATCTAGTATATACCTAAAGGGTTAAATTCGCGTCTCAGTTCTATGAGTTTTTAGTCGATGTGTAAGTATGCAATAGATGACGCTGTGTTTATATTTTATTTTTTATATTCTTACACTTCATCCATGTGACACATTAATGC
The DNA here is from genome assembly GCA_964028335.1 of Altica lythri. NCBI lineage: Eukaryota > Metazoa > Arthropoda > Insecta > Coleoptera > Chrysomelidae > Altica > Altica lythri. The sequence goes on along the minus strand of OZ034803.1, from coordinate 34,061,164 downwards.
ATCATAATTAACGTGTGAGACCAGTATTTGCGAAAACATTTTCCATTGTGCTGTGTATTATTTTGCATTTCATAAAACAAAATAATTAAAATTTGTCAAAAAAATATCTATATCTTCTCTAACCCGATAGATGGCGTTGTATTTCGATTATTAAATAAAAGAAAACTAATAAACTTCTTACTTAAATAATTACTATAACGGCACTGCAAAATGGCTCATTTGATATATCATATATTTAAATAAGTGATTTTACTAAATTAAGTGCTATGATGCCCTAAGGTGACGCAATTCATATAATATACTATACTTATAAATTAAAAAATAGTAAAAATCTGGAATATAACGAGAAAGTATGATGAAAAACATGTGTGTTTGTGTATGTGTGCTATCGTACAAGGCGTTCCTCTAAAGTTACCTACTTTTGGATTATGAGTTAAAGAAAACTCATGTAAAGAACGTCCGTTTTAACCAAGTTTTAATACGAGACTTCGAGAGTTCTAGATCAGATCGTATCTATCTATACCCATTTTATAACCAGTATTATACTTGCTGCAAGGGTTAATAAACCATAATAAACCATATATTTTTTAATGATTTACCACTTCTGACATCTGAAATTGGTTTTCAATGGTCAAAAAACGTCTGCTGTAATCTACAAGAACGTTGACCGTCTGTGGCTATGGCCATTTATAACTGCGTCAGAATCCATAGATAAAATTTGTGTTTGTTGTTTTTTAACTATAAAGGTTGTAACAAATTTTAATAGAAAAAAATAAAAATTTTAGAAAATTGTACAAGTCTAGAAAAATTTCAAACACTCATGTAATTTAGCGACATCGCAAAGCGAGTTTAATTTTTTTAGAAAGGGGTGGATAAGGAATTTGCTCTCAACAAGTAGATTAATGAATAAGCACAATTTACAAAAAGAACTTTTTATAATAGAAAGTTTTTTACTGATTTATAGGTCATATTTTGTGTCATCTCAACAATGCACAGCATCCCTGACATTGTAAAAATATTAAGTCATACAACGCTGTGATTGATCATAGAGAAGATTGTTTCCTTGTTAACAAAATCAAGGGTAGTTGTATCTAAAAACTTTCTAAAACAGTTTATTTTATTACCAGTTAAAATAATACAAAAAAAAAAAGAAAAAAAACTTCTCTGTCGCGTAATCGATCCCATTATGATAACATAACAGAACTGTCACAAGTGGACTGATCCGCCGCTTAACCAACTACGCCACGAACGATTTATTTAATAACTTTCAAAATAATATTATCTATACACAACTTAGATCATGTTTAATATCAATTCGGTATAAATTTCGAAATCTATGTATATGCCTAAATACACTTGAAACATGCATTGTCATCCAGTTCTTAGCTATCCTGAAAATTTCAGAGCTCTAGGTAGTAGGGAAATAGGTTTAAGTTCGATTACAAATTCCACGGAATGACATAGAGACACAGAACACGGCGAAAATATAAAAAACTTTCTAAAAAAGACGTCAGTGTTATACGGTACGAAGCCCGCCGGGTCTGCTAGTATATATAAAGATAAATAAATACATATTGGTTCCTTAAACACCATATTGATTCCTAAACCTGGTAAAAACCACACAAACCCTCACAACTACAGACCAATCTCTCTGCTAAACGTCATTGACAAACTCTTTGAACTTCCGCTTCTAGATACAATCAGGGACTTTCTAGATACTAACTCCATAATCCCCCTCTTTTAACATTGATTCAGACCAAACCACTGTACCCAAAACCCGATTCTAGAAATCCAATCTTTCACGACCTCTGCCCTAAATCAGAAAAAGTCGTCTCTGCCGTATTTATAGATGTCCAAAAGGCCTTCTACAAGGTTTGGCACGCTGTTCTCATTAGAAAGCTAATTGACATACAATTTCCCATCCAAGCAATAAAACTTATTTATTCATACCTATCCAACAGAATAATCCAAGTCAAGGTTGGAAATGCAATCTTCGATCCATTTACACCCCTGTCAGTAGTTCCACAAGGATAAATCCTAGCCCCAACTCTTTATACCATCTACGCCAGCGATATTCCTCCGCTGGAAAATATCCAGCTCTACGCCGACGACACGGCCTTATAACCTCCGCAGCGTCGAATGAAACCCTTAATAAAAAAAATGAAAGACTGCTAGACCTGTTCTTCAACAGGTGCACCAGATAAGGAGTAGCTCTTAATCCAAACAAAACCCAAACCATCATCTTTAGACATCCAAACCTCAGTCGACGAGAAAATCTCTCTTTCGACTATATCAACCTGCCACATGGGGGGAACAGCTCGTCCCTCAGGATCAGGTGACCTACCTGGGTGTTCGATTTACTCGAACACTCAGGTGGGATGCCGATGTTGAACTACACACAACAAAATAAGAAGACGAGCGTCCCTGCTAGGTGCTCTGGGCGTAGAATCGGAAGAAGCGACACCAAAACCCTCCTACATACATATAGAACCTTTATCAGACCTCTGGTCGATTGCAAGGCTTTGCCATACTCTGCTATTCCTCAGAGACTTCTACATTCCACAGAGAGAGCAATCTTACGTAAAGTGAAAAACCTTCACTACCTCTATCCAAGCCTCCTTGTCTACAACAACACAAATATATTGCCTCTTCCTTTTAGTTTTCAGACGCTCCAACATCGATACGTCGTCCGGACTCTCCAGGGAACTAACATCGTAGCCCAGAGGACCCTCCATACCCACTGAAATGAAGGACTCCTAAGAAGATACAGAGTTCCGAAAAACAAGATCCCCCTTCCTAACCTGAAACTCTTTCAATCCATAGACATGAATTTCTAAATACCTGGAAACCTGGTTGAATCCCCCCTTTCTTACAGGTAGATGGTGCCCCCACAGGACTGAAGAACAAAAATGGGCACTTGGTTTCTGTGGTTTCCTTCGTCCTTGCCAAATGGAAGGAGTTCCACGACGGAGGAGATACGCCACAGCGTCATTCTTCCAACCTCACATTGCACCACGTGGGTTACACTGCAACACAACTCCTACATACACACCACAAGAAGAAGACTGTTTAGGTACATTTAAGCGCCATGGATGGCAAGAAGACACAAGAGCTACAGTCAAAAGAATCCAACATGCTGCAAATGGGGAAATTTGTGAGAGCTAGGCCGACAACAGATACTAACTCCATCCAAACACTCCCATCCACTCCCTGAAAAGGACATAAGTCCGACAGCAGGGCCCTCTTACCTACCATACTCCTACAAAATAATCACATTTAATATCTATCTTTTATTATTTTCCTCCTCCTATATATTGGAGATTAGCAGTCAAGTTATCGCCAGAAAATTAAAAAGAAAAACTCTTTGACTCTATGTCTTCTCAAAATTGTTTAATTTCTTTTTTAAGAC